>VXAB01013352.1:2804-200455 GCA_013399175.1 Odontophorus gujanensis
GTCCGGGGGTGGGTGCGCGGGGTTGGCCCCGTCCGACGGCAGCGCCGCGGCGGGGAGAGGGGCAGCGGAGGCAGCGCCGAGTTAAAAGGGGCCCGGGTACTTCCGTTGTTTAAACTTGAATGCTCGAAAATGGTCTGAGAAGCAATAAACAATCTGATCCTTTTTCTCCCCCCTCCCTCCCCCCCTCTAGAAATCCACTGCAGTATTAATCCAAGGAGGTGCTCTGGGGACAGTTGGCAGCACAATGGCTTCTCAGTACCTCGTAGTGGCTCTGGCCATCTTCTCCTCTTGTACCCAGGTTGTAATAGAAGCCAGCTCTTGGTGGTAAGCATCTCGTGTCGGCGTGCTTATAAAAGGGGGAGCAAAGTTTTGCTCGATGGAATGTCTGTGTGCTTTGTGGGTACTCTGTTTCTGGGGGAGTACAGCATGAGGGGACTGCCGGGGTGTGTTGTGCCTGAAAGTGGATGTGTTTCTGAAGCAAGTGGAATCGTGTAGCAGCTTGTGCTACAAAGTTCACTTTTTTTTGAATGCTGTGAAGTAGATTCTCTATGGATTTCATCATCCTTAGGTTTGTAGAATTGCATCTCTTCTATGAGAGTCGCTTCAGCTCCCTCAGATAAGATGTTTTGTGTATGTGAGGGAAAGTACGAAATTGCCTGCAAGAACCTCTATGAAATTAAAATTTAGGTTTGAGTTTTTCTGCTGCTTAAATGTTTGTAAGTATATTTTGTTACAAAGAACATTTTATGTTTCTGCTTTGGCAACTTAACTATTTTTCGACCATATACGGAGTGGGGAGTCCTTGGAATAGGCTTTCTCTGCTCCTTTGGTGAATCCTTTTGGGGTGAATGGACGTTTTCTAACTAAAATGTATAATGCTAGTGCTTGTGAAGAGCACTTAAAGAGTTCAGAGGACAAAGTTGATTTTTGTTTGCAATGCTGATACTTCCCTCTGTGCTCACGTGTGTTGGCTGGAAGCAGTATGCAACAAGTTTCTGGCTTCTGAAAAGATTCCCTGTTTTTGGTCGGACAGACAGATATCCAAAATTACATCTGAAATGTGTGTTCAGATGAAATGAGGTTTGCTTTTTGTTGTTCGTTTTGTTTTGGTTTTTTGCTTTTTTTCATTTTTTGCATTGTGCATTTTCCTGCCTTGCCGTTGTTTGAGTCTTCTGCTATTTTCCCTGCGTCCATTTAAGCTAGTGAAAGATTGCCTGGATGCAAGCCTTATTTCACTCCATAATCTGTGGTGAGTGCCACATGGGTGGGAACTCATAAGTTCTGTTTTATACCGTCTCTAAAATAAGTTTTGTATTTTTATATATATATATATATTTTTTTTTTCCCTTCACCTGAGAGCAAAAAAGAGGAGTCACAGACTCAGTGTTTTATATAAGATAGAGGTTGGTTTGGGATTTATAGACTTCTGTTTTGTTTTGATTTCTCTTTATTAACCCAAATNCAGAATTGAAACCAGCAGCCTCTTGTAAAATGAAAGATGTCCATGCTTAGCTCCAGAGTTAGTGGCTGCATAGTAAATTGCTCTTGGTCTGGAGGTTAACTGAAAATTGCTGCTCTGTCTATTAGCGTTTATAGGCAATTCCTTCTTGCTTATTTCCTGATATGGTAACTTCTTTCTCTTTGCAAGAAAGTGAGATTTGTGTTAAAAATAATGTAGCAGGATAATCTGTATGAAATCAGTTCTGTCGGGGCCAAATGTGTGGTTGTCCTTGCAAGTCGTGTTTGCTGTGAGCGTGAAGCTGGTAGGAAAGACAGGTTCCTGTGAAAATCTTACTGCAATTTGGTGGGCACTCAACCCTTTCCCTGTGAGATTGTGTTTGAAATACGCTTCTCCAGTGCTCACATGCTGTCTGCTTTTATTGTTCTTTAAGGACCACTGTGTATTTTAACGCTCATGGCAATACTTGAGCTGGTGCAACCGAACCAGGTCCATGGTGGAACCTTCCTCTGACATTCCCACGTCAGATGGCTGATATTGTGCAACAACTGGGAAAGCTTGGTTTTTCTGGGTGACAGATAGGAGCTTCTATGTAGTGATGAGTGTACTGGCAAACTCAGCGTTGCCTTTTACCTGGGTAATGTTTTAAAATCAGATCCAGGCTGGCTTCATCTGTAAATAGCATGAGTCCAGTAAAGGTTGAAGGAATACCACAAATTCACGTTTGTTCTCTGTTTTTTTTGGAAAGCAGTTTTTATTTGGTGATTGTCAGATATATAAAAGTGTAAAAGTATCTAATTGGGGCAGCTGATTTCAGACAAACAGCCTTCCTGAGGCTTTTTTGAAGCACAGTATTATCACCCCCCATGGAGTGTTTCCTTTTGGCCCAACCTGAGCAGAGATTTGCAAGCATATGAAACATGAAAGAAAACTTTCTGTTTGAATAACCTAACAATTGCCAGTTAAATAATCTGTTTGAAAATTAGGCCTTCATCCTTCAGCCCTTATTTATTATTCGAGCAAGTGAAAATGAGCTCAAGGGGACTGCTGGTGTGAAGAACTGTGCGGGATTGGGCCCACGAGTTGTGATGTCTGTCTCTGAAATAGGAGTTTCTGCCCTCCCTGAGTATGACAGATCTATTTAGAGGTGGTTTCTTTCAAGTTAAATAACTTTGCCGCACCCTTCTCCTGGATATGACTGTATTAGCTGATGTCTACACAGCAATTCATCATGTAATTAAGCCACTTATTCTAATTGCAGATGGAAGCAAGGTTAATAGCCATATTCGAGAGTTTAAGATCCTAAAGAGTGTATTCATGGAGAACAAGAAAGGTGTTGTCGGTGCCAGTGGTATTATTTCGTGCTGACCTTCGTAATGACCAGCTGCTGGTCTCTAAGTGGAAGGAAAAATGGGCACTTTTCAAGCCTGATCCAATTTAACTCTGCCTGCCTTACGTTGGCTTGTCAAGGGCTGTCAGCTCTTCCTCGCTCTACCCACACGAGAAGGTTGTAGTGCACGTAGTCTGGGAGGGTTTTGTCACTGGGGCTCGGGCTGTTGCTGTTGTGCACAGAACGCCTGAGCAGAGCACTGACTGACAGCGCCGTAATTACGGCTGCTCATAAATGGACAGTCTTTCTTCCAGGATTTATCTGGCCGTGTTAGCTAAAGCTGTACAAATAAACCCAGCGCTGGGTTTGGAAGCTCGCTCTATGGCTTATTGAACTGCAGCTTCAGGGCTTTTGTTCTTCGCTGCTCTCCATCGCTGATGGCTCCGGGTCAGGCGCGGTCCTTGCTGCCATCTCCTGGGCCCGGGGCTGGCAGCGCTGCGGCTGCGGAGCAGCAAAGTGCAAACGTGAGGGAAAAGGGCTGCGTGCTCCCCCCCCCCCCCCCCCAGCTCCGTGTGCTGGGGTCTGGGCTATTCATACTGAATGCTTTTCAAATACAGGACAAAGAACATTTTGTATCTTATGGTCAGGTATTAAAAAAAAAAAAAAAAAAAAACAACAAAAAAACCCAACTGTTCTGTTCTCGCAGACTTATTCATATCAAGTGTAAGGCTCAGCTCCTTGCTCTGTGGGTGGCTTCCTACAGAGTGTGTATGTTGAACAGTTCCATTTCTATGTTTTATATATATGGGAGAGAAGGGACTCAGACGTGTTTGGAATGTGTGTTTCCTTGCCATGGCTACAATAGAGAGAAACGCTGGGCTGTGGGAAAAGACAGGTTTGACGGTGAAGGAAAGCACAGTTGTGCCTGAAGACTTAAAATAAAAGAAAAGAAAAAATTCAGAGCAACTCATCACCCTTCCTGTGTTTGTGGGGTCGATGACTTTAGGCACTGCTGGATTGCAGCCTGGGGAAATCTACTTCAGCACTTGATGCTGCTTTATAGTTTGCTCAAGGGAGAAAGATGAGGGCAACTCTACTTTCTGTACCCCCAGCTTTTCCTAGAGCAAATTAAGAGCAAATTCTTTAAAATGCTCTCCAAGATAATAATGAATATTAGTTAAAAAAGGCCAACTTTGTGGGTTTAAATCCTGCAATAAACGGCATAGTTAATCATGTGAAAGCACGAGCTAACTAAACATGAAAAAGAATAAAATGGAAAGGAAGAGGCAAGTCTTGTGGTCCAAAGCAGACCACGATTCTTTCCTCTAAATCTAGTGGAAACTTTGCTTAAGGAATTAATCCAAAAATGTGTGTTACAGAACAAACGGGAATGTTAAAATCTGTACGAGGTTCCCCCTGCTATAGTTCTCAGTAGATGCAAGGCGTAAGTCAGCACATAAAGCCAAATCTTTTTTAACTGAGAGGGCCACTCCTGTAACCCTTTACACCCATAACTCATGTAAGTACTTCCCCAGGCAGGTGTCTGGGAAAGTACAGCATTGTAAGTAGGGGGCAAAGTGCTTCTCATCTTCCTTAAATCTGATCTTTCCCAACATAAGACTTCTGATTTTTCCCATTTAAAAACAGCATCTATTACTAGAATTAATCCAGTGGATGACAGCTGTTATATTAACAAAGCTGTTCTGAGTGTGGTGTCATCTTGATGTTAAATATGGGCCAGATTGTGAATTATTTATGTTCCAGAAGTGCTCAAAAGCTCCTATTAGGTTTGACCTGGTATGGTAGGCCTTGTACAAACAGTTTCTGCCTCAAAATATTGCTGTCTAAATACATATGATATGTCCAAAATACATCCTCTTAAAGCCTTAATTTTACAGTGGCCCATGCTGTTCCCTGAGAAACTTGTAAAATCAAGATTAGAAACTAGTTTGATCTATTGATCTGACCAAAGATTTGGAATATAACTTATGAAAATGGAGAATGAAAAGGTTATATGTAGTCTGTTCTTAGTCATTCTGTGAATCCTTCTTCTTGGAAAAGATCCAGCGTGGTGCTGTTTCCTAAGATGAAAAGCAAACTGCAAGTGGGTTTTCTGGTGCAAGTTTTGAGGTTTTATTTATTTATTTATTTATTTGTGTGTGTGTGTGTGTGTGTGTGTGTGTATGGTTTTTTTTTTTTCAAAAGGTCTTCTAGTTGTAGCCAGAACTTGCTGGAAAAGAGAGGATAATTCAGGCCCTAAATGAGGATAGGCTTAGATACCATCAAGAGGGTGCTGCTTGGCCATGCCTTGCATTGAGGGTATTGCACATTTTTCTTCCCAACAGTTGAATCTCGAGGTATTCAATTTCCACTTAAGGGTAGCTGATATGGGCGAAAGCTTTCACAGCCTGCTTGTGCCAAGGCTTTTTCTTTCCTGTAATTTGTTAAATGTTTGTCCTTGCACTCACTTGCCTACATCTGAGCAGTGCAGGTTGGTGTTGACTGTCAGTAGTGTCCTGCAGGCGGGCACAGCTCATGTGCAGGGCAAGAAGCAGCATGCACATTTCCCTTTTTTTTTTTTTTTTTTTTTTACCAGGAGGCTTTGCAAAATGCTATAACTTTAAATAAATTGGAACTGGTGGGTGAAGCGCGTAAATCGTTTTTGAGAGGCAGTAATTTAGGAACCAGACTTTTTCAAGTTTGAGTTTGCCATGTCTCTTTCTTCTGAAGGGCTGGGAGCCTGCCACCGTCCTGTCCTCACAGGCAGGGCTGCTGCTGTTGCATGATGGCAGCCTGCTCCTGGAACCGATGAGCAGAAACCCCCCGCTCCTCATAAGCACCTCATGCATTCCCATGGTACTGGGGATATGGGATTCACTTGGTGTTTTTGGTGTTTTGAAGGAGCACAGTTCAGGGTCACTCTATACTCTGGTAGCTGAACGGATGTCGGAGACTCCTTCCCTTGGGTGAGCTGGGACAGAGCACCTGGGCCTTCCTGTAATGCAGCTCCTCTTTCCACGCAGGCAGCCGGGAGACAGCATTCACCTACGCAGTGAGCGCGGCCGGGGTGGTCAATGCCATGAGCCGGGCGTGCCGGGAGGGCGAGCTCTCATCCTGTGGCTGCAGCCGGGCTGCACGGCCCAAGGACCTGCCCCGGGACTGGCTGTGGGGCGGCTGCGGGGACAACATCGAGTATGGATATCGCTTTGCCAAGGAGTTTGTTGACGCCCGGGAACGGGAGAGAGTTTACCAGAGAGGCTCCTATGAGAGCGCCCGGATCATGATGAACCTACACAACAATGAGGCCGGGAGGAGAGTAAGTGCCTCTGTCTTTTTTGAGGGTTTGGGTGGTCACCTGCCACCAAGGCCTGTCTCTGTTCTGATGCATGGGACGAGAAAATAGAAGAGGCAGACATAGCTGGGTGGACAACGTGTGAATTCATGTTGTTCCTCAGTGCCTTCCCTGTGGAGCACTGGAACCGGAGTGCATTGTGTTTCCCTCCACACTGGTGAACCAGGAGTGCCCAACTCACTACATATTTTATTAGTTTGTGTTTCCAATCCGTACTGTGTCTGCTTGAGGGTTGTTTCTCATCTGGAATAGTGCAGCAGGATTATTCCCACTTTTCTTTCCTGCTTTGGGAAGTTGTGAGAAGCTTCTCCATATTACGAGAAAACGTTTTCTTCTATGGTTAAAAATGTCTTTATGGTTTCTTTAATCTCAAAAATGTCTTAAATGAATGGGTGTAAACTTCTTTTTTAATAGTCTGAATACAAAGAGCCAAAGTCATTATTTTCCTAGAGCTTGACATGCCAGACACAGTCGGCTGGAGACTTTACACTTGTGTTCTAAGGTGAAGAAGGATGAAGGATAATTGAAAATTAATAGTATTTAAATGTGAGAGGAGGGTGTCTGAAAGCAGTGGACAGGCCAATTTACCATTAGCAAGAAGAAAAATGACACTTTCACAGTTGCTAATGGAGACTCTAGCAGTTTCTCCTTCCTCAGCCTCATCTTTGCGGTGCCATTTGGCAGCACTAAGAGTTTCTGTAACTGCTGGGTGGAAGTTGTCTACGGTATCATCTAATGTGTCAGACACCAGGATTTTTGGGTCAGTGTCAACACCGACTCTTATTTCTGTTTGTACAGGGCAAATGACTGATATTTCCCTGCCAAAACTTTGTAAAGAGGATATTGCTGTGTAGCTCTGTCTTCCACCCATAGGTGTTTGGGGGTTTCTTCTTGGATGAAGTCTCTCTTGCAGAGCAGTATTTGGGATAGGGGGAAGATGCTGAGCCAAGAGTAGACAATTGGCTGCAGCTGAGCCAGGAGCACGCGGAATCTTAACTCTTTCCCTAATTGCAGCCTCAAGCCGAGATCAATAGAGAGAGTTACTCGGATAGAAAATAAAGGGATGTTTTACATTTCTCAATGAAACAGTGAAATCTTTCTCTGGCATGAGAAAGAATTCCAAAAAACTTGAATGTGGTGTGACTGATGCTGCTGTCTGGTCGGTGTGTGTGCTGCTGTGTCTGCCTGTGTGATGAAGTGGGGAGGGGAGCCAGAGAGAGCTCTCCCCTTTCTCTTGCCCCCTAGTCTGGGTTTACAGGGTGCAAGGGGTACATGGTGTGTGTGTGCTCTCTGCCATATTGCTGCAGGGAAGAGATTGCCAGGGTGACTGTAGTGAGGTATGAAGGGGAAAGAGAGAGAGCATGGGAAAAGGGGGGAATGAATGCCTCCACAGCCATGCTAATCCTTCACCTCCCGTTTTTCTTTTTGCCTTGCCTTCTCCAGACTGTGTACAACCTGGCTGATGTGGCCTGTAAGTGCCACGGTGTCTCTGGTTCCTGTAGCCTGAAGACCTGTTGGCTTCAGCTTGCCGATTTCCGCAAGGTAGGCGATGCCCTGAAGGAGAAATACGATAGTGCCGCTGCCATGAAACTCAACAGCCGGGGCAAGCTGGTGCAGATGAACAGCCGCTTCAACGCACCCACCATCCATGACCTGATCTACATCGATCCCAGCCCTGACTACTGCATGCGCAATGAGAGCACCGGCTCTCTGGGCACCCAGGGCCGCCTTTGCAATAAGACCTCAGAGGGCATGGACGGCTGCGAACTGATGTGCTGCGGCCGGGGCTACGACCAATTCAAGACAGTGCAGCGAGAGCGCTGCCACTGCAAGTTCCACTGGTGCTGCTATGTGAAATGCAAGTTGTGCACAGAGATCGTGGACCAGTTTGTGTGCAAATAGGAGACGGACGAGGTGGGAGGAACTGTGGCTGTCTGCCTGCGAGGGGCGTGGGCCCCTTGCCCCTTCCACAGGACTATCTCTGCTTTATTTATAGAGTCCAATGAGTTGTCTTCTTTTAAGAAAAAATAAATAAATAAATAAAGGCGGGGGGGTGGGAAGGAAAAAAGAAAAAAAGAAAAGAAAAAATATAAAGATTGAGAAGAGAAGTGCCTGGAACCCTTTCTACGTCCATCCCAGAACTGTGTGCGTCTTATATTTTTGGCAATAGTGGGGGAGAACCTGAGAATATTTATTTTACAAAGTAAAACAAATAAAATAATAATACTTTTGAAAACAATAGAATAGCTCGAGAGGAAAATCAAGCATATCCTAATTAAGTCCTGTGGGACATAATACATGTGCAGTAGACAGAGCAACCATGTAACGTGCTTGGGATGTTAGAACCATCCCTGTGGATGTGAGGAACACACAGACCTGTCCCTGACTTCTGGTTTCACGTGCTGGAAGCTGTCAGAGTAGGGCATAGAAAGCTGTTCAGTACAACTGGGGCTCTGTAAATAAGGGGTGGTATATTCATCACAAAGTGCAGTGTCAGTTGCATATCTGAATGCGCTCGCTTATGTATGCGATGTCACCGGAGGGTAAAGAGCAAAGAATCACAAAGGCTTCAACTGCGCTATTCTTGAGTCATTGATTCTGGTTCCAGAACCTAATGAGACCAAAAAAGACACACACACACACACACACAAAAAAAATCTGCCTCGATGAATACCAAAATATTCCCCAAAGGAGAAATTGACCTTATTAGCTAATTGTGGTGTTGGAGTATCTCATCTCGCAGAGTGGTGTGTCGAGAGCCAATGCAATGCTGGCTGCGTGGGGCATGGCAGCCCAGTGGGAGGGCAGCTGTGTGCTCTCAGGCTGGGAAGCTCCGAGCATGCTGAGCTGCAGTCTCCCAGCCTGGAAAGCCCTTTGAAAACAGGATTCCTAAAATTTGAAAATGCCTTAAAAGTGGTGTAATGGCTGGCTATCTTTCGAAACGCAGCTTGGCAAAGAACTCCTCTAATTTTATGAGAGAAAATAAATCATTAGATCTCCATTCTTGGAATGATTGATTTTTATTATTTTGTTGCAGATTTTGGAAACGCTTTCACTCGGGGAGACAATAGTTTCATACTTTAATAACACTAACCTGCTATTATAGTTCAAGGAAATGTTGCAGCAATACCAAATTTATCATCCTATGTCTCTAATACACATGCTTTAGATAATATATTGCGGATATACACTACAACTGTTCAGACTATACTCGAGCAGTTACATATATATGGGAAAACTGTGGTCTGCTGGTGTCTGATATTTCCAAGCTTTTTGTACGTATATATTTTCACAATTGAAGAAATAATAAAACTTCAGATTACAGGGGCCGTTCATCCCCCATTTTCTTTTTCGGATCTCTTCAGGTTGGTCAATGATTCTAACCTTTTTGGTGTTAAAAAAAGAATAAATATATATAGAGAGATTATTTTTGAAGAGCTTTTATAATTCAAAGAAGTAAGCCTCTTCCCGGCTTCAGGATGCTCCTGGGCTGTAGCTGGAGGCAGCACCCTGCACTTGAATTGTTATCAGTCTGCTGAGTACTTCTATTCCACTTTTACACTTTAGGGGCATTGTTGATTGTTCCTGAAAGGAAACACCTTACAACTCTAAAACGTGCTGCATTTGGCCCTTGGATTTTAGTTTTGAAATGGGAACTATTTGATGAACAACCCGCATTCCCCCCGGTGCTGTGTGTTCACACAGGGTTTCCTCATTGGTTCAGATGCCTCTTTCCAGCTCAGTCCCATGCAAGAAGTTCAAGAAATTGGTTTTGCAGATACCAAGTGAGGAAAATCTTTCACTTTTAGCCTAGTTGTACTAAAGCCTTAACTTTTCACGAGCCTATAAGCTGTATCATTAAGTTCATCTTGATCATTTATCAGCTTCTTAAATGGCGCTTTATTGCTCTTAATTTATTGTACAAGGACATATTTACCCCTCATCTTCAGATGTTTGCAAAGACTATCTTTAAAGTCAGATAAATAAATAAAACACTAATCCATTGAATATGTCACTGTTGGTTTTCATTATGCAAAAACTGCAGTCATTTTTTACGTTTGCTGAGTCACCTCTTGTTCCTTTTTATTGACTTCTGTCCGAGCAGAACTGAATCTTGTGATCCTAGCTATTAAAACACTATTTAATGTAAAATATTTTACTTGTCATTCAGATATGTAAATCTTCTATGTCCTTTCCTCTGTTCTGTACATTTAATGTACATATTTCTGTCTCGTGTGATTTGTATATTTCACTGTTTTTTTTTTTTTTTAAAAAAAAAAGAAAGGATTATGCCATAATGGAAGATAGACTATAAAAATAAAACTTTGGTTGTATATTGGGAAGTGGTTTTAATTATCTTTCAGAAGAGGATTTGTTTAAACAATGAACAGAGCTGATTTTCGAATTTACTACGTGGTAAAACAGGGAAGGGATTGTTTGCCAAACTTACAAAGTACATCTCAAAATTTTATTTCTCTATTAAGAAAGCATACAGATGTAGCTACTTTTTAAATAGAAGAAAAAATATATATATCCAAGCCCCCATCTCCATGAAATAGAAAGCAGTTCAGAGATGGGTTAAGGGCTTCGGGGTGAACGCTGCTCCCAGGGCTTGCTGTAGTTCTGGGCAGCGCAGCCTGATGCTGCAGACAACTTCCTCGTGTAATCTCAGCGATGGCACCAGGATCATCCAGTGGTTTCCAAGGGGAATAAGATTTCAGGACTGGGTTTTGTCCAGTTTGAGCCGCGTGCGCTGTTGGTGGGGTGAGGTTCCTGGCCGCAGCCTGGTGGCGCGGGGCTGGCGTGGTGACATGCACCCGTTGGTCCTCAGACTTCCTGCCACGAGCGGTGTGAGCATGGAAAGCAGGGAGGCCTTCAAAAGGGCAAAATGCAGCAAGGTAGCAAGAGCAAGGTAGAAAATGTAAGGTAATGTAAAAACCAAGCCTTCTGCTTTGAGACAGCCTTTTCTTTGAACTGATTTCCCCAATAAGTCACCATTTTTTTTTTCTGTTTATAGAGATCTTGATGAATTAGTGGCCTGTTCTGCCTCTCTTCTGCTGCTTTCCTTTTTTCTTTTTTCCATACTTTTTTGTCTTTCTTTCGTTTTCCCTTTTTCTGAATTTATTTTTTTATTTTTTTTTATTTTTTGCCCAAGGATAACCTTCTAACGTATCAAAACTCCTTCTGGCTGCCAAGAATGTATTATACCACAAACCAGTAGACCAACATCGTGTGTTTAAAATAGCGATTCTGGGCATATGTAACGTTCTGTGGTCCTATTACTGACATCTGGTTCAGTTTTCCTTCACTAGTATATTGACCAGTATTCTTTATTGCAAAAACACAGCCCCTATTTAGGAAAGTCAGCATTTTTTTTGGACTGGATTGTATTCAAGCTCTTCCCAATAACAGAAATGTTACCAAAATTTTTCTTTATTGGCAGCAGTAAATATCTGTATTCAAAATAGTCATTGTGGGCTCAGATTCAAGTGAATTGTTTTTAATTTGCAGCAAAGTTTATCTGTTTAATTTTGTGAAAAATACTGTTATCCCCTAGATTTAAATCTTGTATTTCTAGTCATCTTTTGTTCGGTCATGGCTTTGCCAATACCAGTTCTCACCCAAATTTTGCAAAATAATGAAGCCAGAAGTGTGAGCAGGAAGCATATCAAGGACAGGGAGCAAACATGAAGAAGTGAGTGGCAGCCTCGAATCAAGCACTGCCTGCAGAAAAAAAAAAAATAAAAATGGAGAGCTGAAACCCTTCATTCTCTTAAGGACACATTTCATAGAATGACCTGACAAAGGTGGTATAGAACTTGTAGGACTTGGCACTGAAGCTGGCAGAAAGACTGCTTTCCTTTTGGGTAAGGGTTCTTGCAGAATGATTTCTAAGCCCTTGGGATGTTCTTTGTGAAAGGGTGGTTTTACTGAACCAAGAAGTGCACTCATTATTTTTTTCTTCTTCATCTTTACTATATTGTGGAGGAAACTGTATGAAAAAAAAAACAACCAAAACAACAGGGTAAAATAAAGGTCTCTTGAATATATATACACCTTTATAGAGATTATATATGTACTATATATACCTGTATATAGACTGTGTGTGTACTTGTTGACTGTGGTAGTCTTAAGATGGCTTATCCAAGTCAGAAGAAGAAGAAAGAGAAAAGTAAAGGAAGAATATTCTCTCTTGCTGCAGGGTCACATGCATGTGTTGAAGTTGTAGTGGAAGAAACAATCCATGGAAAAGCGCAGTGAGAGGTTTGTATGTGGTACTTCATTTTTTTAAAGGTGTGATTAAAAAAATCAAATCAAATCTGCCTCATTCCCTGCTCTCATATAATGTTGCGTGTGTGCATTTGTGTATACTCCACTGGTATTTTCCAATGGTGTTGGCCAAATTCTGCTTTTAGTTACGGTCAGGCATCTCTCCTGACTTCGGTGGTGTGATATGAGCCCGACGTTTTTTGACCAGACGTGAAGGTCCCCTTGCTCAAAGTGAATGCATATGAAATATATCAGCCTTTCTTTTGCTGACTGCTTGTTTAAACGTGGGTAACTGAATTATTGTGAAACAAATTCTGGGGCTGCAGCTGCAAAAGCAGTAATACAGTATAACCGTAGTGATGTTTCTATGCCATACTTCCTAATTTCCCTGTTGATTTCCAGCACAGACAGCCTAGAATGCATGTGGTGCATTCCTTATGACATATTTTATGAGTGTAAAATAATTGTCAGTCAGTGTTTCTATTATAGAGATAAAATCAGCTATTTTGGGTGCTCATTATGTTTTTCTGAGGAGCTTTTACCTATGGCTGTGCTGAACATTGTTGGCTGGGAACATCGGTGAGCAGCACAATGTGAAGCTGCTTTTGATAAAGTCTCAGGAACACAGGATGTGCAGCATGAATACTGGTACACTGTATGCTTTTCTAGGCAGTGTTGGTTTACATTGTGTTGTCTTTCCCAGCAGTCCTGCTTTCTCAAATGGTAATTGAACAGCAGCAGTCAAAATATTCAGCTGACGGAGGACCCCTGAACGCTCCATAGGCAGCTACTCAAACACTTTCTGAACTGGTTTGACCCACTGCTGATTTATTCCAGATCCATTGCAAGGAATTCTAAAAATGCACACTGAAGTGCAGAGTTTATAGCACGTGTCACAGTTCTTTTTGGTTTTGTTTTGTTTTTATAAAGCAGCCTGATCCCCCAAATTTAAATTTTTTAATAATTATAATTTTTTTTTTTTTTTTTCAAAATCCTTCTCTGGGTAGGGAATGTCCCCAGCACCTNCAAATTTAAATTTTTTAATAATTATAATTTTTTTTTTTTTTTTTTGCAAATCCTTCTCTGGGTAGGGAATGTCCCCAGCACCTCGAGGTGGTGACCTCTGCACGAGTCCTTGAGTGACCCCCAAGGCTCAGCGGAGTCCACAGTGTGAGGTGCTTTGCAGAAACATCCTCCCCTCCCCTACGCACCAGTGCAGCAGCTGCAGCTTGTTGGGTGCTAATGGGGCTGGGTGTGGCCTTCTGCATCTGCTCTAAGAAAAGCCACCCCACCACTTGGACCTGTTGTCCTTCAAAAAGAGAAATGCATCTTCCTGCAGCTCTCCTCAAGTAAGGGCTGGGATTTGCTTTCCCTACCTATTGATTTATGAAGAGCTTGGTAAGTGCTATTTTATTTGTTTGTTTGTTTTTTAAGGGACTTGTCATGCACCTCTGTGCTTTGTAAATCAGCAACTTTTGTGTAGTAAAGAGTAATTCCTGAGCAAGCTGGAAGTGGCCATTGTTTGAGGCAGGGAGACTTGAGGTCATTAATGTTGTAAAAATGCTCTTCAGCTATGTTTTTGTGCTTTACTTTGTTGATGGGCTTCGCAGCATGAAAAGTGTACTTAGAAAGATGTAAGCAAGTGACTATGGGAAGAGAAAATGGGGAAAAGAACGAGTTATAATGGGTAAATATGCTGATAGCAGTCATCGGTGGAGCTACTTGATATTCATTAGAAACCAAGGATTTGTCCATTTCAGCATTTATGTTTTCTGGACATGTTTTCTGGACATGTTCCCTGGGTGCTAAGTTCATCTTGCGCAGTATGTCTGTGGGGAAAGTGCCTGCATGTGGATCGAGTCTGAAGACTTAATGAATGGAACTTAAAGCCATAGACAAAGACACATCTCCAAAAATGCTATGGAGTAAATGAACAATGTAAGATGTGTCAAACGTGTGCTTTAAGAGTTAGTGCTGCTATAGCAGGCCAATGGTTAAGTCTGTCAAAGACAATATGTCCATTTCTAAGTCAGGGTGCCATTTGATTTAAATAGATACAACAGGACAAATACTAATTGTAGCAGCCTGTGAACAATTCCTAGGTAGTTATATGCACTGTATGGAATGATGGGTAGTTATGAATTCTGGCAATCCTCAGTATGTGTGATGACATGCTTGTACCTGAAAATACGTTATACATTGTTATAAGCTTCGTTGAAGTATCATGTGTCACAATTTGCATTGCATCACCTATAGTTGCTTTTTTTTTTTTTTGGCTACAGCCTTCTGGTATCTGTGGGAATTTGAATGACCAGCAAAACTTATGGGGGAGGCTGCAACATCTTGGTATGAAAGGCAGGGAGAGGTGCGGTACGCAGCCTAGGTGCTGTGAGGTGAAAGTTTTTTTTTCCACCCTGATTTCATCTCCTGTAACACTGTGGTATGCGTAGATCCTGCATGACAGATGCTTTGGAAGAAGATGACAGGAGGACTGCATCAAGAGAGGGCATAATTCATTCATAGTTAAGTACAAGGACTGATCTACTAGTGCTGCCTTTGTAATGTCATTTGCACGCACTATATTTCTATATGAACATGTCAAATTCTAAGATCTTAACTAAAATGTAAGCTCTCTGTTATAGCAGATTAAAAGCAGAATAAATCCTAAAGAGGCCAGATGTAATAGGAACTGAATATGTGCCTTGTTCTAGTGGATTTTGTTGGTACCTTGTTAAGATTCAAACAACGTCTTCAGGATTTGGCTGGCTGAAATGGCAGATTAGTCATTGTGTAGGATCCTGTGGATAAAACTTTTTTTTTTCCCCCTCTTGAGGGGATGATATATGCCTTTTCTGGAGGGCATTTTTATCACAGAATCTGCTTCAATTTATAACTTAATTCCTGATGCTGTCTGTGGTTAGTGAATATGTAGAAACATCTATGCTTTGTGTAGACTCTGTCATCTCTTGTGTCTGCTTGTCATCCTTGGTGGTATATATTTTGAGTAGTTTAAGTTACTGTGGGCTTATTGTTTCGAAGCTTGACTTTTGAAAGTAGAGAGCTTGAAAGATCCCTGGCTTGTGGGCCCCGCTATCTGAGGTCAGATGCACAGTTCAGAGGGACCTCTTAGCAGAAACAAGTGGCAAAATTTAAATGTTGGTGTGAGGAGCAAGCTTGACTTTTATTTTAAGAAGCCCATGTGAGCAAGAGTAGAAGAAGATGTGTGTTTTCTTTGTCTTATCCTCATGAAGAACTGAAGTCATCCATCCTCCATTCTTAAGTGATCTTCTGGAAGGAGTGAAAGATTGCTGTCAAGTGGAAGCGAGCTCTTTCCATCTGTGTTATGATGCTAGAGTACTTTTATTATAGATTGAGATCCTAAGGCTGTGCTGGTCTGCTACATGACTATATAATGCTCCAGGACACCTGTGTAAATAGCAAACAGAGGGGCTTTTTGTAGATACTAGATCTTAGATAAGTGACTCCGAGAAATAATGTAGGATCTCAGCTGTAAACCTCTGTTATACGCGCTATGTATTTTTGGTCATTCGTTTATTATGAGAAGTACAGAAGCTGTTCCTCATAACATAATTTTTGTAAGGTCTGCACGTGTAAATAGTCATTTTGCAAATATTAAATGGAGGAGCATGTGAGAAACCACTAAATCAATAGCTTCACAGTCCTCATTTCTGATTCTGAAGCTGATTTTTCTCAAATGTTCCTCTGCTAACACTCAAATCTGTGTGCTCTTTAAGCCTCAGAGAGGAACTATGCAATTCCTCAGCTCTGGCCCTCTCTGGGTGTAGATCTCAACCAAAGATCTTTAATGGTAACAGATGTTTGCTGGAATACTCCTCAGGGCGCTGCTGTTCTGGGTCAGGAGCGTGTGATGTTAATCAAAGCACCCTGTCTATCAGGGCCAGCTCTGGACCTGGACCTCCTCATGGACTGAAGTTTTAGGGGTGGTGATGCTGGTGCAAGATTCCACATGGATAAAATCAGCAGGAACTCTCCTATCTCAGCTGCATCCTGCAGTAGGGGTGTCCTGGTACAATTAGTTTGGCTTGCATTAGTAACAATAGAGTGGAATACTGAAATCTGCTGTTTTTTTTCTCTTTTCTCTCCCTGTCTCTCTCTGCATATGTCTTTCTGCATCTATTAAATTTATTCCAAAGGTCCTCAGAAGGTATAGTTCTGGTCTGCCAAATGATCACAGGCCTCAGATTCATGAAAAATATGTCCCTGGAAGCTACAGGAATGTGTGCTGAGAATCACCTCAGTATTTCCCGGGAATGTTTTAGAATCACAGAACTGTAGAGCCATTAAGGTTAGAAAAGACTTCTAAGATCATCTAGCCCAACTGTCCCCCTACCACCATTATCATCCACTAAACCATGTCCTTCAGTGCCACATCTACACACTTCTTGTGCAGCTCCAGGTGATTCCATCACCTCGTTGAGCAGCCTGTTCCAGTGCCATATCACTCATTAGGAGAAGCTTTTCTTAATACTTAGTCTGAACCTTCCCTGACAAAACCTGAGGCTGTTCCCTCTTGTTTTGTTGCAGTTACTTGGGAGCAGAAGCTGACTGACCCCCCCACCTCCCCATGACCTTCTCTGAGGCAGAAGTAGAGAGCGATAAGTCCTCCCCTGAGCCTCCTCTTCTCCAGATTGAACAATCCCAGCTTCCTCAGCCTCCG
Source organism: Odontophorus gujanensis (assembly GCA_013399175.1). Lineage (NCBI taxonomy): Eukaryota > Metazoa > Chordata > Aves > Galliformes > Odontophoridae > Odontophorus > Odontophorus gujanensis. The sequence goes on from VXAB01013352.1 coordinate 19,915, forward strand.
GACTCTCTCACAGCTCCATTGCCCTCCTCTGGGCATGCTTCATGTCCTCAGTGTCCTTCATGTAGCAAGGGGCTCAAAACTGAATGCAGCACTGAGGGTAAGGAGTTATGGTGATGAAGCTTTCTTCATTGTTTACTAGTACTTATAGAGGAAGGTTGTTTTACACTATTGGTTTTCAAGTGCTTAATAGGGCACCTATTCAGAGTGAATCATGTTTTTGCTTCTGAAAATGGAGTGAGGAAAATAAAGGCAAGTGTACAAAAATGTGGATGTGGCAATACTGGCACAGTACTGTTCCTGTTTGTATGCTTTTATGGACAATTCTGCAACCACGTATCTGTAGTTAACAGCCTGTGTGTGTGGCTTGCTGGGTAGCTGACTGACCCAGGACTTCCCATGGAGTCAAGGTTTCCTTACCCAGCAAGCCTTTGTAGTGCAGGGAGGAATAAACAAGTCACGTGGGACACTCCAGTCAAGCACCTCAATTAACAAGAAAGTGCGGAGTCAATTCAGCACCCTTGATGACATTTCTGCTGTACAGCAGCTGTGTACCAAGAAGTGATTTAGACTCCAGATGCTTTGAATTTCAATGTGCATTTCTTAAACTTAGATGATCCACAAGTAAACTGGTTATTCATGGTCTCATTGTTACCCAGACTGAAACTTATTCAATGGTGTTGATGAGCTTTATTTATTTATTTATTTGTCTGTAGAGGACATAATAAGCCCTAATATCAAATGTGCTTAATTAGGGCAAAACCACATTAGGCTGTGTGGTTTGCAGGACTTTGACGTTCCAAGACCATCAAAATATTAGAATAAGTAACAATGTGCCACAATTAATTTATCCAAGAAGATTTTTTCAGTGATTAATTTTTTCCCCAGGACTTAGGCTGATTTGTCTTTTTGGTGTTTATTAATTTAACATTTGATCTGAAAAAATTTCCCCAAGCTTCAAAGTTCAGCCTGTTCTTTAAGAGCAATCCAAAAATATGTTTCTTCAGGCCTCGGGCATTTCTGAAGTTGCTAAAGTTAAACAAAAACCATTTCTCTCCAACTCTGCAAATGTTCTAAAAGCTTTAAAGTGGTTCCTCACAGGGAGTCAGAGCAGAGAGGGAACCCCTGGGTTATTTTTGTTGCTGTGCAGTGGCACACAGTTTCCTGGAGGAAAGCTCCAGAATTATCGCTTTTCCACGCGTTTGTGTATGTTTTGCCTTCCTCTTTTCACCTCTGTTGCTGAGCCCCCCTCCACCCCTGGGTCTGGATCTCTGTCGAGAAAGTCTGGAGAAGGTAGGGGTTAGATCATCCTTCCAGTGAGGGTAAACTGAATTCATGTCTGAATGAGAAGATGACTCACTCGCATCAGATGTGACTTTTTCCGAAGGCTTGTGTTGGAAAGGATGAAGAAGGACTCGCTTGTCCTGAAGAGCTGCACCATCACGCGGAGGCTGGGTGACGTGCCTCGCTGCCCTATTTCCCTGTTGTGAGCTGCATTTTGCTCTGCAGTGAAAACAGCACTGGTAAACCAGCCTGTATATTGCTTGTTCCTTCCACTGCTACAGTGGCATCCCTGAGGTTACAAGCGCTGTTGAGAATGCTTCTCCGGAGTAATTTTGGTGTGGTCTTATTTCATTTTCCCAACCAAAGACTGGTATTCACGTAAGATGACAGCATGGCTAATTCGCTGTGAGTGCGGGCTCTGATCATATAGAGGCATTTCTAAGGGAATTGCTTCATTGCTCTGAGGAGGCCCAACCCAAGCTAGTAATTCTGCTTCCAGTTTGGTTAAGATTTGTGTGTGTCTGAAGGGTTTTCACTTGCAGCTCACTTCTGGAAGTTTCTGCCATGAGATCCTCTCCACGAAGCAGCCTTTTAGCTTGCAGCATGGGTTTGAGTGGACTTGGGGCACTTGTCAGGTCTTGGCCATCATGTAACATGTCTCGCAGCGGGGAGACGCGTTTAATTCTCCCAGACAATTGTATTGTATGTTAAAATATCTGCTGTTGCACTTACATCATACGACAGCTAGTTGTGCCACATCACAGACGAGAGTTTGACATATGTTGAAAAATAAAAGTTGCCAGTCATGGACACTTTTTTTGGTGTTTTCATCTCCAGCAGTGCTGTCATGATCTCTACCAGCAAATCGCTTCCCACTGAGAGCATAGCACAGTCCCGCCAACACCCTGTCTCCAGATGTCTGACATGGCACTGGACCAGTGACGAAGGATGCTGTTGCAATCTTGCATGGTATCTGTCAGCAAGAAGGCACTCCAGAATCCCAAATACCAACGCACTTTTAAATGTTTTGGATGAAAGTTCAGTAGTGTTGAGGGATGGAATTTGTTTTCTGTTGCTAGTCCTTTCATATTTTTTTTTCTTTTTTGTGTATGGCCGCACTGAAAGTCCCGATTGCTGGGACCCTGGCGTGACCCATGCTCCTACCTTCCTCACCTCTGCACAGCCCTTGTCCTTGGCTGGGTTAAAACGATGTGCAGTGTGGCACTGTGCTGATGGTGTCCATGTGTTTTGTACCACAAGCAGAGGCCTGCAGCTGCTGTCGTGGCACTGGTACAGCACCCACTGTGGACCCCCAGATTTCAGACGTAACTGTTCTATGAGGAGCTGCTTTCAAATATGCCTTCTGTCATGCAAACCTTCTCACTTTTGCCTGTCAGTGAATAAGACAAGCACTGAAACTTATGATTTTTAAATCTACATGGTGAATCTCAGGCCACATAAAATACCAAGGCCCGTGCACTGGTTATGAGGCTTTCCCTTAATGTTAACCAAGCTGAGCCAGCATGGCTGCAATCCTTCTCAAGGATCAAGCAAGTTCTGCTCCCACTGAAATGCAAGTGAAGAACCTGGAGGTTATAGCATGAATGTCAGATTTGGGCCTTCGGTCTCCTGGTTTTTATATTATGGTACAACTCTGCTGTGGTGGCAATAGCCTTCTCTAGCATAAGAGAATTAACTGAGTTTTCATTTGGATTTTTGCTGGAAGAAACAGCAATGCTGTTTTACTTGTGGCATTTGAATTAGCTTTTCAGAGCTTATTTGACTGCCTGCTGCTTTTGAGACAAGCAATACAGCCAACCTCTTCTTGTATAGTGGGTATTCTACAGTAGTAAAAAATATGCAATTAGAAGAGAAAATATTTAAAATAGCTCCATGTCTTAATGTCAGTTCAGGCTGGCAGTTGTGTATGCAGGCTCTTTTGGGTTCCTTAGCCGTTAATCTTTATTAGTGGAGATATGTCAGAGTTTACGGTTAGCTTCAGCTCCTACTGTGTTTTTCATTTCTTGATAAGTTTTTATGTTCTGTGGCTCTATGCAATAAATAAATAAAATCTGCTTTAGATTTTGGTTTCATGGCATAGAACAAGTGGCATGTGGCAGTTTATGTTTGAGTTTCCAGTCTGTTTTTCTCTGGGAGGTTGAAATAATATGTTGGTTGATGCATTAGTGATGTTACTTTATCTGCTATAACCACAAGTGTGGAATAAAACTGGACGAGGGCTTCACATCTGAAAATCTCTGACTCTGCACTGGATAATGTTGCTGTGAATCAGCTATCCATCTCTAGTACACATCTCCTTGGGGCTCAGTAACTGAAGCTGCATAAAAGCAGATGAAAATGGACCCATAAGGTTACAAGTAGCACAATGAGATCTCACCATGCTGGCTTTATTCCCTTTTCCTATTTTTGATACGTTCTATGCTGGGGAGAGAAGTTCATTAGTGTTAGGCAAATACTTTTCAAAAAAGTTCAAGGAAACCCACAGCTCAGTTGTTTCTTTCTTGGTTATTTTAATTTGAAAAGGCTGTGAACCTGGTGCCAGACTTTGGCACCAAACTTCTGCTGGGGTTGTGTGTGTCTACATATGAAGTTAGCCAAGAACTTCCTTCAGATTTGTGTCCCCTCCAGCTGAATGTTGTATGCACGTTGTTCATCATATCATTGTTCTGGTACCAAGGACTGAGAGATGACTTTGTTGCTAGTGCAAAGTCTTCCCAGCTGTCTGGAAGAAATGTCATCATGGGCAGGCTCTAAATGCAACTGAGCTCTCAATGACTTCTCTTATTTTATTAGAATTGCAACTTCAAAACAAATAATTTAGTAAAACTCAAGTTGGCCTCATGGCTGTATCTTCTTCTCTTACTCTGTGTGATATTTCATCTGTTTCTTCTGTTACTAAGTGGTGAAACTCTGATTTTTTTATTTTTTTTTTTCCTCCTGATGGCAAGTCTAATGGGTGAACAGTGATAAGTTTGTAGCTTTGGAAATATTTTCTTGGCAGTTTCAGTCTATACTTCTGACAGGAAATCATTTTCTCCCTAGAATTATGATTGCTGGGTTACGTGAGTGTATCTAACCACTGCTCAACTGCTGTTTGTCTGCTGTCTCTCTGGTCTTCTGAGAAGGCCAATCTGCCCTAATGTGAAACATAAAATTAGAGGAACACTGCAGGAAGGGAATAACAACATCATTTTCTGTGATCTCTTGTGATTTTATTTTACCGCTTCTTATCTGTAAAGCATCTTCAATCCCACTTGGACTCAAGAATTAAATTTGTTTAGAGATGTTTCTTCCCTTATATGGAGAACAAATGGAACAGACTCTATTTGTGTGGCTTCTTTTTGTTTTGTTTTTAGGGAAAGATCAGTGTGTTCTGCTACAGATGTTTACAAATGACCAAACTAACAGAAAATGTGGAACTCATCTTAGATCTACAGAAATCTGCCCTATAACATGGTCTGTATCATTTGGCTAAATCTTGTTAGTCCACAGCAAACTTAGTACTGTCCTTTCAAGGGTATAAGTCATGGTACGTTTGCATGTTCTTCTGTAAACCATTATGGGTCCTACTCTCCATGCTCCTGAAAATGGATAAACTTAATGCTTGGAAATGGAGGCAAATCTGGTGGTTAGAGGTAAGTGATTTATAGCAAAATGTTGTTATCGTTGCAATTTATAAAAGCAAGGAGGGTCAATTTATTTAATAATGAACAGCCGCGTGGACAGCAAGCAAAATGCATCTCTTATCACAGGATTATGTCCTCAGTTTTACTGTCAGCACCCTGGGCCGACCACTAAGGCTTTGGGCACCGCTGCTGTCAGCTGATGGATGGGAATGGAGGAGGCTGAGCATCTCCTGGCTGTGTGTGGGATTCTGCAGAGCTAGGGAGGAGCAAAGGGAGGAAAAGGTGAACTGAAAATGGCTGAAATCTCACCTAAGTCTCAGTTCTATCATCTCCCCTGTAATGATTTCTCTCAGTTACGTTTAATGAAGATCTCCATGTTACTTGGGTGAGGAACAGCTGAGAAATGAGTGGGGCGAGGGGCTCAGCTCTGCTGTGGAGGCCCGGAGGAGCTCTGTCACCGCCTTCTGCCGGCTCCTCGCCGCAGAATGCCACAGCTGTCATCTTTGATGCTCTATTGAACTTGCTAACGTAATTGTGAAGATCATCTTGAAGCAATTTGATTTTTGTCTTTGTAAAGTCACGCAAGTGTTGCTGATTTGTGTACTAGCTGTGTTTATTTTTGTTGCAAGTTCAGTTCTAGTCCATTTAATCAGTAGGCCAGAGGGTCATCTTTGCTCTCCCCCCTCCAAGGCACCCATAATCCCTCTCCACTTCATGCAGCTGGCCACAGCAGTGGGGAGTGATGGGTTGGGGTTGGAGCCCCTTGCTGCAGTGCTGGGGTCCCCATGGCATGGCTCCTGCATCACCTGGGAAATAGGAGAGCACGTTAATGCAAATAAATCTTGTTAATTCCCATGGAACACATGCAGCTATAGTGCCGCTAACAGCAAAACATTAATTAACTGAATGGTGCTGGGATTAGGTTCTCATTCCATCTCCATAACGCGTGTTCATAACCCATAGCAACTCAGAACGTGTGCTCCAGAAGGATTGCAAATGGAAACCAAAGCATGAGGTCTGTGGGCTTTCTTAAGGAATGGCAGTGCCTAGGCCCTGTCCCTAGTTGTTTTGGGGTCCCTTCCATGTCAATGCAGTAGTGAAGATATACTTTAATAAGCGTCTCACAACTGGCTGTTTTTGGCTCAAATACAAGCAAAACAAGCTTGAGCCCTATTTGGTAACATTTTACTTACAGTAGGTTCGTATTCACCAAATGAAAATGGCTTTTGTAAGTCACAGCTTCTGGCATAGAAATGGTTACCCCAAATATACTCTCACACCCATGGAATTTTCCTGTAGTGATGAACATTTTCATGACAACAAGATTCAGTATTTAACCTGTGTTTTACAAGCACTCCTGGCTCCTTGAAGTCCATAAGAGATCATCTGATGCCTAGCAAAACCCTGCAAATGACTTAAGTACCCAGAATAACACAGCTGTAGTGTGAGGTGCTCCACATTGGATGACTGAGGGAAATTAGGAAATTAAACTGCAGATAGAAGAGTTTCCCCTTCTGTTAAGGGGAGGAGGGGAAGCTGCAGGGTGAGGGCAGGGCCATGGAGCAAAGCACCAAAAGGCTCTCCCGATCCCTAAGAACTATGAATTTGCATCTGATTTCAGGTTTAAATTTGTCCATGTTTACGTATCTGCAAGGCTGGAAAGTCACCACCAAGAGACAGTTTTTTTCCATGTGTTAGTACCTAACACCATCAATCAAGACACCTCTCAGCTGCTTCCTCACTCCTGTGCCAACTAGTGAGCAATTGGCTTAGCTTGGAAAGTAGATGGTGAGATCAAATGTGTGGAGTCTGTCACTTCATCCTAAATGATGTCTATGTCCAAGTACCAAAGCTTGCAGTATAAATGCAGAGGCTATGAGGAGCGTTGCTGAAATGTTTGCTTGTAGACAATGAAGAGAAAGCAATGTTTAGTAAAATATGAGCGTTGCCACTAAATAAAAGTTCTTTCTTATGATATCCTCAAGACATCTCAGTTTTTGAGTATAATCAATAGCACCTTATTATGTGGTAGTGACTACTTATTCTGTGAGCAAGTTTTACTTAGGCACGTACTCGTTTAGTGGTATTCTGTGTGCACTTAGTAGACCCTAACTCTGTACCTTTAATTAAAATCAGGCATAACACTCTTCTTTTCTGAACTGGGGAATGTTCACCAACACCTAGTTGGTACACTTTGGATTTCTAGGTGCTAGTGGACCCGTATCCTTCAATACGAAGAACTACTGTTATTTCTTATTGTTTTTATTATTATTTAATGAAACTTCTGTATGGACTGGGATTGGCTTTAGGATTTAGCAGGATGCTGTTGCAAAATGTGTCATCACTGTGAGCTTGACCCTGCAGTTGGCACATGAGCTTCAGTTAGTGCTGCATGCATGCAAAGAGAGAAATCTGGTCTTTCTCAAAAGAAAGTTATTCATGAATGATGTGGATGTTGTTAAACATTTCTGTGCTGTTACAGATCAGGTTTAAAAGAAAACCTTTACAAACTCTTTTTATCACTGAATTTGAACAAGATGCAATCTCTGCACCAAGTAGCATTAATAGTGCACTGCCTGCTCGTATATGCAGCTAAAAAGCACAAAGGCTCGTACCAATGCGGATAAGAATTATTTTATGCACAATGCCTTTTCAATCTGACTTCTGTTATACGGAGGTATTTGAACTCACAGGGTACTAAGAGAAAACACATGGTGAGATGAAACATGAGAGAGCCTTTTAAGCAGCGTGTCTTTCAAGTCTGCAGCCATTCCCATTGGGCTGGGGAGCCGGCAGCGTGGGCTCTGCCATTGTTGGAGAGGCTCTGAAGCACAGCGGAGTACAGACAGAGCCTCCCTCAGCCGTCAGTGTGTCAGGGCTTAAGGCAGAGATGAGCTTCCAGAGATGCCATCTTTTGCACAGAGGGACTTGATGGCTATAGGTTCTAATGGCATTTTGGTAGAAGTGGTGTTCTGCCCGAATTCCAGCTTTGTTTGGCTGGGATGGGAAGAGCTTGACAGCTCTGTGTGTCTCCTCCCTACCTCTTCCTGGCATTGGTAGAAATTGCCAGTGAAGGGCACATTTTCTTTTTTTTTTCTCTCCCATGTAGAAGCCTCTGTTCAGGGTGGAGGTGTGCTTTTCTTTGACTTCATAGCAGACTTTGATGCTGTGCCAAGCATGAAAAAAAAACAAAACAACAATAAAAAAAGACTTCTACTGTATTTTATGTCTTAGATGCGATGAGAAAAATGAATTTTTTTTTTCTAAATTGCATCGGATGTTTGTGGGATCGGATCCCTGGGTAATAGTGTGTGGTTTCAGGGCTCTGCATGTCTCATTAGTTTTACATAACCTCTTGCTCTTTCCTGATACCACATCCCCTAAAGTTTTCATACTTCTCCCATTTACGTTCCCGTGCACTGTGCTGTCACCACTCACTCCCTCCATTTGCTAGGACATCTTCCCCTTTTTGTAATAAACTGGCACCTATTTTTTCTTTCTTCGGGAGCATTTTTGGGTAGTAAGATTTCAGCTGGATCTGTGTAAACTTAATGCTAGACTTTCAAGAATCTGGTGATTATTATGCATTGTGCTGTCAGCACATTCAAAGACCTAAAAATACTTTACTGATGTACAGCTATAACACAATTCAGTACCAGTGTCTACACAACAAAGAGCAGAGCATGGTATAACGTACTGGGGACACAATGTCCCAGTACTTTTTCTGGTGTGGTCAATCTATACTTTCCTTGGGGAAGGAAATAAATGAGAACTATGTACTGCAGAGAGCTGAGAATTTTGCTGGTACTGGATAAATTGCAAAACAATATAACTGCTTCTCCAGTGCTAATGACCAGAGCCATCCCTAATTATGTTCAGGGCCTCAGGCAAAGGATTTTTGTAGAATTGCTACCCCAGCTTGAAGGACCGTGCAGTCCATGTCCTAAACCAGTCATGTCTATTGCCTGGCTACCACGGAGAGCCTGCTTTTTATGGGGCATTGTGGTACCTGCACGCATCCGCTGGGGCTGGTGAAGTCACTTGTAGGTAACAAGGTTTCTGCTGAGGACAGAAAGATGTATTAGCTCTAATTCTGAATTGATTACAACTGAGCATGAAAAATGTTTTTGTTTCCACTTCACTTAGCAAAATGCAATCAATTCCATATTTTCTGTGAGACAATACTCTAGATGACATCACAAAAAGAGCTTCATGCCTGCTGTCCCGGGTAGATTTTGTTGGAGACAGATTTTTCCATGCAGCCATTTTGTACAGCCTTAGGACACAACCAAAAATCCCAACTCTTTTGAAGGCAGAGAATAAATAACTTTAAATTTTTCCCATTGAATTTCAACATGTTTCTTTTATTGCAAAACTTGGATTTTTCATGCCCTTATTTGAATTGTACATTAAAATCTGTTACTTGCCAGCATCCCACCCACATATAGTACTACGTCTCATGGAAGTCATCACTTAGTTGGAAATGTGTGCACCATATGCATACTCTCAACTCCAAAACTAGCACCCAAGGGTTTTTTAAACTCAGCCCATAATCTACGAACACTGTAAGAAAAATATAAAAGATAAAAGAGAATATTTTAAGATGCCATAAAATGTTTTAGAAACTATTCGAAACCTCTCTCTGCTGTAAGGAATCTGAGGAGCATTTATGTTTCTCCTCAAGCAGGAGAAAAGATAGGAAGCTGTCCAAAGCTTTTGCAGGGAATTTTATTGCATTGCAGGAATAGGAAATGGAAGGACTGAGGGGCTGTGGTGAGGGAAGTCTTTGTTTTCCCAGCTTGCAGTATCGAAAAGTTTGGAATCCTTATAATTAGCTATATAGACATATTTCCAATTGGCCAACATTAAAATAACAGTGTGAAGGCTCCGAGTTGCATATCAGTATTAGAACTATGTCCTTTGCAAGAATGCTGCATGCAATGCTGCTGATACCGTTGCTGCAGCAGCAGTTATTTTTGTTCATGAAGTTCCCTGTTGTGTGCAGCATTTCTGCAGGTCACCTGCTCAGGGACCCATCGTTTCTTCCTGTTCTTTGAAAGAGAAAAAAGAAACCTGTCCTGGAAAAATGACTTTTGCTGTCTAACAGTGTCTTCAATGAGAGTTTGTTATTTTACGGAAAATGACTTAAGTATTACAGAGAGGACTAAGGTAAAATAGACATTTATATTAAAAAAAAAAAACCAAAAAAAACTTCTGAAACAAGAGCTAGTAACATGAGAATCAAATATCTGCACTGTGGGTAGTTCTGGTCAGGTAACATTTTACATCCTGTTGGCTCAGATCTGTGTACCTAGGCAAGGTAAAGGGTGAGGGAAAGTCAGGCAAGGAGCATTAAACAATGTTCACTTTATTTTGATAGATGGGTGTGCATCTTTTGTTTGAAGCAAGAGATCAAAAACCAATGCCATCACTATACAAACCTGTTCCACCCCTTTACCTTTCATTGCTACTTGAAAGAATACATTGAAAAAAAAATAAAAAAACCCAACAACTCCAGGAGCCAAATCCAACACGTTTTAGTAAATAATGGCCTTGGCTGGTGCCAGTTGTGCTAGTGACATACACTTGGCTTGCTTCACACAGCTCACACCCTGGAGAGACTCTTGGTCTTTCCTAGGACTGCTTTCCTCTACTCAGGTTAGCCCTCAGTGTTTTTGCATTTGCTTGCACATTTTTATTTATTTTTCTGTTGCAGGCAATAGCTCATCATTTAATCAGGAAACCTTTGGTTGCTTGTTTGAATGTACCCTCACGTATGCCATTCATCAACTTGAAACCAGGTGGGGCTGAAGTCCCTTCTCCTTGCTTTTTGTTTTTGTTTTTTTTTCAAATTTAATGGATGATTTTGGTGATTCTTGCTGTCTTGCAGGTGACAGTCAAATGCACACTCAGCAACTTTGGGAAAATCTTGCTTGATTACATATAGTAACTATTAAATACATCTCCAACATCACCACACCTTGACTGACACCACTGGGGGAGGATCTCTTGTTGGAGATACCTCCTGTGTGGATTTCCAGGTGAGCCTTGACCTTCAGTGACAGGTAGCCATTCCTAATTCACTGGGTGTCTTTACATCATCTGGATAATCCATCCAAATATATTCTGTCCATCTTCATTATACTGGGTGCTATTCATTCGGGTATTCACCCTACACCAGCTAAAAGCTTGGAATGGATGCAAGTGCTGATGTTCAGATCCTGGAGTAAGCTTTTGGAAAAATTTGTTTGCGTTAGATTACTCTGCAGCTGTCATGAAACAGCATGGGAGATGCTTCAGTCCCTTTGTCATCATCTTTGTCCCTCCCCTGGACTCCTTCTAGACTTCTGTCTTTTTTGAACTGGGGAGCCCAGAACGGGGTACAGCATTCTAAGTGTGGCCCCACCAGGACAGAGTAGAGAGGGTAGATCACCTCCCTCAACTTGCTGGACAAGCTATTTCAGGATATCAGTGGCCTTCTTGGCCACGAGGGTACACTGCTGGCTCATGGCCATCCTGTTGTCCACCATGACCCCTAAATTCTTCTCTGCTGAGCTTCTCTCCAGCAGGTCCCTAACCTGGACAGAAGTGTGTAGTTATTCCACCCCGTGTGCAGGACACTTGCTCTTGTTAAACTTCATCAGGTTCCTCTCTGCCCAACTCTCTGGTTTGTCCAGGTCTTATTGTATGGTAGCACAGCTTTCTGGTGTGTCAGCCAGTCTTCCCAGCTTTGTGCTCACTAACTTGCTGAGGGCGGACTCTACCCCTTCATCCAGGTTGTTGATGATGATGTTGAACAAGACCAAGCCCTGAGGAACACTTCAGATTACAGGCCTCCAAGCAGACTGTACCACTGATGACAACTGAGCTCTGCCACTCAGCCAGTGTCAGTTTAGCTCACAGACTGCTCTTATGGGTGCTCTCTGTGGAATGTTGTGAATTTATCATGAATGTTATGATTTTCTTTTTTTTATGGTGAACATTATGTTCTTCTATCTAGTTGATGTGACCTTGCTCTACTCAAACATTTAAAGTTGACCAGGGAAATGTGTAAAGGAGCATGCTCATCCTTCTGCTGACTGCCATGATGGGACCTGTAACGTTCCCAGCAGCACTACTGGCATGTTTATGGGTGAGCTGTACTTAGGTTGGAAGAACCAAGTCTCAAAACAGGTGTACAAAGGGTGTAGACATGGTGGTCTATGCCATGATTGCTTTGGGTTTCTGGATTGCCTCTCTCAGCTCTCTAATCTATGCTAAGTAGCTCTGGGGGTCATCTCAGCTGGTAAGAAGCCTCTTATATGAGGAAATGCCCATTTTCTTGGGGATAAATAAATGCAATGACACAGTGCTACTGTATCATATATGATACGTGCCTGGTCCCTCCTTCAGCGAATGTGGATCTATTGCAACAACCCCTGTGGCACAGGCTGTCCATGTCTGTACTGTGGCCCTCATGAAGTGGACTCCGCTTTGCCTTATGTAGTCATGGGACATTGAGGGGAACAAATTGCAAGCAAATTTTGTTTTTGTCTACTTCTATGAGTAAATACTATGGTTATTGAAGAGTGGAGGATTAGACATCTGTCAAAGCTCCTGTTAAGAAACAGTGTGTTATGACTGACTTAATACAAGAATAGAAATTTAGGGGATATGTACAAGGAAATACGTATAACATATCAAATTACGCACGCTGTCCATAGGACAAGCTTCTTAAGCAGTGAAATCTATATATTTACTGCATTCCTTTAAAAAAAAAAAAAATTGCTTTTAGCACATGGTGCTGAATTTGGATTCCCAGTGTTCTTTCTGGCATAGCCCAATCTACACTCTTTTTTCAGCAAAGATTCAGCCTGACTAGGAAGCTGGGTGCATACCCTTATCTGTTCCTCTTCCACTGCAACTCTTTTTTTAACTCTGTTTATCCCTACTTTATTTCCATAATTTAGATGTTTCAGTAATAGTTTTATCACAGAATGAAAGTGAGAAACTGAGCATTATAGCCAAATAAGCCTACTCCATGTTTGGCTAGCATGTTAATTTTCTCAGTTTGATTTGAAATAGTAATTACATCACAGTGAAACTTGAGCACAGTTTTTGTCTATGCCTTGCTTATGCACATTAGTGAATTTGGTGTGCAGGGGTTAAATATTATTTTCCCTTGATTTATTATTATTATTTATGGCACGCAGCTCATTCTGACTGTGCATATATGTATATAAACACACACATGTTACGTTATATAAAAGATGGCAGTGTGTGGTAGTAAATACATTTCTTGGCATGAACTTGGAATGTCAGCAGTACTCATGAGTAGCAAATTTAATTCTTGCCAAGATAACATCAGAAGATATGCAAATATTTAATGTTATATATAGTTGTTTTATGGGCAGCAAGCTGCACACATGCTGTCATTATACTTTTTGTTGGGAGAGAGATAAGTTCTCTTGAAACTCAAAATCTGAATTGCAACCCTGTGTACTCAGGGGGACTGCCAGCCAAAGGTTGTTCTTTTTCCTGAATCAAATCTTCTTGTAGTGGTGGGAATTAGCACAGCTGAGAACAAAGAAAATTAGGGACAGAGTTTCTCCACTGCTTCCTCAGGTCGTATCGAAGTCCAAACCTGTAAATACTTATATGTGTGTTTAACTTTGGTATTCTGAGTACTCTTAATGAGTCAAATGAGATTCCTTATGGCAGAGTAGTTAATCATGGGAAAAAATGTTTGCAGGTTTGGATCCCAGGGCTGCTCTCCTTTTCAGCTGCACCCCATATAGAACCCTTGCATGAGAGCAGTTTGCAATGGTTGGTTTACATCGTATCTTGGAANAATTGCTTTTAGCACATGGTGCTGAATTTGGATTCCCAGTGTTCTTTCTGGCATAGCCCAATCTACACTCTTTTTTCAGCAAAGATTCAGCCTGACTAGGAAGCTGGGTGCATACCCTTATCTGTTCCTCTTCCACTGCAACTCTTTTTTTAACTCTGTTTATCCCTACTTTATTTCCATAATTTAGATGTTTCAGTAATAGTTTTATCACAGAATGAAAGTGAGAAACTGAGCATTATAGCCAAATAAGCCTACTCCATGTTTGGCTAGCATGTTAATTTTCTCAGTTTGATTTGAAATAGTAATTACATCACAGTGAAACTTGAGCACAGTTTTTGTCTATGCCTTGCTTATGCACATTAGTGAATTTGGTGTGCAGGGGTTAAATATTATTTTCCCTTGATTTATTATTATTATTTATGGCACGCAGCTCATTCTGACTGTGCATATATGTATATAAACACACACATGTTACGTTATATAAAAGATGGCAGTGTGTGGTAGTAAATACATTTCTTGGCATGAACTTGGAATGTCAGCAGTACTCATGAGTAGCAAATTTAATTCTTGCCAAGATAACATCAGAAGATATGCAAATATTTAATGTTATATATAGTTGTTTTATGGGCAGCAAGCTGCACACATGCTGTCATTATACTTTTTGTTGGGAGAGAGATAAGTTCTCTTGAAACTCAAAATCTGAATTGCAACCCTGTGTACTCAGGGGGACTGCCAGCCAAAGGTTGTTCTTTTTCCTGAATCAAATCTTCTTGTAGTGGTGGGAATTAGCACAGCTGAGAACAAAGAAAATTAGGGACAGAGTTTCTCCACTGCTTCCTCAGGTCGTATCGAAGTCCAAACCTGTAAATACTTATATGTGTGTTTAACTTTGGTATTCTGAGTACTCTTAATGAGTCAAATGAGATTCCTTATGGCAGAGTAGTTAATCATGGGAAAAAATGTTTGCAGGTTTGGATCCCAGGGCTGCTCTCCTTTTCAGCTGCACCCCATATAGAACCCTTGCATGAGAGCAGTTTGCAATGGTTGGTTTACATTGTATCTTGGAAAGCAACAACAAAATATCTTCATATGTAGCAGAAGTGATTATTTTCCTTCTGGATGTCTATTGCTGATAAAAAAAAATATATATATTTCTCTTAATTCAAGTACTTTGAAACATTGATAAAATATATTGAGAACGATATAAATTTTAAATGAAAATTTCAGAACTTGGATGCACTTTGGAAGAGAATGAAATACAACGTGCTATCATGACAAAGTGGCTGCTTTGATTCTTCATTTCAAAATGTCTCATCTAACTCTACTACACTGACATTATTCTTTAGGAAAAAAATGTTAATGCTGATTTAATATGCATGTAGTAATCAGGATCTTGCAAGCCATTTGTGATGTTTGGGTTGATAGGATCCAGCTGTTTGATGGCATTTATAGGTATGCCTAATGCAAATATTTAACCCTAGTTCACCTAAGGATGCTTTAAAAAATAAAAATCAAAAATAAAGAACAAACAAACACAACAAGAAAACCCTATAAAAATGCAGAGGATGAAGGAATAGAATTTTCTCGTGTACTTCAAAATGCCCTTAAAAAAATAAACAAATGATTCCTCCAGTACTCTAAGGGCAATACAGTACTGTGTTCCTCTCTGCGGCTCTGTGTGGTGGATGGCAGCACAGAGCTACAGCGAAGAGGTTGCCATTTCAAATTAATTCTAAGTGCTTTTTAACATCTCTTGGAGATGAAGGGGAAAATGGGGATATTGTGATTTTCATCTTGATTAACAGGACTGTATTTGTGTTTATGAAAAACTTTAGTTTACTACCGAATTTGTTTCATCAGCTATTTATTTGCAGAATTGCTGAAAATTTTGCACATGCCTTTTGGGTTATTTTAAATGGACAGATTTGCTTTAAAAGAGGTTTTAATCTTTATCACATCTGTGGTGGATTTACTACGCTTCCTGTAAAACATTTTCTAAGGTAATGAATATAACATTAACAAAGCCTATGTTTTAATGCATCAGTCAACATTACTTGATTCCTCCCCTCTTATTCCATTAGCATTTTCTCCTTTTTCCTGAAATATTTATACTTGAATGCATTTTAAGAAGTAAACTCGATGAAAAATATTTTAAAGAGAACTATCAAAGGCACTTACTGCAGTTTGTATTACTAACCATTTGTTAAACTGCAATTCAAACATGTGTTTGTGTTCCTAGAGAAGTTTTTAAAACCAAAGAAAAATGACTCTATGCATCCTTATCTGTAAGTTAGAATGGCCTTGTGCTTACTGTTTCTATTGTATTTTTTTTCCCAAGAATTTATAATTTATTTCTATATTTTTATTTTATAAACACAAATAGGAGCAATGCTATGTATATGAATAGTATTAGGCAGCACAGGCTTTCTTAAATATTCTTACGATCTTTATGGATGTTTTTAAATGGGCAGGGCAGATGCTATACTCTTTCTATACAGCTCTTCATGCTGGAGAGAAATCCTGCTCCTCTGGACTTGTTCAGTGTGATCTCATGGTTGTCTGAGTGTTTTGCTGTTACTTTCCCACCAGGCAATTCAATACCTGCCCATGGGCTGCTACTTTCTTTATTGAGCATCTCTCAAAGGTGCTGGGAGGGAGAAAGTGCTGCTCTGTTCTGCCCCATGCAGGACAACCTGCTCTGACTGAAATGATCTGTTCTTGATGTTTCATTTGCTTTTTTTGTAATAGATTATTCTTAAATGATTCTTTCTGAGTGCTAGTGTATAGCTAATGGCAGCAAAAGTAATCTTTCTGACTATATGTCACAGCCATAAAACTTAGAAAGTAGAATATAACAAGGTTTTCCATGCCTTAGCTATAATGTGAAAATGCTAGGGATAGAAATGAAAGAATTAGTACCTCTTGGGCTACTCTTTGTTTGCTGGATGCTACAGTTGTTACCCAGAAGTTGTGGACCTTCAGGAAGCAGTTTCACCTGACTGTAAGGCTGAGTTCTGTGCTCACATTCCCTGCTATTCCAGTACTTGCCCCAATCTGGGATTCAGCAAGAAGCCCTGAACCTGCATCAGGTAACAGCTCACAGCTGAGTGTTTGCAGACAAGATTTTTTCCTCCTGTCATATTTCTCCTTGTGCCAAGCTCAGCCATCACCTGTGGTTACCCTTCACGAGAAGATGGCCTCTACCTCTAGCAAGGTATGCTGGCTCTGCCTGTCCTCAGCCTTATCTCCCTTGCCCCTGCCACAGCAGCAGCTCAGGATTTCCCACGGACAGGTTTAACAGCCCGGGCTGTACCCTAACCCAGCCAACACAGAGTCATAGAATGGCTTGAGTTGGAAGGGATAGCAAAGATCATTTAGTTGCTACCCCCTACCACGAGCAATGTTGCCATCACACTGCGGCATCAGATCGTGTTGCCCAGGACCCCACCCAGTCTGGCCTTGAACACCTCCAGGGATGGGACTTCCACAGCTTCTGTGGGCAGCTGTGCCACTGCCTCACCACCCCCTCAGTGAAAAACACTCTCTGACCTGCACTGCCAAACTCAGATTTTCGGCAAACTGAACTGTAGTGGCAGAAAGGCTGATGGTGTGTGATCAATGCATAGATCTGCACGTAGCCCAGCTCAGTTCTGTGCTTGTTACAAGCTTCCTCAAAAGGTGTTTTGGATGAAATTCTTCTAGGGACTTGGACTAATACGGGAGTGAAGACAAGATGCCTCAAAGAGGGCAGTGACAAATGCAAAAAAGAAGCAGTGAAAAATGAGGAGGCAAGGATCTTAAGGAAAAATCATAATAAACATTACCTACAGGCTACCCACTTATGCCAGCTCAACTTTCAGGGTGTTTTTCTAGTCTCTTTTAATATATAGCACAGGCTTCCCTTCAGTGCAGAAGAACATTAAAAATATATTAATCATCCTTAAACAAAAAAGCACGTGTTTGAATGACAGGGGGAAAACTGTGCAGCATCAAAATCCATGTTCCTGAGTTTGGGATGCCCCCTCTCTTCCTGTCATCCAGGGAACCCGTGACCTGGCTGCTAATCCAGCAGTGGGCTCATCCTGTGGGGCTGGGCTGTCCGTGGGCATTAGTGTATGCAAGGGGGTGCCCCCGCTGCATCCAACTCTAAATAATTCAGAGTGGCTGTGATTTATCTCCTAGCAAATGAAGTGTAGTAGCTGTGTTTTGGGAATGAAGAGGCAGCATGACCTTTAGCTTTGCTTTCGTGTTGGATTGTTTGCTGTCACTGCAACATTCAGCAATGGAAGGGACAAGAATGCAAGGGGAAATGGGAACAAACGTCTTTGCGTGCGGCTTGAATCCAAACAAGCTGGGTTTGAGCTGTAAGTGTAGAGCAGCTGCTGCGTGCATCTAAACTGTTCTTGTTCACCAGACACTGAATGGTCTTTGTTTATGCAATGTTAGAACAAGTCAGGATTAGGAACCCAGAGCTTTTAACACTACAATAAAGTGAATGGTCCCTATTTCAACTAACTGCAGGGCTAAGGCTTTGCACAGTGGCATAAATTCAACACCCTGATTTGGAAAGACTTAACATGCACTTCAGCTGGCCTTTGTTCAGAAGACAGAGGACCTTTAAACAGCTGCTTTGCTGCTGCTCTGGTGGAGGGGACGTGAAGTTGCTTTCTGATCTAGATCCCAATTTCACTGTCAGGGGGTAGGAAGAGGAAGAAGCAACAAACTGGAAGAAAGAAAGAAATAAGAGGATAGAAATCTGTCCATATTTACTCTCATACAAATAGAGTTTACCCCAAGTGGGAATAATTCCCTCAGATTTGAAATTACTACACTCATTAGGTATTGCACTTAGGGAAAAACAGGCAGGCTGACGTAAGGGGAACGTGCTATTGAGCTGAGTATAAAAGAAAACAGATTTTGAGAATTTCTGCCTACTTGGGTTATTATCATCTGGTTGATATAATGTTTGTCTGAGACGGACACATTTTGAGATGAGGACTGGTCCAGCTGAGCTTGTTTAAGGTGAACTTGATGTAAGTGGAGGAGTATGTGTGTGTGGAACATGGAACAGGCACTGTGTGAGGAGTCAGCAGAGTCAGGTACCACAGGCGAGGCAACGATGATCTCTTGTCACTCTGTGGGTACTTCCCTTGCAGTGTCAAGTCCTGGGGTAGCTCCCATCCCATGCCGGTGTTAAGAGGTAGCACTGTGGCAGTGATGTCTGTGAAGCCCACAGTGAAGCTGAGGTCGGAAAGCTGCATGTTACCGTGGGAGCAGAGGTGGTGAGCTAAATCCAGCTTTGGGGCACCATTCAGACAGTGTGCTTCCTGGCCGTTGCTCCTGTGCCAGGCCCAGACCCTGCAGCACAAACTGCTTCTGGGGGCTTCTCTGGCTGAGTACAAGCTGCCAGTACCCAATCCTCCCCAGATACCCGAATTTGGACCACTGTGCAGAGCTAGCATCCCCTTCCCCTCTTCACTTTTCTCAGATGTGCGGAACTATTCTTAGAATTCCCATTTCTGGCATCGCTATCTACTTTGTCTATCTCATATCGTAGCACTTTATTTTCCTTGAGCAACATATTAAACATGCCAGCATATCCACCGCAGCTCATTTGCAGGCCAGCAAACTTTGTTTTCAGCACCTTCTAATCTCTGAGCAAAAGCCTCCGCTCTATGTTCAATAGCAGAGACAGGCTGTGAGGAGTCTCGTCTTTCATGCCCCGAGCCCCGCTCTGCAGCACCGCTCGCCTCACATCTAACGCGCCGATGTGCCTCACAGGGCTTGTGAGGTGGATGCAATTCCCAGTGCAGGCTGCTGGGCTGCTTGGGTGGTGCTGGAAGTTTGTTTTTAAACAGGATGAAAACAGAAGTCCCGCGCTCCCCTTCCTCACGTGTCACCTCAGCAATCGTGAGGAATTTTCATAGAGGCTCAGTTGAGCAGCGGCTGTGTGTCCGACTGCCTCTCTGGGGAGTTGGCTGGGAGGGAGAAATGAAGCAAAGGTCCATGTTTCTGAGAGCATGATTTTAATTAAAAAAAAAAAAAAAGAAAAAAAGAAGAAGAAAGAAAGGGATTAGAGATGTTGGTGGAGGCTGCGTTTTTCAGGGGCCGTTAAAACCTATGGTTGAGGTGCAGCTTTGGGTGTTCCTATGCCACCTGATGCCCAGAAGCTGAGGGGCAGGCACTAGAGGGAGCAGCACTGTGCATGTCTGTAAATGCTTCTCCTGGTGATTCTTGGTGAGGTGAGGAGGGTCCTCCTCTCCTTGTCTCCCAGGGCCAGTATGCAGAGCTGCGTGAATCTCTGATCTGATCCTGTGCAGAAACTGATAGCAAAAGCTTGGTTCTTAACGAGATGGTCATGCTTCTGTCAAAATAATAGAGACCACTCGCACTATCTCAGATAATCATCCCCCCTTCTCATTCTCCTGACTCTCTTATTGAAGGCCTTGCAGGCTGGGGAGCACCAGGACATCCAAACCTGAGCTGCAGGGCATGATGTGTGCAATGGCGAGGGCTAAAAATTCCCGTAACACATTCAGCATTATCTGCCCCTCCTCTCACCTTGCTCAGCCCCTGGAGAAGACAAAGATAAATGCTCCTTTCTCTCTATGTTAATTGGAGTGAGGAAGGAGATAGCTGGTAAAGCCCGCTGATAAGATTTGGACCGAGGTGCCAACAGTTCCCAAGGAGACGCAGAACACAGAATACAGAGCTGTAACCAGCAGAGCAATTTCTAGCCACAGTGCTAATTCTGCAAGATGAATGCTGGAGAAGCACTTGATATTTACTTTCCAGAATAAACTTCAAGCGCAGCGTAGCCCTTTAGTCACGGGATGTGGGCAGCAGCATTGCTTTGCTGTCAGATTTGTCCATTGCTGCTATAGGAGGTTTTGCTTTGTAGCGTAGGTGAGTTGTCATTTGTTACACAGTTTCCCCCTTTCTGAAGGTTCTGTGTAGCACATTGCTAATGAGCTCATTTTCCCTGAAGATAGGTATTGATAAATACCGGGCAGACAGCAGGGCTGCCCTTTGTAGTGAAGCTTCTTCCTAATAGAAGCTGTAACGGCGAAGCCTCTTTGAAGCAGAGGTACTGTAGAATCAGATGGGATCAATATGTTCTACTTAGGTTGAAGACAATTAGACTTACACTGAGAGAAGCAGAGGTGAATTCCAAAAGAGATGTTCCTGGTCTCGTATAATGGGAATTACGAGACCACTGAGCCATATAAGATATTTTAAAGCCTACTCAGCAAGCTTGCTGCATAATCAGGTATCAAATGGCCAGTGGTATGGAGGCTGTCCCGATAGCTTCCTTGCTTATGATGGTCTTAAATGCAGAAGTATCCACAGGAACTTTGGAGAGTGCTGCATTAACAGTCCTCTGTGTGTGAATCACCTTTCTCATGGTGTTTTTTTGTCAAAATCAGAACTTGCCACTCGTGGCTCATTTTCCATGAGTGATGAGGCTTTGAAAGGAAGATATAAAAGGAGTTAATGGAAACAGGGGGACTTTTCTGAGTCAGTTGGCCATGTAAATTTTGAGTAGGGCTTCCCAAACATAACTTCAGTATTTGAGTTAAGTGAATTAACAAGGAGCTTTTGAAGCAATGAGCACTGGATATTTGGCTGCCTTATTGTGGGTTTGATCATAAGCACATTGGAAGGACTGCACCAATTCCCCTTATGCCCTAAAAGAATCCTAAAATATCCAAGGTTTGTTTAGAACTCGTGAGATATACTGTATTTTTTTTCTTTTGTGTGTGTGTTGCATCGATTTCACTCATCCTCTCAGCACTCCTTTCCTGTGACATGATCTAATTCTATCTGCTTTCCTGACAGTAAATGAAAACATCTTGGGAATGCAGTACGGGCACATGCAGAGACCTTAAAAGCAAGGAGTGATCAAAGACAGCATGGGCTAACAACTGAACAATTTCTAATTAGTTTTCAGCTATCTTTATAGAGAGAAAACTCTTGATAAAAAGCAATTATTCATACAGAGGCCACGTAATTTAGACAAATAACTTGTAAAGCATAGTAATTGGGCTGCGTTGTGCTTTCCTTTTTAATTAGAATTCATATTTGGAACAGGCGGGAGGATTCTTTTGGTTGAAAGAGGGGGGAAGATGTAAGCTAAAGGGATTAGAGAGGAAAAAGCATAATAATTCATGTGGTTATCTAGATAAATCCTAGCCAAATGTGGCATTCTTCCCTTGAAGCATTACTGTGAAGACTTAACATTGCATCAGGAAAGCTGAAATACCTTTTCCCCTTTAAAAGGAGACACATCGTGCAGCATTATATGAAGCAAGTGTTGCAGAGTTAATTTGCTTTCAGCATCTATTGCAAGGGCTCCTAGACTTTCAAGTTCAGAGCAGAATTAAACCGTGACTTTCCTCAAGATGTCAATATATATTTGTCTGGGTGATGCTTCAGTTTGTTTTTTCCTCTCTGGGGTTTTAAAAACCTCTAGGGAATTCCTGATGTTTGCAGCACTTGTTAATTAATGCGTTATGCATATTTAGTTAACGCGCTGTGCTCTTCCTCTTAGAGATTATTAATGAAGGTGTGATATAAAATTGGTTCTAATGTTCAGCCAGAACTTGATGTTTGTCTTGCAAACAGTGAGCTGTTTCTAACTACAGTATTCTTCTGTTCCTGTGATCAGTTTTCATTTCTCATATCCTTGCTAAAGTAACCTACTCTTTCATGTGAGATATCTGACGTTATGTTTAGTGCTTTTTGGAAGACATTTATGACAACATACTACATCCATTAGATTTTTTCTTCTCTTCTACAGATTTGTTGCTATATCAGTCAGGCTGGCCACTCCTAATGGAATCTTCTCCAAATTTCTTTCAAGAGTATGATGTTAAGGATTTGGAATTTTGTGTATAAATTGATTAAAAATTGAATCGACCTAAAGGCTGTGTGTCCTTGTGTCACAGCTTTTAATTTTCTACTTCTGCCTGTTTGCTTCACCATTTCTTAAAGGTAGACTTCTTTCACCAGACCTGCAAGCTTTTACCATGTCCCTTCCTTTCAGTGATTAGCACTACCTTTTCTCACTGCCATTCCAAACTCCTTGATACCAGCTCCTGCTCTGCCTCATCTTCAGAATATAATCAATTATCACTCAGAAGTGAACTGAAATGGATATATGGATTTGACATCTAAAAAACCCAATTCATTCAGATTTTAAATGAAATAGGTTACTTTTGTTTCTGAAAACGACCAGATCTCTTTTAGCACTCGAATATCCATGTAGACTCAATCTTCTATTTATGACAGTTCAGAGATTGTGCACTGCAGGTAAATCATCATTATTTTATTTTCTTCATCACTGCAATCTAACCTCTTAAAGTCACATAATGAGTGCAATATGATGAAAAATCACGGGAAAGAGGAGTGCTGTTTGAGGATACACGTCTGGTCTGGTTCAGAGGAACAGTGAAAAGACTTGTAGCGTAGGCTGGGTTTTCTCTATGTTAAGGGAACCGGGGACTTTACATAAACTCCAAATTGCACAGAATGTGGCTGCCAGGTTTCTTATGAAAAGGAGACGACAGGAGCACATTTGATTTATTTTGAATGTGTATTGGCTGCCAGTCAAATACCATACTGATTTTGAAATTGCTTTCCTTGTTTCTAAGGTGTTACATACCCCCAGCCTATCTCTTCGACAGTCATTGTCCCCGCATTCCTGGTCAATCTTGGTGATTTACTCAGATACAAGAGTCCTCTAAAGACCAAGGACTTTCATTTCTTACTGACAACTTCTTACGCAGAAGTTACTAAGGTTGTGCCTGATCTTTGCTGCAGCTCTGACTCAGAGAATTTTGCTGACCCACCATGACTTGAAGCTGGGCATCCAGTGAAGTACCTCCTTGAATCAATCCCTGTGTTGTACTGTCTCCAGTAGTTTCGCAATGCAGAGAGCAATAGAAGAAAAAGGCTTTTCCGTGTTTGAAAGTTAAATCCAATGTGGTAACCTCTTTTTTTTTTTTTTTTTTTCAGCTTAGCTTTTCTGATGCATTGATTATACATTCAAAATGAAGCCAAACAAAAAAAATGCTGAGGGTTAGTTTTTTGTGCCAGTCATTGTGCAATATTTTTGTGACAGCTGGTAGAAACACATTTTTTTATTTGTCTCAAGTAAGAGGCTTCATCTGATTTTTTTTTTTTCCCTTTCAATTTTCACACAAAAATTTGTTATAATTCGTGACAGTTTTTTATTTATTGAAAAACTTTCGGATATGCTTGTGACACTTTTTTCTCCTTCTGTTTTCTGATTTTGTTCCTTTCCTCTCCTTATTTGGCTTGTACTTTCTGTTAAGCCATGTGATGTTAAATATCAGAAAAGCTTCTTTCTGCCTTCCCACTCACACATACATTCCAAACTCTTGATAAATTAGAGTGGAAGTGTTGTAATGTTCCACAGTTTAAATGTTTTCTAAAGTTGAAGGAACGTGGTAAACACTTCGTAGTCTGTAGCTCTTAGCATGACCTCAAGAAAGAAAGAAAGAATTTATATGTAATATATATATTAAAAAAGAAGGTGATGTGTCTTTTTTAAGGACCTGTATCTATATGATGAATTTCACCTCTCTTTTTTTTTTGAAGAACATTTTAAAAAGACAAACTCACCTTGCTGTCTCCACTGTGGGCAGCGGGTGGGACCAGAAAGTGTTGACTTATTTTTACAACTAGTTTGTTTATTTTCTCCAAGTCACTAAGGCACTTGATTTGTTCTTTTCTCCCACAAGGATATCATCTTTCTTACCGTTGTTTAATGTTTTACAGTTTAACTTCGTTCTGTAATTCTAAAACCACAAATAGACTTTTTTTTTTTCTTCTTCAAACTGAAATAAGATGGTAGTTTAAGATCAAATAAGCCACTGCCACTGCCACCCAGTACCCTGACCTAAGAGGGACATGCAACCTGTCCACCTGCAGTGCTCCAGCTGCGGATGCTGCCTCTGCTAACTGTTGACTTCCATTTTTTACTTTTTTTTATGAGATGTGAGATGGTTTTCTGAGGAGACGGATTTTCAACACTACCAATTTAAAATAAAAAACAGCACTTAAAAAAGACCTGATTACTGGCCAACCCTCTCAAAGGCAGGTGCTATGAGGAAAGAGAATGAGTTATTTAAAGTTGAGCTTGCAATTAAACACATGGGAAAGTTAAAATAAGTGCCCTCTCCATATTCTTGCCTTTTGTATGTAAAATATAGCTCTACAACAGCAATAATAATGAATCCCTGCTTTTCCTTTTTGCCTGACCACCAAAAATGCTTTCTCTCCCTGGGGAGACAGACTGAGATGTGTAGCCAAGGGTGTGTTTTATTTCTCTCAGTACTTCTGCTGCTCTTTTTTCTTAAACCAGTATAGTGTATGTTCATAATTTTTTTTATAGAGTACAAAATAAACATAGCTATGCACTGTTACGGTTTCATGAAGCTGAGTTACTTCCCAGTAGCCTCTGATCACTTCTCTCTCCTCTTTAAATTTCTTTTCTGGAAAGGTTGTCCTTGCTTTATTCTTCTTTCAACACTACATACTTAAGCTGCTGTCTCATTCTATCTTTCATTTGAAATGTGTGCATGATCTTCATACTTATATTAAAGAGGAGATTATTGGTGCTGACTTCTTTACACAGCCATGTCAGTACCTCTTATTTCATACTGGCAATATCTCTCCCATATTTCGCTTATTCCTTCACTGAGCAGCTGTAATTTTGCTGATTTACTCAGCTCTGTGATGTGCACGAAATAAAAGAAAGATCTAGCAAGGTAGTGTATTTCTACTTGTGGTCAAATTGGAAGTATTCGGAACTCTGTAAAAGCAAAATCGGAGTATTTTTGGGGTCAAACAAACACATAAACAGAACGTTGATCATAGTTTTTTTTTTTTGTTTGTTTGTTTTTTGTGTGTGTGTGTGTTTGTGTCTGGATCAAAATTAGGATCGTTTGCCTTTAGGTCTTGTTTCGTTTGACCTTGCAATGAACAGGGTGGAGCAGGGAGAATTACATGAAATAAGCCTGGCGTTGACCAAATTCTAGCTGAAAAGCAAGTGAACAAACAAATGTTCTGCATCAGCAAGTTTTCACATTATCTTACTTTAGGTCTGTCAAGTGCTTACATTCCTTTCTTTGCTTTGTAATTTTTTTTCTTTGAATTTCATATTGTCTTCAAGCCACCTCAACAACTTTATGCCTGGCAGAATCCCAAAGGTAGTGGCAGCCTCTCCCATGATGGGATGTCAGGATGAGAAAGTAATAAAGGAAATCCAAGCATGCAGGGAAAGTATCATTACTTTTCTTAATGTATGCTTTTTATTTTCCTAGATGCTAGTGGTTTTGCTTTCTTTCAGGGTTGCTTAATACATTGTAATGATTCTATTCTGCACAAGCTCCCTTTGATATTCAGACCATATAGCAATAAACTACTCTTTTCTCAGAGAGAAAAATTGTAGTACTGGATGGGAATGAAGAAACACAAATGGGTACACAAAGGACACTTGATGCAACTTTATTAGCAACAATATGAAGAACAACTCATAAGAATATATTATGAATTGGTATAACTGTAGAAGTACCATTAGAGGGAGCTCTGTTACTTAGTCCAATAATTTACATGTCGCTTGTAACTAAGATGCTGATTTCTGATTTGAAATTGCAAAACCTATAGGATTAAGGCAAAAATAAAATAACTCTGGCTGTAAGCACAGACACAGAGTGCACTCTAAGTGTGGGTATCTTTCTTCCTGAATGAGTACATTGGCTCCAACCTATTTTTTTCAGGCTGCTCCATATAATGGAGTCTGTAAAAACTCTAAAACTGTGACTCAGTACTCTTTGTGTTCCATGTTATCCCCTCCCTCCATCTCCCACTAAGTATTAAGATACTGTCTGCAAATTCATGATTTACACTGACACAGGCTGCCCAGGGGGAATCTCCTTCTCTAGAGATATTCAAGACCTGCCTGGACGCCTACCTGTGCGACCTGGTGTAGGGCACCTGCTTTGGCAGGGGGGTTGGACTCGATGATCTCTAGAGCTCCCTTCCAACTCCTACGATTCTGTGATTCTGTGATTTATTTATTTTTATTTATTCATGTGCTATTTTTCTCCTTTTTTTTTTTACCTGCTATGATCAGTGTGTTTTAGCTTGGTTTGAAGTTGTGTTACAAGTTGTGTGATCCTGAAAAACTGAATCCAGTTGTGTCTTACGTGTAATAGGACTGAGTAGAGTTCCCAACCTGTGTTATATGTAGCACTTATAATAGCTTTTTCTCAAAGGAGATTATGTATTTCCTCTGGTCATGTTCGACTGTCAGTTTCCTCCTCTCTGTCCCAAAGACAAAACTTTGCAGAAAGGAAATTTCTGGAGTAATTCTGTTTTCATTTTATAAAAAATAACACAGCAGAGACAAGGGATCCAAACTGTGTCACCACTGAAGGGCAGGTTGTAGTAAACATTCATCTCTTACGACAGATAACAGTGCATCCACGCAGCAGCTCAGTTTCAGGCACAAATTCTTAGGAAAGCAGGTTTACTGGCTCAGCTGCTAACAGACTGTTATCTCTTGAGGAGTTTGTTTGTGAAGATACCCTGAGATAGGATTGCTATCAATATTTTAAATTCTTGATACTAGAAATCCAATAAACTTGGGCTGTCTAGATGTAACAAGATATAAGAAATATGAAGTAAGTAAACATTTGAAAGGAAAACTGGGCTAGGCTTCCGGTGTCCAAGTTTGAAGAGAAAAGTTAACTTGTTTCTGTGCAGAGCCAAATGCAGCTGCCTTGGGGCTCGAGCAGAGAAAGACAGTGCCTAGCACATACCATAATGCATATCATAACACAGCACAATGTTCCAGTAATGGCCAGCAACTGACATGTGCTGAGGGCTGGAGAGAGCGCTCATTGCTTTCCCCAGTGACTCTGTATCTTGGTATCCTGTGTGTCCTGCATCCCAAACCAGGACAATGATTGGCTTTGACCAATTGGTGTCACTAAGTGAACCAAGTTATTACGGGGAGTAGCCCCAAGCCAGCTGCCACAATTTAATATTCTTTGAATTCCCAAGTAAGTACAGGCTGAATGATGAACATCAGCCATGTTTGAGCAAACAGCCAATAGCACCAGCTTTCTTTTCTTCCTCTTGTGTGGCCTCTCTCCTTACACTTGTGGTAGCTTGTCAGCACTTTCTTTTAAGGTAACACAAAGCCCACTGAATCTCCCAAACAATAAAAAATGAAGTACCATAACGTATAATAAATAAGAATCCCCTCTTAAATCAATCAGTGGCTGTGTTCAAGGGGTCACAGAGCCCTTTGCATTTCCATAGCTGATGTGCGAGTTAAGGCAACTTTTCCCCAGGTATGGTGGCAGAAATATGGAGGAAGGAGGATTCATTCATTTTTTTAACTGTGAGGAGATGAAGCAGGAATATACGGAAGAATGAGTCATGAAGACCAGCTCAAGAGTGACACAAAGCTGTGAAAAAACTCTTAATTATAAACACTAGTGTTTCAAATTAATTAGTCTAGACAACCTGGTGGCGACATACTAACACCTTGGCTCACACCAAAGGGTGCCTAGCCCAGGAGCTAGTATTTCCACTGAACTGAAGTCCTTGTCAACCATGTCCTTTCTCTGGTTCCCTCCCAGAAATCTGTGGGACTGTCTCAGAAGTCAGATCTCATGTGGTGGTGCTAAGATAGCACAAGTCTCGTCCTTATGAGAAACCAAAATATCTCTTCCTGAAATCTGAAGGAGATTCGATGTCAGCAAATGTAGGCAATATGGAGAAAAATGTTGGACAAGAATAAGTAATTAGTTAATAACTACATATCTTCCCTGGCAAATCTCTATTCTGAAAGCAGCGGAAGAGAAGGTGGGTAACTTAAGACTTCAGTCACTGAGGGCAAATACAGCAGAGTACCAGGGAAGCACTTTCCTGCAATCACTGTGGAGGAACACTGATTGCAGGCAATTGTATTGATCCAGTCAGCCCTTCATTTCATTTATTGAATTAATTCTGACAGGCTTTTGCAAGAACTCATTAGCCTGTAGCTTAATGCTTAATAAACTGTCATCTTGCCTTTAACAGTAGGAAAGCACTGCCAGCTAGCCTGAGGATGAAGGAAAAATAAAATACAATTTCATTTTTCCCAGACATAAGATCAATAAAAGATTGAATGATAAGGGAGGGAAATAAGGAAAATATATATGTGAAATAAGTAAGTAAAGTACTACCTGAAAATAGGAAAGAAAAAATCTTTAAATAAATACAGGAAGAAAAGGGAAGAAGATTGGAGTTTGAGCCCATATCAGAAAAAAATTATTTCACTGTGGAAAAAAGTCCCCACTGGATGTTCTTTTGGATGTCCTCCAAAATGCTGTAAGTTAAGGTTATTTCTGGTGGTTTCAATCTTATCACTTCCTGTGCTATAAATAATAGTGTTTAAAATGGTCTTTGCATGATAATCACCAAGATTTTGTGAACGTGAGGGAAAATTAATTAAAAAAAACCAACATCTTGCATAGAAAAAGCCATATGTTCAACACTCTACTTTGCTAAATGTTGACTATGTTACCTATTCTATCTGCTTTCATACATTGATGTAAACCATTACGTGGAATAATAAAAATGATTTCCTCAGGCCATGACAAATGCTTAGGATATAGGAAGATCTTTTTATTTCTTTGGTTGCATTTTCAGATGTGTTATACTATATTCATTTTCACAGCAAAGCTCTTGGTATTAACTTGGAGTGCCATCTGAAAAAAAGGGCACACTAATTTTGTTATCTGTGCTAGTCTGATAATCCTGCTTCTGTGGCTGTAATATTTACCACAACAGCTATTCTGGATCTTCTGTGTCTATTCTTTGTCTGTAAAGAGTGCAAGACCTTGAAGAACTGCGGCCATTGTTGCTTTGGCCCTGGAGAAAAGTATGGGAAAGGTGGCCACAGATGGAGCACAAAAATGTTCTTAACCAACATGTAGAATGCTCTGTGAAATGATGAGTCCTGGGATTTTCTTCCCACTTTAGTAACATACTCTTATTCCAACTCATTGTCAAACTGTTGTTCCATCCTCCTGCTTGCAAGTAAAGCCCTTTCCCTTTATGTTTTATGACAGAAGACAGCTTGATGAATTCAGCTGAAGATGCTAGTGGCTACTCCAGCTAAGTAAAATGAAATGGAAGTTCCCTTCCTCTCTAATGCAGGAAAGCCAGGTCTTCAGTTTCTGTATGTGATGGTAGACATATCTCCATGCACCTGTTCCATAACTATGAGCATGTGAGAGTATGACCTGGCCTTCAAAAGACTTCTTCCCTTCCTTCTTTTCCCTGGGAGAAGTAGCATCTACCAGTGATGCTGGCCCCTTCGTGCAGTATGGTGAGACTAGTGAGAGTTAATGTCAGAAGAGACATTTATCTGCGGCATAGCATGGATTCTCTACGCTAGAAAAGATTTGGCAGTTTGCTATTCTGGCAAACTTTCCTAGTGTAGCCACAGCTTATACTGGCAAGCTAGTGTTTGTCTGTATGTAGTTTATACCAGTTCCCTGAATGAAATGTGCTATACTGGCAGACTCCTTCCCCTTCCCACCCACATACAGCAGCATCTACTTTGGTATTTAGTATACAGCAGAAGTTTTGACTGTGGATCTTAGTGTAAGAATAATGGTGTTTCTTTGTATAAAGGGGGGCGAAATGAGATTGTGAGAGAGCAAGATAGAAAGCTATCACTGCATTGCAAATATATGGGAAAATTGTAAGCTCGTGCTTAAGATGTTGTACCAATGCCACTGGTGCCACATTAGTACTCCAAGCATTGTACGCACACTGGTTTGGTGCTACATTTTCCAGGTGAAGAGCCCTGAGGCATTTTTAATTCCCTGTTGCATGAGGTTGGTGAGTGAGAAGCAGCTACCAGTGATCACCTTATCCTTACAAATAACCCTCTTTTCCCTTACAAAAAGGTCTTTTTATTTCCTGAGGGGATGTGGAGTTTGAAATGCTGATGGCACAGAAGTCCCTGTCTCTGTTATCTCTTTTTATGGTTCTCTTTGAAGGGAAGAATTTCCCTGCCTGTGGATGAGATAACAGAGAGATGCTAAGTGGTGGAATTTTTCACAGCACTTGACCATATGCAATAAAAGGTCAGTTTGGACACACATCTCAGTGAACTTGAAGACATCAGAGTTTTGCTGGTTTAATGTGGAAATCAAAGTGTTTCAATAGCTCCCAAGTAGAGCTATTGCCTCCTAATTGCCTTTCTCTTCATTTGCCTTCACATCTTTAAAGCACAGTGCCTTACTCCTTACTTTTCTTTTAAGTTTTGAACATTGTGAGAAGGCTGACTGGAATTGATTCTTGCCTGTCTCTAAAAGGAGACTGAGGGCTCCTGAGTAATGGTTGTAGGGGCCAGGTCCAAAAACCCAGGTTATCTATGTGATGGACACAAGGACCTCTGAAAGAAGGATGTTCCGGACCAATATGACTGTTCTTAAGTCCTTCTGTGTATAGGGTTAAATCAGAACAGATTTCAAATTCATAGAGTCAGAATATATCCATCTTGTAATGTTCTTGCCATTAAGTAGTAGATTATTCTTTTCAGACACTCAGAAATTAAGGTTTCTGTCCAGGTACCTCCTTGATAAAGAATGCTTGGCACAGTTAAAATTTCCAGATTTTGAGTAATATATTGTTAGGAGTTGGAGATAGCAGTGCATAATAAATTTTTTTTTGGGGGGAGGGGTTTGGCTTGGCACCTAAAGCCAGCTGACAAGCTCAGTAAAAGGAAATTTGGCATTGTTGCAGTTTAGGAGACTGACTAATGCAAAGAGTTGGGAATATAAAAGCCAAATCAAAAGAAATATTTCATTTTCATAAGGTGGTCCCTAGACTCAGTCCTGCAGCCTTTGCTCGTGCAAAACAAATTTCTCATACAGCTTATTCACATTATGGGGAAAATAAACCATGACTGGGCCATTTGTTTGTTGGGTTTATGAACATTTCTCCAGCAACAAAGGACCCCTGAGTGCTTTCCCAGTTGCTTCCTCATTCTGTGCTGTCTGTGCCACTTGAAGTTATGATAAATTTGCCAGGGTAGAGATACAGGAGAAGGTGGGGCTACTCAGGGTGGGGGAGAAGAGACAGTTCTCTTCTGAACTGTGCCCTACACAAACCCTTCTGCTACAGTGTGATGCGAGATCTGTCAGATTCACTCTCCAGATTCACTCTACATTGTTTTATTTATATTTATTTTGACCTTTGCCTTTTTTTTTTCCCCTACCTTCTCCCCCTCTCCTTTCTTCCCCTCCCTTCCTGCTATTGTCTGCTTTGTATTTTCCAGCATATGGAATGGGCCCTGGGTTGTGCCAACAGGGCTATAGGGGCCAGGCAAGAGGTAGGGGGTCTCATGGGGACTCTAGCCCCCCTGGCAAGGTTAGCAGCATTTTCGGTCTTGGCTTGCTACTTCCTGGCACTGGGAAGAGGAATGGGGCTGGGCTGCTCCCTGCTGAGGGCTCTTTGTGACTAACTGGACCTTGGGGACGGTGCAGCCTTTAGTGGGCGCCAATTTTGTCCCATATTCAGCGGGTCTGTGGTAGGGAAGAGGCAGGACCACTAAAAACACTTTGAAATGGAAATCAGGATGTTTAGGGAGCTTTTCACAAATGGCCATGATGGTGTTTGTGTTTGGTGGTAAAGCAGGGCCCTGCAACCAGAGAGCTGAGCATGAGGGCTGCGGTGCAGTCCGGCCCCAGCTGGGCAGCCATGGCAAGGCCTTGTGGTGGGGGAGTGGTGCAGCTGCAAGGAAGCAAACTGATTTCCCATTTAGTTGGGACAAATCGTATTGCTTCCCTCGTTCTCTGCCACTAAAAATGCGTTTTGCCTTAGTACAGAGGCTTTTGTGCCCTCAGCGAGTAAGTAAATGCCAACTAAAACAGAAAGGAAGCACAAAGGAACAGTGAGGCCTGCCACATGGCACTGTCAGCAGCCACTTCAGGCTGGATGGGGGAGTACAGCATGAAGAGCTGAAACCTGTGCCCCAGCTGCTGAGCCATGGCCACCTCTGCCTGCGGGTGAGGGCTGGCTGCCACCTCCTGAAAGAGAGCAAAGGCCTCATGGCTGTCCTGTGTATGCAAGTAGCAGTGGCAGGTGAATATCCAGCCAGAAAAGCTGTGGTGTTGTGTCTCCAGTGGGCGGAGAGATCAGAGCTGGCTGAAGTTATGAGTTGATAAATAATACATACACAGGGGCAGGCTCAGATAGGCCCTCTTGGGCTGGCAAATTGCTGAAGCATTTGCCTAACTCAAACATACAAAAATTGAGTAAAAGTTTAATTTCCTACCTATCATTTCTCAAAGAATATTAAAAGAGTTTTCTCTGTTAATTTGTAAATTAATGTAGGTATCAGAAAAAGAAATATGCTTTACCTGAAAGACAGAGGAGATTATCAGCTGAAATTTCTTACAAATGTATTTTCATTCTTCCTTTCCTCCTTTCTTCCTTTCCTCCTTCCCTTCCCCTTTCCCTTCCCTTTCCCCTTTTTTTTCCCATATAACTTGCTGCTGTTAAAATAAGCTACAGAAAATAAGAAATGCATACCTTTTTTAAGCACAGTGAAATGCTTACGTCCTGGGTAAACCAGAGGAGATTGCACTATAGATGTAAAGAGCCTGTAAAGATGTAAAGAACTTTAAAGGAACTTTGTGCATGAAGACATACTTTGTGTCAGCCACCCCGGCTACACACTTCTTAGTGGAAAAAAGAAATACATAGCACATTTCTTACCTCTGAATAATTTACTGCATGTGCTCTCCCATCAAGATGGTGGTATGCTAAATGCTTAATTTATTTTAGCTGTATACTCTTGCTCCCTCTGATGTTTCATGCCAAACTGCTGTGGTAAGAAGAAGTCAAATATATTAAAGACGTATATTTTAATTAAAAATATTAGCAGAAACATATTAGTGTTCCCTTTTTTTATTAATAGCAGATTGTTGGCCAACTAGGCAGCAGAATTATTTATTCGGAAGACATATGTTATACTGTGGAGTAACACTACAAGTAGGACATGGCATGTGATAAGTGGTTATGTTGGCTAACTGCTTCACTTCCCTTCTGCTAAATGAGGGGAACACTAGGCAAATCCTTCCCTGGTGCAGCCTGGCATTGCTCTGAGGACAGAGGCAGAATTGGGTTAGTTTACCCTTGCGTGTCCCTGAAACCAAAGCTATCATTTAGACCATGTTTGGTGTTAGCAGAAAGACATCACTTCTCATGAACTAATTTAGGACAGTTATTTGTGAAGTAGTCCGAAGAAAAAAGGTAATGACACATTAAGCATGGCAGCTTTCTTTTGAGGGTGTATTAAGAGTTTAATTCAATAAAGTTAGTTTGCTTTTAAGTTTTTAAAAGCTTAAGTGACTGAAGCAAGCAAGAAAAATAATGAGTTAGGTCGCAATAGTATCAGAGAGATTTCTAATAAAAGATGTGTTACTAATACAACCTAGGCTATTTTTATCATTTTTTCCCTTATTCCTCGTCTTTATCAGTGTGTTTTATGTAAACCTGACACATTTATATATGTGAAACAGATGCAAAATGAAGCAGTTTTGTCTTCAGTTATGACCATATTTTTTCAATCATGGTCATGATTTATGGAAATGTTCTTTGCTGTAATTTTTTTTTCTAAATCCAAACCACATTAATTATAAATCTAACATTCAATTTCTTTTGATACTTTGGGGAATGTGGGGAAGTAAATTTTTTACGCAAATAAATAGTTTCTTTAAAACATCAGTCTTCATTAAAAACTGAGTTCAAACAAGCACAAGACTTCTCACTGAAACTACTAGAGAATTCAATTAGATGTTGAGAAAATTAGCTTTCTTCTTACAAACACTATTAAATGTCTCAGATTTCTATGTGCTATGGTATATTTGGCACTCCTGGGGCCAACCAAACTGTGAGAAGCTATTGATGTTGGCTCCTTGGATTATCAGCCTGCTCAGGGTTGAGCTCAATTTACCGTGGAACAAATTCTAAACATTTCTACATTCAGAAATGTTGTGGAAAGGTATAGCAAATGCCTGTGATTGAGTGATATTGCTGGTAAACAACAGGAAACTTTGTAAGGTCAGCAGCTGGAGAGAATATTTTTTTCTCCTGGACAAGGCCAAACTATATATGAGTATCCACAGCATCGCCAACTATGATGACTTTATCACATCTCTTACAAGGCTTAGGGTTTTAATTCACACCTCAGCCATACTAGCAGGTACAAATCTCAGTTTCTAGTGTTTAAACTGAGGCTTTATTGTCCTTGTGATTACAAACAGAACCTTTGAAATGTTAATGCTAGAGGCTGAGCATTCAGAAAGCAAACAGAACAGTCATATTTTTCTAAATCCTACTCAATTTGTGATTTTGTTGGTCTGATTCACAACTTCTGAGTGTGTCAGTTTGGCTACGCTGAATACCAGAAAGCTAATTCAGCCTTACAGAATTAATCCATCCTGACAGGAGGTCTCTGTGGTCTGTGGAATTCTGGTGGTCTGTGGTGAACTGCAACTTCTCTCCCCTCCTGATTTCCACCTGCTATTTCTCATTAAAAGACAGACGAAAATACTTGATACGCTTTCCTTATATTCTTATTGTTTATAAGCAATTCCAGCGCATGAAACATTATTTAAAAATGTTGTGGTAATGGGGTTTCACGTGTGCATGTTCACCCTACCACTTCAGTTGTCTGAGAGATATTGTGTTTTGTACAATGAGGTATTTTTAAGTTGTCTCAAGGTCGTTAACAATTTCAGTACTGAGATGAGAAAATTGTTCATTAAAATAGCAAAAGAAATGTCTTTTGCTGGCCTTTTAAGAATGGATT
This sequence comes from Odontophorus gujanensis, assembly GCA_013399175.1. Lineage (NCBI taxonomy): Eukaryota > Metazoa > Chordata > Aves > Galliformes > Odontophoridae > Odontophorus > Odontophorus gujanensis. Next base: position 55,589 of record VXAB01013352.1, read on the forward strand.
ATGGTACGATTCTTTTCAACCTGAGCTGAGAATGTCTTGCTCTTGAATTAGAAGTTTGGGAGAGTTATTTCCCTACTTAGCTGTTCTGTGTCAGAGATTAGATCTCTATTACTGTTACAGATTCTGCCTAGCAGAGAGCTTGATACCCACAGAAGCAGTGGGGAGGGCAAGAGAAGTTGGTTTCTATGGGACAGAGGAGGCTGTGAGTTCTGGTGTCTGTGTAAAGCAAATGCAGCATCACGGAGTCTACAGTTGATCCCCCAATAAACCAATTTTGAAAGCCCTGGCTTCCCCTATCCCCCTCCTCAGTGTCTTCCTTTGATAGGAACAGGAGGTGGGAGCTTCCCAGGAGTGTAAAGATGTCTGGTCTGGGAAACATGAAAGAAGAGAAAAGCTTGAGTGTTTATTTTGCACTCTGTAGGTTTTAGGACCAGAAAGGCTTTTATTTTATTTTTTTTTTCTAATTAGAAGATAATAATCTTGTTAAAAAGTATATGTTTTGAAGCTTCAAAGAGGGAAAAGCAAAACAAAGCTCCCTTCTGGTCTATAAATACAGTTTGTAAAGCTTCATCAATCCACTGAAGTTTACTGCAGTAACTTGATTTTGGCCTCAGTCTGGGAGATTTGGGTACTTTGGGAATTGTAGGAATCTTGAATCTTGCTGGTAAACTGAGAGGAAAAATATGAAAGCATGGTGCAATGCTGACAGGGTGGTATGCAGCATTCCTGCACATCTGCAGCGTCAAAGTGTGGAGTTTATGACTGCTGTTTCTTTCTCCTCCATCAGTAAACACAATCTCTCCACGCCCTTAAGTTGAATCAAACCGCTATAAAGCAACTCGTGAGTAACCAGGGTAAAATTTCCACTGAATTAATCACATATCAGGTCCAAAATATTTAAGATATAAACAAAAAGGAATAGAATATGACCAGCCAGCATGTAAACATTTCCAAAGTGGTTGTTTTTTAGATTTTTTTGAGCCACAAGTGGCGAAAAGCAGTGTTGTTGCACGAAGCTAGCTTTGAAAGAAATGAGTTGTCATCAGTTTACAGCAGCCGAGGATATGATTCCACGTATTTCACGAGTGTCTGTTTAAAACATACCCAAATGTCTATGGAAAATATGTGTCCATGGGAAAAAAAAAAAAGCTAAAAGCATATCTATGAAAAAACTGGGCAAACTTACTTTAATAGAAGTTGTAATGAAAATAAACTTCAAATTCTTAAAAAGGCTTTTTAAATGTACATCCGTTGTCCTTATCTATCTTTCTAGTACATGCATGATAGTGATAATTTGTATGCCAGTTTTCATTTTCTTACTGAAAATATAGTAAAAATGAGAAAGACAGCCAATAATAAACTAGACTGAAACCAGACTGTTGAAGAAGCTCAAGGCATGGTGACCAGAGAGAGACTAAAGTTCCAGGCTTTTCAGTGTGGTGAAAGTATTTACAATAAACATTGGGCATAGGTGGGGAAGTAACAGTTCCTACAGCAAAAAGTGAATGGTAAGATGCAGCAGGGTGAACAGAGGAATATTCTGTATCCCTATTTGCAGTGGATGAAATGGTTACTGAATGGTAAAAATTTTCTCTTCATATTCAAGTTTAAATCTGCAGATTTTCCTAAGGAAATCTGAACCGTGGTGTTGCACAGCACTGTTTCCTATTGATGTATGAAATGAAATCAAAGTGAAATCTCAGCATCTTCTGTGCTTCAGCTGTGGTCATTTTTCAGTTCCATTTTCTGTTCTGTGCCTAAGCCTTTTTTTTTGTTTGTTACCTATGTTTCACCCGCAAGACACTCATTGACTGATTCTTGTGAAGCACAATTTGCAGTTGGTATAAAGGATCAGCAACAACATTAGTCATGCTTTGAAAGGGTTTGTGTGGTTACCAGTGACAGTTTCTCAATAGTTACAGCAGCCTTAAAAGTTCAGATGACATACACCTTGAGCTGAAATTACTGGAAAGATATCTTAATATTCGCTGTCTGCCCCAGGTAGTCTTACACCTAAGTTTTTCAAAGGGATGCTCCTTATAATGGTCCACTCTGAAAAACCTTCGAAGGATTCATTTTTCATAGTTTATTTAGTCTAGTAAGATATTTTGCTGATGTGGAATACAAGTGCTCCTATGACCTTTGTAATCTTTGGGGATGGGGGCTCAATACCCAAGCTGAGTCCTTGCTTGGCCTTGATTGAGAGCCAGGACCTACAAGGCAGTCTTCTGCATATCTGGCAAGCATCCTTAGCTACCAGACTATTTGTTATTTCTGGATTTGTCCCTGATTTTAATTTTGTAGCTGTCCTGCTTTGTATTAACTAACTCTTCATTAGGCAGGGAGGGGAGCAACAACAGTTAGCTATTCCAACCGCTGGTTTTGTCACTCCCTTGTTACATTAACTAGAGAAACTCCTAAACATTTGCTTACAAAGTTCCAGATAGTGAAGATGTAAATCTCCAGCTGCAAAGATCAGGAATTTGTCTTCTCTCTGTTAACTTCAAAACGGTCTCCTGCAGCCACAGGACTGTACAGCTTTGTGTAGTTTAGCCCCCAGCTGTTTCCTCTTGGCAAGGTGCTGGTATTGCTCACTTCCTGCTCAAGGCCGTCTCTATTATGTAAATATATATGCTGGGGAGCAAGTCCTTAAATGTCACTATCAGAAGTTAGTCTGGACTGGTCATTCACTGCCTTGTGGCTAGGGGAGGGGGGTGGCAACTGATTATTTCGGCCAGTTTTGGAGTGTGAACTGGGACCTGATTGAGTAGTTAGGCAATTATCTGGAACTATTTCTGCCTGTTTTATACTTCAAAAGGTAGCGCTTTGAAGTTTCGTTAATTCTTGTTTCATAAGATCATGTCTCATTAGTGCATGCCTAATTAGTTCCTGTTCCATAAGCTTTGAACATTTAAAAGCTCATGCCCTTTTTTTTTTTTTTTTTTTTTTTGTCTTGAGAGATAGCAAGTCTGTTTAATTGATGTTTTACGTGTTATCTGTTCCCATGGTATAACAGTCAGTGAAAACTGCAATTTTATTACAAATCCATGAACTTCTAAAATGTTCCTTTTGGTTAATTTTTCTATGAATGTCCTTTGGGCAAAGCAAAACCCTTCAGAGTGGTAAATAATAAGCATCTGAGCAAACGTAATGTACTTGAGGGAGCTGATGCAGTTTTCCGTAATGGTATTAAATGTATCTATGCCAAGTTGTACTCAATTGCAAAGAACTATCTAGTTGTCTCTGGAGATAAGGATTGAAAATGTAGGAGTGGTTGCCTTTGGGGTGGGACACCTTTCACCAGAAAACACTGGATGTTCTAGTTGGAGATCTTTGGTCTGTCTGCTCAGGGCTTCCTGGGAAGAGAATGTTGCATACAAGCCTTATCCTCAGTCTACACAGTGCAGAAGGCAATGATCACAAATCACTCCCCTTGTATTTATTTTCACAGAAGATATAGTCTAGCATGCTCATAAGATTACTGAAAAAAAAAGAAAAACGTAGTTAAGACTAGCAATTTATGCTTCAGATGACTAGTGTAGAGTAGCACACATAAAATTATTAACTTCTTTAGAGGAGCCAAGGGTTGTCCTTTAGTTTAAGAGAGACCTCCACAGCAGGTGGGAGCAGACTGCAGGTGAAGATTCATATCTCCCTGCAGGGGCTGAGAGCTGTCAGCAGAGCTTTCCAAACATTAGCGTGAAATGAGAATTCTATGCAAACAGTACGAGCCCTTCCACCAAGGCTTAAGTCATATATCTGGCATACTACCTGAAAATGACAATGACTAATTTATTCTATTAGATCATGTTCTACTCTCCCAAACTCAAATAAGTTATTCATTTGCAAAGAATGTCAACATCTAATGAGTGCTTGAACAGTACACAAAAGCTCAAAGTTCTCTGGAAGGATGAATCTGTTATATTACAAACCGCGCACAAAAAAAAAAAAAAAAAAAAAAAAAAGNNNNAAAAAAAAAAAAAAAGAAAGGGGCTATTCCTCCATCTTCTATATTTGTAAAGCTTTTCCTTTGAACTGGCTACAGTAAAGTATATTCATATTGCCATGGCCAGTGATAAACTTAGTAGCACACTACAAAATTGTTTACTCTGTTTTTCCAAGGAAGAGTACTCATTACAGCCCCAACTTGGTCCATAGTTTGGATGGAAAGATTTCTTCAAGCGTCTGGCTGGAAATCTGAAGTATCATTAGTTCGTTCACTTCCAAAATTTGAGTAATAGTTGAATTAGAATAAATCACACAGAAACACTCAAGAAAGGTTGTAAGTACTGCTTTGTATTTTTTTATTCTCTTTAACACTTACAGATCTAATTACTGTATGAGACATTTAACCAAACTGCTTTTAGTTATATTTGTTTAGATAACAAAGTGTATTTCTGAAGAAAGTATTTATTTTTGTATTCTGAAACATGGCTCATTTGAATGGTAAGGCTACGTGCCTTTTTATTCGTTTTCAGAAAGAGAGTGTGTAGGGTGAATACCCCGAAATAATCTTGTACTCACACAAATTAATGAAGGTGGATAGTATATTCTTGGATGGCTTATCCAGATGGTATAAAGACAACCTGTAAATTAGGAAGGACTCACCTGTTGCTGACAATTGAGGCTAGCCTAGAACTCCACAGGGGAGGGATCTCCAACAAGAGATCCTTCCCCAGTGGTGGTCAGCCCTTAAATGGGGTCTGGGAGAGGTGGCGCCAGACTCCACCCCTTCTGGTCACACAGGTGCATTGCCTTCACCTGTGCTCCTGCAGTTGACTCAGTGCTCACCTCACTGAACCATCAGTGGTTCAGGCCGTGATTCAACAGATCCCATACACGGTGAGTTTATTGTGTCTGCAAAATGATTAAAATCACCTAATAAAGAGATGTGAACAGAGATAATTTTTTTAAAACTATGAAGTAGATGTTGGAAAGGATAAACCAATATCACTTTTCATCAACTCTTCTAGAAAACCTAAACAGAAGTTGAGAGTCTCCTTTCTGAAAACCAGCATAGTTATGTGTTCCTATATTTATTTCCAACAAACTCACAAAAGGCCAAAGAAAGACAAGCATCTGTGCATCATTGTTCTTACTTGGGGGAAAGCCTAAGTCAAATCAGAAATTTTGATACTTGCCAACAGGTTGCTGTAAAACGACCATTATACTAGAAGAGATCTATAGAACTTACTTATGCTTCTTGTCTGTATCTCATACTATATAATAGAGCCAAGCAGTACCAAGATATACACACCTGTTTCAGTAATGTATTTTCACAAAGAATTCAAGTGCCAAATGAAGTATGAAGTGGGAGCTTTTCAGGAGCAGTTTTGTCCTTTCCTGTCCAAAGATATTATGTCTGTTCTAAAGCAATGAAGGGATTTATGTAGCCTGACTCCAAAACCGCAGAAGTCAAGAGAGAGCCCAGTGATAATTTCACACAGAGATGTGATTTATCACTGATTTTACATCACCATTACTGAAGCCACATATGACTGAAGAATAAAGTTATCCACACACTTCTTTATATTGTCCCTCTGCCAAGTTGTAGCTAAGGTCTGGGTCTGTGTAGTTCAGTTTCACAGCAGATGCAGTACTTACAGTGCCCCAGTATGGTAGGGCATGTTTGCTTACATTCATTGGTCTGGGTGTGACCACGTCTTTTTACCACTACATTAGCAAAAATACCAGTGCCACGTTTCAGGAAGGAGTTTTATTTCTAGGCCAAAAAAAAAAAAAAAAAAAAGGACATGTTGCTGCTTGAGACAGAAACTCTTACTAATCACTAATAGCATTTATCTTAAGGCAGAAAGTTTTTGTAAACTATGTAAACTTATTTAATGTGTGTCATTAAGACAGAAATTGCTAAATGACACTGTTTTTACTTCATATGTGCCTTTAATGGCCTCACTGATCTATTCCTTTAAATGAATTTAAACTAGGTATGGAGGGCAAAGGGGATAAAATGACACTCACTAGGGTGGAGCGAGTAGTTCACGGATTTCAACTAGATTTGATGGAGGAAGAGGGTGGAGGTCAGTAGGACAGAGAAGGGCTTGGGGATGTAGTTGTTGTAGGAGGGAAACGTCTGGATTTTCCCATAGGATTTGTGAGGACTCCTCAGAGGAGGTACCATTGCAAATTCTGCACCTGAAATCTTCTTGCGTCCCTTTGGAATACCTGCACCCACTGCTTCCCTAAAGTATCTGTATGCTAATGTGCACAGCATAGGAAATAAACAGAAAAAGTTATAGATCTGCATGCGATCGCAAGGCCTCCATCTGAAGAATAATTAAAAAGAAACAAAATCCTAGACAACTACCAAGAAATTTGACAGCTCCTTGATTTTGTCAATGCTACAATATTCCAGTACAGCTTTCAGCAAGGTTTGTGAGTTTTGCTGTTAACTGCTCTGTTTCAGCCTTTTCAGGTTTTAAGGAGGAATGCTTTCCTATGGCAGGGGCAGATGGTGGTGGGAGCTGCATTCTTGGGGAAAACTAAACAGATTACAAGCTGGAGTTCACTGCATGACATCTGCTGCTGCTCCAGCGATTATGTTGGTGAACAAAACTTTGTCCTGGTCACTAGTATTGCGGAAAAAGTCACAAATCAGTGAATCAGTGCATAAGTTAATTCAGTCACTCACAGTACAAACTTCTGCAGTTGCGCATACAATCTGTATGAATTTAACACTGCTCTATACTTTCATATCCAGCTTATACTGGTGGTTGGTATTGCCACAACCCAGGTGTAAGACCTTGCATTTGGCTTAGTCCAATCATATGATGTTCTCCTGGGCCCACTGTCTAGGTCTTTCTGTATCTGTCCAGGACTCTGTGTTTATTTAGGAAAAAGAGCAGGATCAAGAAAAATGCATCTTAACTGAGGTGTTAAGAGGCTTAAGGATTAAATAACCACAAGATCAGAAGATAGACTAGGGCCAAAATACACAAATCTATTTAGTCAGGTATAAGTAGAGGAGATCAGAAGTAGTGAGAGGAATCAGAAGACAGCAATGATGAAGGTGACTCACAGAGAATATTCAAGATATAGAGGTCACAGACAAGAGTTTCTAAACCACAGACTAGAGCTGTTAAATCAGAAACAGATGACATGCAGAAAAACAGGCCATGATGGCCAGATGGTAAAATACTGTGAAGAACTGTCTGGAGATAAAGAAGCAAAAATCTGTTAAATAATATTGCTTCAGCAGGTGACTAAAAGCCATGACATGAAAAGCTGAAAGAAAATTTACAGTGGAGAAGTTAAGATTAGAAAAGCCGTAGGTGCTAGGCAAAATGCTAATAGATTCTCCCAGGTTGAAAGTCAGTACCAGGGATCATTTGCTCCAAGAAGGAACATGGAAGAGCTTCTATGAATACTCATTCCCATACCAACCAAAATAATAGGAAGGCTTGTAAAAACAGCATAACATTTTCCATTATTCCACAGAATCCAAATCAATGCTGGCAGCTTTTAGAGGAGGTCTTCAGAGAGGTCACTGCTGCCCAAAAAGTGTTGTTTTTTCCAAATGAATACCTTGATACGTGCTGACTGGACTGTCCCAGAGAGAATTTGTAACATTTCATACCAGTTTATGCCATTCGCCCATCTCTGCACAACCAGAGGATTGTCCACAAAATGCATTGTTACAAAATGCAAAGTTGCATTTGCTCCTGTCATAGTGAAAATAATCACATCTTATGAACCCAAAGGCTGCATCTGTCAAAATGGAACTTCTGTTCCTGTTGCTTGTTATGTTGTTCATCACATTTTTTTTTTTTTTCCAAATTGGGCCAGACATCAATTTTTCAAACTTTGTATTCTTGTACTTGTTTCTTCCTTCCACTTTACCACTAAAATGGTCGCTAATTGGTGTGTACATCTCCCTGAAGGGACTTCAGTGATTAAAATTAAAATATAGATCCTGAAGATTCCCATTATTCTACCTCAGCTTGGTTCTTAAGCAAATATAGTTCTAAGTTTGAAAATCCCTAGGCACTTAAGTTCTCATTGCTGAACACAGGCAGACGGGCACTAGGCACACAGCTGTTGGAAACAGTCTCCAAGAACATGTGTGGCAGAAAAGTGCTGACAAAACCTCTGGGAAAGGACTTGAGGAGAGAGCTTCTTTTACTTGTTACCCAGAATTAATTTAACTCAGTTTAGCTTTCTTTTACAGTTCCAGAGAATGTAAGTCTGCATTGCCTGGGTTGCATATTAGTTCTGCGCTGGAGGTGTTGTGGTTTTCTGCTGTTGCCTCCTTACTCAGTGACACAAAGCTGTGACAGGTCCAGGCGCTGAGGAGCAGGACTAGCTGCAGATGTTAAAGATAATTATCTGACTTGTGAGTCAAGCCTAAGATAGCAGGATTAACAGACCTAAAAGCAAAAAACTTTGCTAGACAAAGAGCGTGTATAATCCAGTGTATATATAAACTGCTCTTATGCTGCCTGGCTATTAAGCCAAAGTGCTTGGAGAGGACTTCTTAGAGGGTGAAGTAGCTCAGACTCCAAAACCAGGCATTCCTTAGCCCTTTAACTCTGCTAATCTAAAAGCCAAGACATGGTAAGTCAGCTTTCAGTAGTTCTGAGAGATGAGCTGGAAAGCATGCTGTCTATTTAATGCTTGTGATTTTTGAACTCATTTTTAACTTCAGTAAAACAAAATTTCAGTGAAGCACTAAGAAAGGCCCCCCCCTTCCCCAGCCTTCCCACCGCAGTTATATAGAAGAGGGATGCTGTAAGGTGTGAAGTTAACAAAATGAATAACATCGAATGATATTGTTAGCCAAATTATTTTATAGATGGTGTAATTGGAAAGATTACTGAATTGGAAGAGCAACAACGGGAATAAAGAGAAATGCTCATCCGTGTCCTAGGCTTACAATAGGAAACACCAAAAGAGCAATCTCCAGAAAGAGATCCTTCCCTAGTTGTGGTCAGCCCTTAAATGGGGCCTGGGAGAGGTGGCGCCAGACTCCACCCCTCCTGGTCACACAGGTGCATTGCCTTCACCTGTGCTTCTGTGGCTGACTCAGTGCTCGTCTCAGGTGATCCATCAGTGGTTCAGGCCATGATTCAACAGTTCCCGTACAGATGCAAGTGAGAGAAATATGTCCACTGAGCAGTGAGGTTGATGTGAAGTTTCTATGCAGTAATAAATAAGAAACAACCAGTCACTGTGTAATAGAGGCCAAACTGTGGTGTCCCCTGATAGCCTTTAGAGCTGGATCACACCTTCACACACACAATATCCAACCTTTAAGAACGCACTGTTTCTTAACCCACCTGCTAAGAAACATCCGCAAGTTCAACTTTTTAATAATGTAATGTTAGATGGGTTAGGTAATTCTAAACTATGGTTTAAAAAGAGATTGGTAATTTATGCCTTGTTTTCTACTTCTAAAGCCAAAGACAGAAAAAAATATTTCCTTATCAAACTGAGGAATGAAACGTCAGTAAAGTAAGTACTTGATGGCTGTTTTTCCTCAGATAAGTGTTACTTGGACTGAAGTTATTTCCCAAACTAAAGTATTACTTAGTTTTTCAACTGCCCGTAAGCACAACTTCCTTAATCAGGGCCATTTTGTAGGTACTTGTGTCACTACTTATTCACTGGAGACACATCTGTGTGGGTCATGAGAATTTTCGGATGGTACCTCTGACAACTTGTATTTTCTTCAAAGAATCTGCACTGCTGCCCTTCAGTAAAGAATACCAACACAATGACTGAACCTATTCCATTTTGTTATCTGCTGCAAGATTGTCTAAAAGAAAGCATCGCGTGTTATGAAAAGCCAGGGAATTGGGATTTTCATGGTGCTACATCAAGTGCTAATGAATATTCCTAATTCTTGGCACGAAATGAGTAGAAAATCCTAAAATCAGCATATCTGATTTATAGCAACCCCAAGGTGTAACTAATATTAGCGCAGTATCATGGTTCAAGCAGGGTGGGGAGAAAACAAATTCATAGCTGAACATATTTAGAGGGGAAAATTTCATGTTTAATATACCACCCACAATGGAGCCGGAAGCCATGTTTGCTATTGTTAAATATAAAGAAACAAAAATAAATAAATGAAAATAAAATCCAAACAATACACACTCACCATTTTGAGCACTCTAGATCAGAGACAGGAATAACATTATGCTATGAGAGTGACATCATGCTAACAAGCTGAGTGCTGGTGACACCTAACAGATATTCCCTGGGGCACTGGCAGGTCACAGGTTTGCTAAGATTGAGCTTATTTGCTTTCCTGTAAAACTATGGTTCCTAATGATCTGCAGAAAAATTCTTGTTGCTAATCTTTCTGCTGGTCACACGTATGTCATCATACCTGACTGACCATTCAGGAAGTGGTCTTGTGGTAACTTGTAAATCACAATATCTCCTGCTAAGGAGGAGAATATCAGATTGAAGAGATGCAGGAAGCAAGTCAGGCCGTTTCAAGGAGCCAAAAGGGTGAAAAAGCAGAAGAATGGGAGCAGTGGAATAAAGAGGAAGAGAAAGGATGGAGGAAGAGAATTAGTGAATAACATGTTCTAGTGATAGAGTGTGTGTCACTTTCCTCTAATTTCTGTTCTTTGGAAGGGTAATTGTACTTCTCAGATGAAGTTGTGATAATATGATGCTTTCTGAAGCCCATCTGTGGTCCCAGACCACTTCTAAGAAGCTGTAAAACAAACCCAAGCAGCCATACAGTAGTGCTTATCGACAGGAAAAAGGACTGGTGATGGTATTTCTGTTAAGAAATGTGAGTGGAGCCTTTAGCACTTTGTCTGACGGCTGTGCTACAAATGGCAGCTGTGAGTGAGCTCTGGCAGATGCAGACCAGGAGAGGGGAAGGAAAAGCTGAGAGGCTGCTGTCAGCTCCATGTTTGGTGCAGGCATTTTCATATGGAGCTGCATTTGAACCTTCCTGCAGTGTGCTTTGATGCATGCTTGCATCATGCATGTGAGATTTGTGCATCCTCTACAACCTAAGCCCTCTAGCACAAGTTTCAGAACATGTCTATTCAAACTCACTGTGGCTGCTCCCATGCTTCAGCCTAAGCTGGCAGGGCTGGAGGCCTGTTGGTGTGACAAATAACAAAAGGACCCCTGAAGGGCTAGGGAAGCCAGGTTCCAACTCACAGCAAAGGGCACCACATTACTGCACAGAAATTGAGCTAATTCCATAATTTTCCCAGCACAGCACATGCCTTCTGCCCTCCCCCACCCATAGAAATTAAAAAAAAAAAAAAAGAGAATGCAATAACAAAACATGTCTCTTACTGTGCTTGGGAAGTGCCAAGCAGCTTGCGGAGGCTGCTGCAGAGAAACTAGCAAATGACAGTGATGTGAAGTTAATGAGGATCAGGACACTTGGCGGTGGAGGTTTCTGAGCTGCAGGAAGGGGGNTCTTGGGGGGGGGGGTTTTTTGGTGGGAGGGAGGGGGGGGGGGGGGCTCTCAGGAGGTCCCGATAAGCATTAGCAGTTTTGGATGCTCAGCCAAAACTTTTGTGGTTTGCCTGTTAGTACTGAATCTCTTTTTTGTTCAGCCGTTACTTTATACTGTGCGGTCTGGCCAGCAGTTGTACAACAGCATTTAAAATATACAACATGCTGTGAGACAGAATGCAGCTACCTTGTCAAAGATGCCAGCATTAAATTACAAAGAGGCTACTATACTCCATATTTAGGATGTGGCCATTTTGACTGTAAATGTCCAGATAGCCATCGTCTGTTATCTTTGAATTTAGGATGCAACAGCTGCCTTGAACACTGCCCTCCAGCTTGGCTATATGTATGAGAGACTATTAATGAATTTCTTGTCAAATGTATGTATAATTAGGTGCAAAGTTACTGTGAGACTTTTCACTCTTCAACGTCTGTGCACTGGAAGCATGACTAGCTTGTTTGCTGGCCACATTGTCTTGAAGCTGTAAAATATGATGCAATGGGTACAATTCCCAACAATACCAAGTTTTGCCAATGAATGTAAATAACTTGTTTATTTACTTATCTTTTTGTGTGAAATCAGATCAAACTAATGGAACAAGATTCTTAATATGGCTCTTGTTTTCACAAATGGTTTTCCTACCTACCACAAACCACTTTACTAAATAGCAGTTGTAGGTAATTTATTTTAGCTATATCAGAGAAATACAGTATCCATTTCTTACTGGATATCCATCAAAATACACATTCATAGGATCTCATGTAAGAGGCAGCCTGAAACATAGAACCAGTTCTAGGTGAATCTGTAGGGTGAATACCCTGAAAGAATAGTACCCACACAAAATAATGAAGGTGGATGGTATATTTTCATATGGCTTATCCAGATGGTATAAAGACAACCAGTAAATAAGGAAAGACTCACCTGTCACTGATGGTCAAAGCTCACCTAGAACTCCACAGGGGAGGGTTATCTAACAAGAGATCATTCCCTAGTGGTGGTCAGCCTTTAAATGGGGTCTGGGAGAGGTGGAGCCAGACTCCACCCCTTCTGGTCACACAGGTGCATTGCCTTCACCTGTGCTTCTGCTGATGACACAGTGCTTGCCTCAGGTTCAGGTCGTGATTCAACAGTTCCCATATGGCCTCAGATCTCTCTTCTGTTTCATAATCTAAGTGTTAACGTTTTTAATGTAGAAATGTTTTGTCTTGTGTGTTTGTCTTCCAGATTCCTTTAAAATAACTTTGTGTTACTGAATTTTTTAAAGCAACACTTTTCCACCTTGCTCTGAAAAAGAGCCTAGCCCTACTCCCTGAGACAGGCATGGGCAAGGATGAGGAGCAAGGAGGGAAGGGCCTAGGGGTGGGTGAAAGATGAGGAAGTATAGCAGAAGGGAGGTAGATGCTCCTGTTTGGGTCTGTAAGCAGCCTGGTCTGAGAGATGGAGTAAGAGAAGATGCTGGAGAGAGATCACTCTTTGGAACAGGTAAGATGGAAAGTATCTGTATAATGTCTCCACAGTTCACATCACATGACTATGCAAGGGTTGATGGTACCGTTAATACAGTAGAGATGCAGATCATGCTTTTTCAAGTGAAATAGTGACTAATATCTGCTTTTAAATGTGGAGTTTTACTTTCTATCTTTTTTTTTTTTTTTAATGTTATGAAATTGATTTCTTCCTAATTGTTATTGGCTTTAAGAGAACATGCATAGAGCAGAGCATTTGAACAGCAACATGGCTATGACACTTCATAATCTTTTGTGCTTTGCAATGGGTCCTTCTTTTCTTAGTTCTTTACCCTATATTAGTGAAAATAAATTCCGTACTCCTAAAGGAGGTGGAACTAAAAATGCAGCTACCCTAGAAGCTGTGTAAGAATAGCAGAGAAAAGCTTAAAAAGAATTCATAAGAGAAAACAAAGACACTAGATTAGCTTTGAACCTGGGAGTTTCCCACACCACAAATCAAGTGCATTGTCAGAAAAAGTGCAGGTGTACACCACATGTATGGGTTAAAATGTGGATCAGAGTGGTGTGATGACAGTTCTGTGTTCATATCATATATATCCCAAAGAGTATTTACTCATCTGTTATAAATTCAGGTAGGATAGAGATAGGGGAATTTCACTCGGAGATACAACATTGTAAACACAGCTTTGCTCTGTTGGTCACAATGAAATTATTCATAGGTAAATTTGTCCCAGAGGTGTTTTTACCTTGTAATAATAGCTTTGTAGACACCAGTATTTAAATACTTATGTATCTATATCTCCAGCTCAATGGAAAATTGGATGGAAAATTATTATCTTGAGGCTTGGTTATGGTCTGATAAGAGCAATGAGGTATTCTCTGCTGGAGCAGATTTGATAAGTATTGTGGTATGGATATGAAAAGGCTGAAAAACCCTTGGAGGTTTCACAGTTTTCTAAGTGACACAGTGCAGCATAAATGGAGGAGATGGGTTAAAACAGACCAGGAGTTTGAAGAAGAAAACCAACATAAAATTGATGTTGCTAAAATAAAAATGACTGCATCAGAGATGTGGAGAATGTTGTTTTTCCCCACCTGATACCACAACAAGTGTTTAAGCCATTTTTTCCATGTAACACAGAAGCTAAAAGTAGCGCATGCTTTTGTTAATTATAAAGTATTAATGAGTTCCTTTCTTTAGATGACTTTTTTTTCCTCCCAAAAAGCAGCTTGGGTTCTGTGGCATGAGTTATCAGGGTCTGCATGAAGCTTGGCAGGTGGTACAGTTTAATGACTGAAGCCTATTGGGGATGAAGGACGCAGGGGATCGAATCCTTTCAAAGAAAGCTCTGGTGTCTGTGTTTGTGAGATCCACCGCTTTGGACCCAGAAAAGAAAGGGAGAAAAACTAAAAAAGGAGAAAAGATGTTATGCCAACTACATGAATGAATCACTTGGTTTTTATTCATAGCATGCACTAGCCCTGAGTCAACTTAAGGCCAATGTCCTAGGCACTATATTTGACACACAAGAAATAAGATGATTGCTGTCGTCAGGCCTGTAGTGGCCAAAGAAAGTTTTGCCAAATTATTCTACCATAAAAATGCATTTGCTGGCCAGGTTGAAACTGAAAGAAGATTTGATCAATAATTGATCACAGGTTTTTGCATCGGTTCTGGTTAGTCCAAGATAAAATAATAATAATAATAAAAAATGTCCATTCTACTTAAAACGTATTTGGCAATTAAAAATGCATGAAATATGTGAAAGAGCTGGCAATAAATGGTGTGAATTTTGCTAAAAATCTGATCAATACTTACACCATTCTGGTATCCCATGAAGCAAGAATCTGGCAGTCAGACTAGTGTCACCTCTACATAGTACTATTGCAACAGGAAAAGGAAAATATTTCCTACATCCTGAATCAGTTATTTAAGCCCTCTCCTGCCTCCTTGAGAGTATGACAGAATTGATCAGCCAAGCTGAACAACACTGGCATTGCAAACATTTATTCATACCATCTGGTACAGAGTCAAATCCAAGTAACAAAGGCTTTTATTTTCCCACAAAGGCTGAAGGTTACATAAATGTTACCCACATACTTGTGGCATCCCAACATGTTATTCTCACGTGCTGTAGAGAGATTGACAATTCCCAGACCAGAACAAGTCAGCCAGCCACGAATATTCCTGCAATGCAATTGCTTACTAATACCTCTAAATGTACATTTCAGACCCCTTGAAGAGCATTAAGTTCCCCTTGCTTCTTATTGCAGAGATAATATACATGGTCCAACATGACAGACAACATTGCCAGTGGTTAAATGTGAGGGTAGTAGTGTTGTTTTTTTTAAACTTATCTGGGATGACCACTTAGTTGAACTCTCTTATGGCTTTATTTCAGTCAGCTGCTCATAAATTATGTGGGCAACCTGAACTCATGAAAGTAAATACATATATGATGCTTCACCACTGTATAGTCAGTCTCGATGCTTTTTCATATATTCAGATCCACATAAAATTTGTTATGCCTTGTCATAACTATATATATCCTCTGAATGAGTTTTAAGACTTAAATATTTTGTAAAGGGTGATAGAAAATTTTAAGAAGTACTACCTTTAGGAGGTTTTTAATGGTGTGGAATATCCTGCTCAAAAAATAAGCATTTTTTCTTTCCTAGCTTCCATTTCAAAATCTTTTACAACTTATTTACAGCCTAACAATTAATAATTTCTATGAATCAGCTTCAGGTTTTTAGAGCACAAAAATAAATTGATATCTGATAAGTAGCACATTTGCTTACCTACTACTGGTCTCCTGTTTATGAGATGCTCAACAGACCAGATCCTCTGGTAGCTTATGTCCATGTAAAGGCCCACATATTTGAACGCTCAGGAAAATAGATCTGGTCAGAGTTGTTGTTTTCTTGAAGGAAAACATTAATGGAAAATAAAAATGAAAACAGAAGGGGAATGGAATTTACATATTTTTTGGTGGGGAAAGGAAACACAGTAAGCTTTGATTTTTTCTACATGATATTGAAGTTTTTAAAATGAAAATGAAAGGTGTATTTCTCTAATGTGCAGTTCATGTTTCCATTTTCATGATATTTTAATCAAAGGGAGATTTCAATTGCTTCCTGAGATGAACAAGGAATCTCTCTGAATGAAGAGCATCAAACAAAATGTCATTTAGGAACTTTGATGGAAACAGGATTTTGTCAATGAGAATAGGTCTGCTCACCATGCTCTGGAGAACTGCATTCCCAAGATCTAGGGGATACATATGGATGTAACTATCCCACTGTTTTTTGTTTTTTTTTTGTTTTTTTTTTGTTTTTTGTCGAATTAAAAAAAAGAATCCTAAATACAATTCTTTATGAAGGGAAAATTACCCGATGGTAGTAGCAGAGAAAATGGGAAAATCACAATGACATAGTGAAAACTTTCCAAAAGTCCTTTAAATCTCTTCCTTTTAAAGCTGATCTTTGGCCAAAAATGTGAGCTCTATATGAAAACCTGTTTTTGAGCTGCTGGCTGTGGAAATTTCCAACTTCAAAGATCAGGCCAAGCCCAAATCTTGCAGTGTTCATGATCTGTTTCTTTTGGAAAAGCTATTAATGTCTCAATTATGTGACTGTGTTGACTGTTATTTCTTAAAAAACTACTTAGGAGGTCCCAAAGCCTGGTACTGTCAGAACGAGCAAGGGTGTCTCAAAAATCACTGTATTCCTGCTCTGTTTATGCATTTCTTTTCCTTATCCAGTCAAAGGCAAAATAAGGTGCTCGGCGTAGGTCCCACAACAGGAAGCATGGTTAATAACTTGATTTCATGAAGGGACAGGTAAAGCCTAGCAAGGACAAATGAGACTAGCTTTACTTTTATAACAAGCTCATCTCAGTAGAAATCCTCCTCTATTCAATTATTTAGTTAAATAATGCCGTCAGAAAGCAAACAAAAAAAGACCTAATTTATCCTTGTCTGACTGGTTCCCCATCACCTGGGAAAAGAATCTGTCAAATAGAAAGCCAAATTCCATGGCACAGCAGAAGAAAGCAATGGGAATGTTCCCCGTGAGATCAAATAAGGACTTGAGAGTTTGATTTCTATAGCAAGAATTGTGCACAGTTTCCAGATGTTTGTAGTTTTGAAGAAAAACTGGTCCAGAGAACGAGTATCTTGGAAGAGACCACACTGAGTGCACATGAGATGTTTCATACTTCAACTTCTGATCTACATAATAAAGGATAAGGTTGTCCTTTGGTCATGTAACTCCGAAGTATCTTGATAGCATAGTTTCAGACTGCCATGATGCTGGGAAAAGAAAAATAAGAAAACAGCCCTTTCTTCTACAGTTATGTGATACTTTGGTTTAGGTATTGTTCATGATCATGTTCTCAGCTGACCCTTCAGAGCAGTACCATGGTCCTACAACGTACAGTTTATAGTATCATATATTTGCTTCAGAATCATGTACTGAATGATCTAGGAAAAACAAAACAAAACACTCTAATCAATCAATGAATATCTTACTCTTAAGTAAATAGGTTCAAGTGAAAGTGAGAGACTATGATTCTTACTTTCATTAATTTTTTTTTTTATTATTATTGCCATAAAATAAGAAGGAGTAAGAGTTTTGCAGGGTTGGGATAAGAATGGTAATGAAAAAAGTCTTTCAAAACAAAAATCAACCTTGTTTGTGTGAACAGAAATTATTATGCCAGAAGTTGTAGGCAGCAAATTTATCACTTATTCTTTACACTATTACTGCTAATTGTTTTTATTCTAATTTGCTGTGTAGATTAAAGTTAAGGATGCCATATTTCCTTGGTAGCTGAGGTCTAAAGTAGAGACACACTCCTTTCTGGGTAGAGAATTCAGAGACAGCATTGCAGAATTTACTGGAGGATGTGCTTTTTTTTTCACAATATGTGACTTTTATGTTTGGTGTTTGATAAGATCAGTTAATTAAGAAGGAATCTTCTATCATTTCTTCATCAAATTGGCCCTAAATTATGCTGTTTTGCAAGAAGAGAACAGTTCTTAGAGTCTAAAATTAGAAAGAAAACTAGTAATCAGTAAGAACCTTTGATTTACCTTTGAAGAATGAACACTCAAGCTTAAACAAAACCACTACACAGACTTGTGCTTATACTCCATGAAATGTAGCATCTCTAAGTGTATTTATTAGTAACCAGGCTGTTGAAATAGAGTTAAGCGTATCGATTAAGCAGGCCCTCAAGATACACCCTCAAAATAGACTTGAAGAGATATATTCTTTCTTCTCCTAGCAATGCTAAGTGTACTGATACGCATCTTACAGGGAGCCCAGGCTTGATGAAGTATGCGGGGGCACATGGCTGGAAAACTCAAAGCCTAGTTAACCAGGATGAGTAAGTGCAAGGGTCCCAGAAGCTTGTGTAGAACAGGGTAGGGTTTGTTGATTTTTCAATCTGATTTTAACACTTTCACTGACCATACTATGCAGTTAATATTTCAAAATATTTTGTCTTATTTCTCCCTGTAATTCTACAGTTTCAATCAGCCCTTTCCTTATACAATGCTTCTGTTAGAAAGAGTGATGTTAAACATTTATGTCTAACTAACCTCTAGTTTTAAAACTTCTTCATTTTTAATAAAGTTACTATTTTTTTCTTTTCACCTATATTTTTCATTGGTCTCTGCATCTTGTTTTATTTTACTTTCTGTCTGAGGTGCTTACATATTATTTTCAGTTTAGGGAAAAAATCTTCAAATAACGTTTGAGAAATACAGCATACAGTAAGGCTTTTCAGGTAGTTTGTTCAGTGGTTACAGTTCATAAGAAATGATGATTCTACAAAGAGGCTTTTTTACCATATAAAGTTCGTGCACTTAATTTTGTTAACTGGTTGCATTGCCATTTTTGGCAAATTAGTTTAGTGGACTTGGTTGGCAAAGCCCTCCAGCAAACCTGAAATGCTTTTGCCCTTCCATTGTACGTCCTTGCATATGGCCATGAGAAGACAGAATGTTGAGAGAAGTAACACTTTTTCCATGACCCCTATGGTGGCAGATGAATAATCAACCTGCTAGTGGCACTTGGGACAGGCAATTTAGACCCTTTTGCTCTGTTGTTGAGCGGCTTGGTTTGAAACGATGCTGAACCACTCCCACAAGTGCTGGGAGCTCCCAATACTGTTGGTTTTGCTGGGATCTGTAGGCAGACCTCTATGGGCTCAAGTCACTTATGGGAACTGCAGATGTTGCCTTCCACCTGACTCTGAGCACTGCTTCCACTACCAGAATGCCTGTTTTGGTTCATAGATGTAGACGCACTCTGTGGCTCCCAGAATTAAATAGTCTTAATACACAATCCAGCTGGAACACTGTAAATTGGTTCCAGTATATTTCTGTTACTTCGTTAGAGCCTGTATTCCCCATTATTTCATTTGTTAATATGTATAGGAGTACACTATGCTACTACTTCCAGGGGCAGATCCTTTACCATAACACCATGGTAAATAATAAACTATTACTAGCCATAAGGTTCTTTTTGTTCCTTTTCCCTCACAAAGAAGCAACAAATCTGGACCTCAGGTTGGTCAAAGTGCTTTCAGAACCAAAGGTGCTATGGATGGGGTGGGAGAAGGCAAAAACCAGAACGAATGGTTTTTTTTGTCTTCCTTTTCTGGTGAGATACCATGAATTCAGACTGCATTTTTACGTAGCAAATTTGCAAGAGTGTTGTGTAACTCATGTTCAGAATAGTAATTGAAATGTGTAGTGTTTATTACATTCCCATATGTTTGTAATCGAGGTACAGCTCTAGTGGATGGGAAGGGAAAAGCTATAATTTGCTGCTTAGCATCATAACTGTTGCACATTCATTTAAATAGCTTTATTTATCTTCTTCCCCATAAAGAACCTTCCATACTGTAAATTTATTGAATAGTTAATGGCCCAAAAGTATGGGGTTCATTACAAAATGAAGTATTTATTGCAGTGTTAATTAAATAAAAGCATTGTAATCTTTCCAAATTGAACAATTATGCTCATTTGAACATTTTAAACAGAAAATCTTTTATATACTAATTGAGTTGCATAATGAAAAGCACGTGTAATGGAAATTTTAATCAAAACAAATACTGAAATAATTTGGACACTTTTTACAATATAAAATGTCTACCTCCGTTTTTATTAGAAATATTATAACAGCCAGATTAGTTTCAGAACTCATGACCTTAGAGTGCGGTATATTATTTCTGAGCTGATAGGCCACCCTCACATACCAGTTGGCTAACCCCTTCAACATCAAAGTTACTGCTTGGCTACTAGCCCCAAACCATGACAGACTGGCTGCGAGCCCAACGCCTGACAGCCTGGCGCGAGGCCTGCAGCCCAAGCTGACAGCCCTTTCTGCGAGGGGCTGATGAATGATTCCTGGCAACTCGTCCCACGTCCTGACTGACTGAGGGAACGCCATTCAATCAGGAGAAATGTGCACAAAGCCTCCCCAGGTCTTTGGGAGATGGCACTTTGCCGAAGGCCCCGGATCAGCCGTGTGTTCGCACCCAGTTATTTATTTATTTAGTTATCTATCCCGTTTAAGCAAGCAACCCTGGAATATTCACAACTGTAGTTACGCTTCAAATAGCTAAGCCACCTAACATCTAAATTGTAGTCAGAATCCAAGCAAACTCAAGCTGGTCTTTTGCATCTCTCTCTTTCCTGTTTCGTGCTCGAGCAGGGACCGCTGACCCTGTTATTTTCACTTATGGACAAAAGCGAAATAATGCGTATTCATTTGTGAGCCTGAATAAAATTCCTGAAAGATGAAATTGCACGCCACAGAGCTGCAGTCATTTTTCTTTTCTGAGGAAGATGTGTAGCCCAGATTCTGCTCCTGGGAGCTGTGTGTTTGTGGACTGACATTTCCTGAAGTCTATGCCCATTTAAAAATTTTATGTTATTAAACTGAGAAATTAAAAAAAAAGGAAAGGAACTATTTAGATTCTACTCTTTGCTTGATGTAATTGCACTGTAAGGGGAGCAGTCCATTATTTGACATCAAGATTTTGCTGGGATTATCAGGAGATTTAGGGATAAATCTCTAGGAAAAAAAAACCTCATGTAATTAAAATGTATCAGCAGTAAGCTGACAGTATATTGATGAAAATGCTTTGGAAGCAAATTCCTACTCACTTTATCCTTAAAGTGAACAAGTATTTATAGGAATATGCAATAGTAATCTCTTACAATGACTGGGCATAGAAGTTTCTGTATTGAAATAGGCCTAATTTCACAGTGAAAAAATGTGATGTTATTAGGTGTCTTAAGTTGCATTTTACATCTGCACTGCAGCAAACACTGTGGCCATGAAATACACATACTGCAGGGGATTTTAGTGGAACTAGAGGAGTATCTAAAATGTAAAATATGCAGATGTGGTGAAAATACCTGTGAAGATGATGTCTTTTGTCTATTGCACATGTACAGTTTCTATAGAATAAAATAAATTATTCCTCCACTTGTATTGGAACATGGAAGTCAAAACTATTAGCAGTTTTATCTTGCTCCACAATATGCATTTATAGCTGTTTGAGCCAGTTTGTAAGTTAACACAAGCAGACATTGATATGATACCAGTAAAGACAAGTGCACTGCCAACGTATTATGAGACTGACATTTCTAGACTGCTGCTAATAGGATATGTCTAACCAAAGAAAAGAGAAAATTATAACATTCTTTTATAATACTAAAGCCATTTTCACCCCCCCTCCCTGAAATTTTGAATGAATTAAAAGATGAATTCATTGCAGTGAAAACTTGTTCTTATTTTTCTTATATTAATATGGAGTTGATATCCTGTTGCTTAAATCATAGTCAGCGCAAGCAGGAGGAAACATAGCTGCAGGCTGCCTGGAATTATCCCATCAGGATCTAGTAAGTTAGCTGATGAAAGAGAGCTATAAATATGCTATAATATGAAGTAAATATGCAAAACAATAGATAAGCGAATCAGAGAGTCTCCTGCTTTTTATGTTTTGGGATAATAAATGCAATGACCGTGGATAGAGCTGAAAAATAATACCATGTTAGCTCAGTAATACCAAATAGCCTTTTCCACCTGAGGTGGTGTGGAAGAGATTCTTCTTTCCTGAGTTCAAGAGAGAGCATTTTGATCCCAGAGAGATTAGACTTCATTTCAAAAAATCCAGATGAGAGAAACTAAAATGACTTCACTAAATAGTTTAGCATAATGTTTTGGCTATGCTTCTTAAGAGAACTAACTTTCACTTAAGAAACCTAAAATTGTAGGTTGTTTACTTTAAAACATAAATTAAAAGAAAAAAAGGAAGTCATTTGTAGCCTTATTGTAACTGTCTGATGAACACAAGTGAGCAGATGCAGCAGACCAATCAAGGGTGTGTGCCCACCAGCCTGCCTGTCTATACCACTGTTCCCCTCGGCCAGGGGTGCAGGGAAGAGGTGGCACATCAGTGCAGGTGTTTGTTGCAGAGCACAGCTGTGGAGAGTTACATTATTTTATCTTTCACGTGATGTGTGAAGATGAGGATGCTGCTTCTGGAATAAGAAACACCAGCTGCCTCTCTTCCTGCCCTGAGGTCCCACAGGGTCTCGTTGAGTAGTGCCTGGTTCCCTGCTGTCGTGCCCAAAGCCTCGAGCAAGATACTAGTGGGAGTCAGTCTAGACAAACTGGAAATATCATCCAGGTCAATACACCACCCGTGAGCTTTTTGAGTGTTTCTCATGCAAAACAGCAAAGAAAAATATTTTTTTCACCCATAAGGATGAAAATATTGCTAAATGGTTAATAATCTAATATGCAAATATCCATTTGTAATGCTGTAACACAATGCAAAATGCAGCAGTGATAGCAGAGCAGCAGAGTCTCAGGCTGTAGCAAGCAAGGAGATGCTCAAATGCAACAGCTGTAGGCACAAAAAGAAAAAGGAAAAAAAGAAGTCTGCTTCCCCTTTAAAATACCTCAGGCAGGCAGGAATCTCCAGCAAGATACCTGCACATCGACTGCCAACCCTTAAATGAGGTCTAAGAAGGGGTGGATCCTGGCATGCAACTGAGCATCCCTGGGTTGGCTCTGCCTTTCCACCAGATGCTCCATCACGGGTTCAAACCATCAGCATTTCCGTTCCATCACTACAAGAAAGAACAAGAGCTACATGCCCACAGCCTGACCATGAACACAGCTCCCATGGGCAAAATCTTCCATCCCAGGTTTTGCTGTTACTGCCTGTGATCCGCTCAGGTTTG
Organism: Odontophorus gujanensis; assembly: GCA_013399175.1. NCBI lineage: Eukaryota > Metazoa > Chordata > Aves > Galliformes > Odontophoridae > Odontophorus > Odontophorus gujanensis. The sequence goes on from VXAB01013352.1 coordinate 78,784, forward strand.
TGAATTAATTCCCAGGATTCACCAGCTCTCTCAACTGCCTTGAACTAGAGTGCTCACAGCAGGTCTGAGCTTGGTGGTAAATTTCTTCCTGGTCTTCTATAGCTATTCACAGACATAACAGTGTTTTGAATTTGTTGGAATTGAAGAGGAAGCCCAGATGTTCTGCTCCCTGCTATTTACTGACTCACCAAGAAGTGGAACAAGCAAGAGTCTTCTCTGATAAACTGTTATTTAAACTGTGCCTACACTTGATGGAGAGCTGAGATGCTATGAGGACTTTCAGAATTTAACTAAAGAAGTCTTTTCACCAAAAGCCAAAGTCCAACAAGATACAGGAATGAGGAGTAAAGGTTACAATGTACATCTCAAATATTTCAGCAGGTGTTGAAGGAAACTGAAATTCACCTTTTTCCAGGTTTTTTTGGGTGTTTGTAAGAAATTTACATAAGGAATAGCTGTTTCTCCTGCAATCACCTGAGATTAATCATTTTAATCTTACCTGCACATGATGTCTCATTTTGCTTTGGATCAGGTGGTAAATCTCCCCATTGTTCTTACTGGGTAAAATGTGTTTTCAGAGCACAGGCTCTTGGAAGGTGCACTCCAAAACACCTCCCATGTTGCTGTCAGCAGTGATGAACCCCTGCCCCAGGACTTCCCCACAGCTCATCGATATCGTTTAGGAGCTTGTCATAGTGTTGATGGTTAATGTTAACCCCTCATACCCACAAAAACAAAAACCACCACCAACAACAATGAAAGCACATTTGTAAGCATTTTGATTCCCATATATAAAATTAAAAACAAAAATGGAAACAAAAATGAAAAGTGCCTTTTATTTGAATTAAATCTTTTCAGATCATTAAGTCCATCTTGGACAGGATTAAGACCATCATTGCTGGGTTATGTGCAGATTGAAAGACCAGGTCAGATCTTAGAGCTGCCTTTGTTAAACAGCATGAAATGAAGTGAAAGAAGGATGATGGTCTTAGCAGAAGTCAAGTGCAGGGATTGAAGTAGTGGTTCAGCGTATGGGTGGCAGAGTAAATCTGCTTGTCACAGCTGTCTAATGTGATTTTTCTCATCTGTCACTTTGGTATGAATCATTAAAGACATTAAGAACTTAATTCTCATTGATTTTAGTGAGGAAGGAACTCCTGAAAATCCCATGAGACATCCATCTACATTTTTAGGTAACAGAATGTATGAAAAACTATGTACTAGCTCTCTGTTAAGTGGAGAAAACATCTTAATCACAGAGAGATTTGAAGTTAAAAAGACTAGAACTTGCTCTTTCATTATTATTGTTATTATTATTACTGTAATAAGAATCATCTTTAAATACTAAAATGAATCAGAGTGACGAGGTTCTGATGCTGGACCATTAAGCACTGGTGTGGTCAAAACTGGAGAAATCCAACATCCATTACTCAGGCAATAACTCTGTGAAAAAAAAAAAAAAAAAAAGAATAAATCAGTGTAAGGTTTGCCAGGGTAAAGATTTGGACTTACAGTGGTGATTGCTTTGTCTTTTATCATCTGTTAGATCAGCAGATTCTTCTCAGTGTGCAGCATGCACACAGGATATAATTTAGACCACCTACGGATCAGTTTGTCTGATTCCTAACTGCAAGTCATTAAAAACCAGAATGTAAATATGATATTTGAGCCGATAGTACCATCAACACGGCGTGTAATTCTGCCTTGAAATCAGAGGCATGTCTCGCCTGACTGCATTTCACAGCCACCTATTGTCTCTGAATTTTCTTCTTGAGACGCTGAAGCTACAAAGATGCTGAGCTGAGGATGTGCTGCTGATACAAAGGCTGAGATTAAATTGGAACAGAGCTGGGCCTTGGTATAGGTGTATTGGTATAGGTGCAGAAGCACCGAGGCAATGTTTTTTTCTCTTTTGGGTCTTGCTGTAGTTTAGGAGCAACTCCACTGCACTGGCTTCAGTTCCTCTGCACTGCAACAAAGCAGTGTCCACACTTCCCTGCATGAGAGGTTAATTTTAGCCTTGCGCTGCCCTTGGGCTTCAGCTACCCAAAGAAGTTTAAGACCACGTTCTCCCAGGACCTGACACATGCATGCTGGGCCTTCAAAGCTAGCTAGTCAGACTGAAAAAAAGTGTAAGAAAATCCACGTTAGGAGCTGGAGGGAACCATAAGACCTGAAGTATGTATGGGGACATAGGGAAGGTGGTGATGCACTGCGAGCATGGTGGCACAGAATGCCCCATGGCTGCTGCTCCCCACTGCTGGCACTGCCTGACTGTAGGCAGCTTGGCTGCTGCATGTTCTGTTCTTACGGGGTCTCTGGGTGATTCTGAGTTCTGAGTGCTCTAGAGTCATTGCCATTTACAGTGTATGGAATTTCAGTGATGTTTATATTTCCATGTGAAAACCACTGATACGATGACTTAGTCATTTATGTCACATTAGGGGATAGATGAAGATGAGGATCCTGGCCTCTTTCCATCCTGAAGCATGTCTTATGTTTGTAATATTATACCATGTTTACTTGGATGTATTTTTGTTGCATTGACGAATTCGTGATTAATGAGGTTTTATCATATAAATTCTGTACACAACTATAAATTACATGCAATTATATGCACAATGTAAAAAATATTTGGGTTGGAGTGCACAACTTTGATTTGGCCACATTCTCTGGTTATACACAACTAATCTGATAGATTTCTTTACAAAAACAAAGTAATTAAATAATGGTAATGATATTTTTGCATGCAGACTGAATGACATAATGTGGCTTATTAATGGGAACAACAAAGAGCAGTGGGATTATATGTATTCCTAGCATAGCACAGTTGTTAAAAATCAACATTACCACTGGGACTAATTTGGTCCAAAATGGATCATTTCACAGAGGGCATTGCTATGTGAAATCTTCTTACTGTTGAGAGAAAAGGGAACAATTGACCTTATTTTCTATTTACTTTCATTTGCCTATTTCCATTGGTTTCAATATGATTATACAGGTTAAAATGATCCCAATATGTAGATAGATGGAAATACAAAGCATCCTTATGGGTAGACATGATGTTTTCAATCCGCCACTTTTCGAACCTAGCTGTGCTGTATTAGGTTGTATTACTCTGGTGAACCTTGGACAAGAATCCCTGTGCTACGTGAGGGATTACTTCCTGGAGGTTTTGGTTGTACATGACAGGATGACTTGACCAGACATAATTTGATAAACAACACTCCTTTCATACATCAGCAACAACACTCAGGTGCAGCTGGTCTGGCGTTGCCTTCCTAAGGTATTCCTGATCCTGAGCATGGCCACGAATCAGCTCTGTAGGAAAAGGGCCACTGAGCAATCCAAAATGCTGCTATGTTGGGTCATTACCTGATGCACATCGTTCAATTAATTGCAACGTGCTCACCCTACAGGTTGCTGTTAATGGTAATTAATGTTGAACTTGTTGAATTGCATCTATTTTGCTTGCAAAAATATTGCTGAGAGGCTCATTCCTGAAGTCATTATACCTGTGAAACACATTTAATTCAGGTCTGGACAAGGCAGCAATTCCAGTGGCTCAAAATTCATGAAAATAGCCCATGTTGATAAATTTTTACACGTGGACGATATATGAAAATAAATGTAGAGAGGAAGCCAATTTCAGCTTCAAGTTTCTAAAAAGTAATTATGAGCAACAGCGAATAAAAATGAATTTTAAATTATGAGGCACAGGTGGATGGTTTCCACCTCACAATTTTAAAAATAAATTTATGCGTGGGAAGATTTTAATATAAACACATAACACAATTCTGTCCTGAAGGCTACAGTCTGAAAGAGAATAATAATACATTAATGTTACACTGAGATGTAATACTCTATACCCTAATTTCTTTTAAAGAATAACTTGTTTTTCTTGGACAGGAGAATTTTGTGTCAGCTCTCGGCCACATTACAGTTTCTTCTGGCACAGAGATTGGGGAAGCTAACATTTATCTAGTCGGACTGTTAGCACCTTACAACTCAATCTGAGCCTTTCTCTGGTCTCTCTACTAAATAAACTTAACAAAGAGTTGGGGAAACATTGTTTTCTCTTTGCAGATGTCCTTTAACCTCCATGGCTGTTCCTAGTAATGTATTTATTTACTTAAAACACTGAAATCCTGTGAAACACTAGCCCGCCTATCTCTGCAGTCACTTCCAATTCCATGAGGGGAAGGCTGTCGATGTGCTTCAATTTTAATTTGCCTCAGCATAATTTTCTCTTCTGATACAAAAGCTGGGAATATGTTGACCTTCATTGCACCACTGTTTTCAAGGAACCAGAGTGTATGCACAGCCAGCTGTTCACGCGTGGATTGTAATAACGTTAATTTGAATCCTAAAGGAATGCAGTGATTGCTGAACAGCTTGATTTGCAATGTATCAGCTAAGGATGCTGATAATGGATGGCATGCTATGGAGGCTAAAGTATTGTCCGAGTATTTTGGTATTACAGTTTTTCTTCAGTGTAACATTTTGTTTTACAGTGTTTTGTGTACAGTCTGGATATAGAAGGACTTTCAGTGGAAAATCCCACCTCGCCACTCCAGAAAAGAAGACGTTGGTCAGACTCCAGCATCTATGACTTGCATGTCTTATAAGTCATGGTCATAAGTGTAAAAAAAAAAAAAAAAAAAGTCGTACGAAACACAAATCAGACTTAAATCCAAATCCCCACACACTTATTTGTGTCCTTGTTTCTTCTATATTCTTCTTGTTGGTTTAATTTCCCTCTCGCCCTAACACCAGGGCTTCACCAAGGTTGTGACCCATGCTGTACTCCAGCCATCGCTGTGCCCTGGTTATGGTGGGAGTGTGTGTCCTCAGGACGGGGACAATTCCCAGTGCCCAGTTCTGCAGTTGGGCACCAGCCCATGTTTTGATTTCCAAACGCTTTCATGTTTTATTTAAGGACATACAGTCTTTCAGATAGATAAAATTTCACTGATAAAAAGGATTGCATCTCAGGCACCGTACCTTCCCTTTACAAAATTCTATGCGTGCTTTATCTAAACTACCAGAAATTGTTTATTAACTACCATCCCCTGCCCCCCTGTTTTTACACATAAAATCGCTATCATTTCTTCTCATACTTGAATGTTCTCCCACCTGTCCTCAATTTAATCTGTGAATGTAAGCACATAAATCTTCATGACATTTTGGCAGAAAGTACCTATTTTTGGATGACTCCTTCTGGAAACTCTGAATCCAGGTGTTTGTTTTTTGCATAAAGTGTTGCAAAAGGGGAATTTAAATGTGACCATACAACCAAAAACTGGTTACATTTGGAAATCTGTAAAAGGGTGGGCTAGCCTGAGTGCAAACGTCGTGTATCTTTTCCACACCCTGAGCTATTTTCAGAGAGTTAATTACAATTCCCCATCTGTAAGGGGAAGGAACATGGGATTTTAATGCCACAAGCATGTGATTGCACAAACTTTGTTATGTGTAACCAGCGTGTGCTGGATATTTCAAAATCCTTTATCACACTTGACAATAGGTGTGAAAAGTGAAATGCTGATCTGAAAATGTATTTTTTGGGAAGGAATGAAAAAAAAAAAAAAAAAAAAGACAGAGACAGAGATGAAACATTTGGCTATTTTTCTTTGTCCAGATGGTTTCTAAACAAAGATCAGAATCTATTGGAAAGTTAGATCGTAAGGTCTGCACTGAATAGTTTTGACATAAGGACTGCATGATCTGCAATTTGAAGTCTTTTACTTTCAGATACTCTGAGGCCTGCAGGAATCAGGAGTTGCTCTTAAGACTGTATGCTGAACTGAAGCAGAAGAGTTCACACTGTGTCCTCCAGATTGTAGGCACTGTATAGAGTATGAGTCTTGTGGTAAGTGTGCATTAGTCCCCAATATTCGGAAAAACTCTCATTCTAAATCATTTCAGTTTGTCACCAAACTGGAAATAAATTAAAAGAGGGGAAATCTAAGTTAAATCTTAGAAAAAAATTCTGTTCTCAGATGGTGGTGAGGCACTGGCACAGCTGCTCAGAGAGCTGTGGTTGCCCCATCCTCAGGAGTGCTCAAAGCCATGATGGATGGAGCCCTGGGCAGCCTGACCTGGTGGGTGGCAACAAGCCCATGGCCGGAGTTTGGAACTGAATGGTCTTTAATGTCCCTTCCAATCTAAGCTATTCTATGATTCTATGAAATGCCTCTCAAATCATTGGGATTTCAATAAATATTGTGTAAATTAGCAGATATTTATGGATACGGTATTAAAAAAATATTAAAAAGCCCTCTGTCTATAGGATGATTGGAGAGCGTTGTGACTTGCAACCCAGAGATTTTTATTTTCCTCCCAAAGCTGGTGGGAGCACTATGGCTGTTAATGGGAGAAATAACTGATGAGATGTTCAAATACGGGAGGGAATGAAAAGGCCTTAAAAAGAAAAAAAAGTTAAAAAAAGCCAGGGTCTTCTTGGTCTCTTTTTTTCCTCTTTTATAAAATCTCAGATCCTTTCCTACCTGGCCTGCATCTCACATGCACACCTTATGTCTTAGGAGCAGCCAGGGAAGAGGACCACACCAGATCATGTTATCTGTATAAAACAGAGATACATGGCGAGCAGCACAAGGTCTCAGGCCAATCATCAGACAAACATTGTTCCAGCGCTGATATTCCTTGCTACACACAGACAATTTTTATCCCTGCTTTAAATCCTGCAGTCACTTATATTTTGCTGAACAACAAAAAAGACCCTTTCTCCTTCTTGGTCCTAATGGACTAATCCCACGGAAAGACTCTGAATCCCCCTGCTTTCTATGGGGCCGCTCTCTTTTCTCGTGAGAAGGTGGAGGCTGTTTTCCCTCAGCTGCATAGGGGCACAATGGGGCGCATGGGGGGTGGCAGCTGTGTCCCCGGCCCTGCTGTGCCCCAGCCCTGCTCCCCACTGGAGCAACCCACGGCTCCATGAGCCAAGGCGAGACGCGGGGTAAGGAAGATTGATGCGCTGATTGTGCTGTGGGAGGCCGAGCTGTTTAGCTGCCACCTCCTTGCAGGGTTTTAATGCCACTGTTGATCCCCAGGAGCCTGCTGGTGCTAAGGGTTGCACTTGGGGCGCCCAGCGGACCTGCTCTTATTGCTCTCACATTGCATCCCCAAAGGTGAGCACAGGCAGCTCCGTGTGCTCCGTCCCTTTGGTGAGAGAGAAAACAGAAATTTGGATGGGTTCGAGCGGTTGGCTGTTGTTCCTGTTGCTTTTTTGGCACCATCAGAACAATTCCTTTAAAATCCCAACTTCCCATGAACTTACCCATTCTGATCTGAATTTCGGGTGCAGGGATTCCCGCTGGCCGCCCTAATCTCCTGTCTGGGCAAAGGACTCTTTTCATGTCGATGACACAAAGGACTCTGTGGCAAGTTTTACACAGTATGCGCAAATGAACTGCTCAGCTATTTGCGAGCAGGAGGAGATTTTTCTTCCTTTCTTTCTTTCTTTTTAAAGTATTCAGTTCATAGCCGTTTGTTCCTTTTACTCACTCAAGCTATCCCAGGGTAGAGAGCAAGATTCTTGCCAAAAATAGAAGCATATTCTACTTCTGGGGGGAAAACAGCTTTACTGTTCAGAAATAACACTTTACATTTGCTCTTGCAATCCTGAACTGTTTATAGAGAAACATTAAGCTGCTGATAAAAACAATTTATAAGGTGAAGTTATGCCCCAGGGTCAACAAGACTTGTCCACGAACATCTGAGGGTAGAGTGTGTTTCCTGAAGGATCATATTGCTCCATCCTTTGCTGCTAAGTAAAGAAATATCAGCTAGCGTGGATATTTCCAGATGGAAAAAGTGATAGTTGTTGCTATCTATGGTTGCGATAATTTTAACAAGAGGTATGAAAATTGATCTCTAAAAAGAGGAAGAAAAACTCAAAGAGAGAAATGTGCTCTAAAAGAATTCTGGATATTTCTGATGTCTAAATGGTATGGTGTCTTCTAAGGGGGCTGAGTTGATGTCTGCTGTAACACCAGAGCCATGGACCTTTCCAGTCTTCCATTAGATCATCCCCTACACAGGAAGCAGGGCTGAGTCAGGGGTACAGGGTAGGCAGGGGTGCTGCACAACTCCAACAAGATTTTAGGATAGATATGGGCCTCACCAGGTCCCCTGTGCCAGCACTGGGCTTCCAATCCTTCTGTACCAGCCTTCAGTCCTTGCGCTCAGGGGCAATGAGAGTCCCTGGACAGGAACAACCCAAAACATTCACTGTCCAGTTGAGGAGATATCACCTTGCTGGATACGAGGAGAGGCTGAGATGGCTGAGGCTGATAAACCTGGGGAAGAGAAGGCTCTAGGGAAACCTGATGACAACCTTTCAGTATATGAAGGGGGGCTGTAAGAATAAAGGGGACAGACTATTTAGCAGGGTCTGTTGTGTTAGGACTAGTGGAAATTATTTCATACTAAAAGAGGGGAGTTGTAGATTGGATAACATTTTATGATAAGGCTAGTGAAGCACTGGGACAGGTTGCCCAGAGAGGTGGTGGATGCCCTATCCCTTTAGACATGCAAGGTCAGGCTGAGTGGGCTCTCAGCACCTGACAGAGCTGTAGGTGTTTCTGTTCATTGCTGGGGGATTGCACTAAATGACTTTCAAGGATCCCTTTCAACTCAAGACATTCTATGATTCTCTGGCTAAAACTGCTAACTGCTGCTGGATTTCCGGGAACAATTACAACAGGAATTTTATGTTTCTTTATGATAATAGAAGCAGTCAGAAATCTGGCACAGACTTTCTCTTCTTGCACGTCTTTAACCTTGATATTTTGAAACTGAAAGTGAAGGTGCCTGTGGGTTTTCAGAGTCAAAGTGTGTCCGACAGAAATCACACAGGTTTTGGTGGCTAGCTCTGCTTTTTGTTTTTCTTGGTGAGTGGAGCTGTCAGTAACTTCAGGGGTTTGGGCCCAGTTTGAGTATTTTCAGGGATAGTCTCCCACTCAGTCTATCTTTTCTTTCCTTAGTAGAACTCCTTTCATAATCAATGTTAAAATTCTAATTGCTGGATGTGAAAATCTCTGGATTTTCACAGAATTATTTCCTTCACCAAAACAAGTCGATTAGTAAAATTTTGAGTTTTTGATAGAAGAGAGGACATATTTTGGGCAGCTATATTTGTATTCTCTCTAGTGTTTAGCAGTACCAGGTTTTATTTCCTGTGAAATAGACGAAAGATTTTGCATTTCTGAAATCCCAGAGCTACATTCTCACCAATTCAGCATGATATTTCACAACTGCAATAGTTTTCATCTTTTAAAACACTGTAGTAAATTAAATGGTAGTATTAGCTAGGTTTAATGTTCAAAGCAAGTTATTATAGGAGCACAGGATTTATTCCAAATACCAGTAGAAAATTAGCCTGGTAGTTAAAGTCTTTTCTACTTTGTGTTGCAGCTGTATTGTTGCTAATCTAATCTAATAATCTTGGGAGGCTATAATCACTTGTCTTTTAAAATGCATGTGTGAGCTGGCATGGTGTAGCAAAACAGCTGATAATTTCATTAGAAATGAAGAAGAGGCTTAATTTCTGATGGCGTGGAAGCATTACTACATGCATTTGGGCACCACATTCAATCTGTTCCCACTGCTTTCTTCTTTGGTTAGTCCCACTGTAGTTCCTAAGTGCTGATGTATTTGAGAGTAAATTCAGGCATACAAAATTTTCCCACTTCCGTGCTGGACAATACATGGTTTAGACACCTCTTATATTCATCAAACTGGCAAATTTGACTGTTTTTGTTTTGGTTAACTGCTGTATCTCATGGAGAGATATCCTCATTTCATTGAGTAGATACCAGTATAAGGGAGTTAGAAACTCCTAGGGTTTTTTATCAGTCGTGCTTCATTTATTTTCTCCTCTTAATATCAGAGGTTAGTGGGAAATGGAGAAGTAACTAAAGTCTTCTTGTCTGTGGCAGTTGACAAATTTTAATGAATCTAGTTAGCAATATTTGCTAACATATCCTTAATTAGTATTACTGGAAAAGATGAGACAGAAAAATGCATTTCTGGAAAGACATCTCAGTTTCTTGTCATGCTGACAACATCATAATGAGGCCCATGCTGAGGCTTAAAAATTTACAACCTAGTCTTAAGGCATCACTTACTGTAGAATGTCACTGGAGGGAACATACTGTAGAATGACATTGGAGGGAACATCTGCATTTGTATGTGATTTCAAGTCTCTCTGAGACTTGAGAAATGCTCCAAGTGCATTCAGTTGCCCTCCCATACTATTTCTGATTGATGAAATGAAATGGCTTCTCCTGGGCAAGCTTGAACAGGCCATCCAGTACATTCTCCAGTTGTAGCCCAGCCAAGGTATAGAACTGGGTATCTGTGAAGCCCTTTGCAGTGCTTGGAGCTGGCTGGGGTCCTGAGTGAAGGAGAAAGCTGTGCCAGTGCAAGTTTTCCTTGGTTTGGTTGTCCTGGCAGAGTCCTCAATGCACTACAACCTGCTCTCCATTGTAAGTCCAAGGGAGACTTCTGGTGTTGGATATGTTGATGCAAATGGGAAATAACTCATCTGAAATCACCCAGGTCTCTTCAGATCTGTGTGTACCAGAGGGGGGATATTTGATACCATGGTTATTGATAATTTTCTTGTCATTTTAGAAAAATCTCACTTATTTCTTCCTGCTTTTTCAACACTAAGGCTTCACTGTAGGGGGGAAAAAAGCTTTGAATAAGCTGCAGTTTGGGGATTAAGATTTCAACAGCATGATATTCCTTTTCTATTGCATAAATAAATATCTCAATTTTTTCTTTTTTAGATTCTACCATGTCTGTTACTGAAACCAAAAGCATTTGTACTTCCAAGACGACTCCCAGGGAGATGCTTTGTATTTACAAAGACTTTCAGATTGTCAGAGAGCCACTGGACACCTTATTTAAAGTCACCAAGTGTTAGAAGTGATGTGAGAATCAGACACTGAAGTGGAATTTCACAGAGATATCAGAGTCAATTCAGATTTTTCTCAGAGAGGAGAATGAGGGTAACATTAACAACTTTCATTAAAAAATAAATATCTTTATCCAGTAAGATCCATGTATCCTCTGTTTCAAGAATATATAACTCTGATGTAATTTTTTTCCACATGAAAATAATCTTCAGAAGAAAACCCAGTCAACCAAATAACAATTCCACTATAGCTGTTGAATAAAGCTGTGGTGAGGAGGATAGCATGCAAACACCTAGTGATGGTGTTCATGTCTGTAAGGGTTAATGGTGCTACGTTAAACTATAATTAACAAAATTTACCTACAAGTGCTTTTTTTGTTTTTCTCTTTTTTGGTTCACGTGTATTTCCTTAAGATAACCAGACTATTTGCTCAAGATCACCTGGCTGTTTCTTTTAAATATTGTTTTGCTTTTTGAATGGCATGCAGATGAGAGTTGACTATCCAAATGTCAGAAGTCTCAGCATGGTTAGCAACGTGGTATTGTTCCTGGTTACTGATTGGCTGATCTATGTAATGCAATGGATTGCAAATTGCAAACACAGCAATGGGGCATTACCTCTAGCTTGGAAAGTCTGCCCCTGTGTGCCTTGAGTTCCCCAGTGATGATAATGGCACACAGCACACTGGGAGGATATGTGCTTTTCTGCTGATACAATGAGAACCATTGCGTGAGCTGAGGCAGACTCTTAAGTTCTCATCTTTGTGATGGGGTGCAGGTGAGGAGTGACTCTGAGATTAATTGCAAAGCCCCAGTCCTCACTATAAAATGAAGTCGTGCTGGAGAGAAGGGTGTGCCTTTCAAGGCCATACATCATTCTGCGGGTTCTTTAAACAAGATCTTTTATAGCAATAATTTACCCTCTTCTGAAATATCCTGGAGAGGTTTCTGTGAGTGGAGGCTGGAAAGGACCTAGGGAAGTAAGCAGAGAGAGGACTGTGCCACCCACTAAACTGGATGTGCTGATGTTTGCTGATTTTTTCTTTAGTTCTTGGAGAAAAAAAAGAGAGCATGTTATTGAAAGAAATAAACCGAACTTCTGAAATGCATGCTGAAATTCAGAGGACCATGTAAGGAACAGTCAGAGCAAAAATGTGCTTGAAAAACACTGCAACTGGTGAAACAGAGTCAGCATTAATACAGTTGGTGAAGAATTTGGAAGTCTAAGCAGGGAGAAAATGCTTTTTTTTTATTTTCTATTCGGTATCTCTGGCTTTTATATATTTTTAAAGAGAGTGTTAAAGATCCCTGAGGCATGTTCACAACACCTGTCTGGAGGCTGCAGAGAGAAGCACGCCAGATGCATGGCAGTGCTCCTGGTAAGCATTTGTTTGTAATCTGCTGGTTTGGCTGTATGGTGGGAATTGCTATTTCTATACTGCACTAAGTGCACCAGATTTGCTTTGTGTCACTAGCATTTTGTGCAGGGAAGAATGTGTGCTAAGCTGACTTCTGGCACGGTGTAGGGGGAGAACAGCTGTACAGCCAATAATTAATTCCATAATTGCTTTAACCTAGACCAAAGCTGAGACAAACCTTAAACGGAAACACAGTGCTGCCAGTGCTATGATCAGCTGTCTGTGGAGCCAGAAACGCTAATGAAATAGGTTCAGCAAGATCAGGAAAGAGCTCAGCAGACCTGAACCCTGTCATTAAACATGCAGCAGGGAGACTTTTAAAAGCAATACATTCCCGAAATGCAAATATGCTGTTTCTCTACAAAAGTTATCACATGCTCCAAACTGAGAGGAGAAGTCATGAAAGGCAGAGGTGCACACTCAGTTCTCTCCCCCTCGGGAGAAGCTATTGCTCATCCATTGCATCTGGAAGTCTACAACGGCATATGAAGTTCTTCTTTCCATCATTTCTACCTAGATGCTTACTTCAGAGAGACAGCTTGGATGTTGCCAGTCTTTCAACTGAGTCTGAACTTCCTCTAGACAGACACACCAAGAAACAGATGTATTTTTTCAGTATTTCTTCTTTTTCTTAGACATTTCTGCCAAATGTTGGGCCGACATCAGCGGGTGGTTTGTGCATGGTTTCTAATCCAGCTGCACAAGTGCTTCTCATTGCCATAAACCGCAGAGCCCAGCGATGACACCCACAGTCTCTTGCAAAGGCCTGAAGCTGGAGGCCTCTCATTTAAATGAGCAGAGTCAGTGAGGTCTTCCCTTCCCCTGTCTGCGTTCAGACTGTGGGATGCTCTCGTGCAGAGATGCTGTGAGACCAGGCACAAAGTCAGCTCTTGCTGACCAGCTTCATAACCTACCCTACACACCTGCACATGGTGGAATATTTGCGAATCTATGCGTGGTTTTCAAACTCTGTGTCACAGTGTGGGGAAAACGTGGCAGAAGTAGCAGGCAATGAGCTGAATGTGCAGCTGAGGGTGAGCTGAAGATCCTGAACCCTATCCTGTCTAAAGAAGCGCTATTGGTTTAGCTATGCTCAGTCTTCTGCAATAGTTTTAAATAACTGCTTTTGGGTGTCTACTTTGGATTTTAATTTTCTGCCTCATAGAAAATGGTATTTGTATATTAGAGTGGTGAAACATCATCAAAATATCTTTATATGATACGTAGGAAGGAAACCATAGAGCAAAACATCAGTAACCACAATACCAACTGCACAGCCTGTCATTGCAGTGCTGCTAGCCAGTAGCAATGCCTTGCACATATAATTGCTAGTTTCTAAATGTATTGCTGGCTTTCTGGGAGAAATACTACAGAAATGATCCACAACTTCATTCGTAGAAGTTCTGCCAGATTCACCTTTTCTCTTTGCTGTGAAAGCAGAGAGAACCACTGATTTTCTTACACTGAACAAAATGCAGACACTTATGGTCTGAATATGAGCACTGATATTACTAATGGTACCTTCCTCAGACTCCCTGAAGTACTATTTCTGTACAAGCCTTTGAAGGTAAATGCACATATACAATTGCATTTATGTATCTATGTGTAACTCTCTACAAGTATTGATATGTAAATACTGCAGTCCCACACCATTGCTCTGTAGTTGCCTGGTGCTAGCATTTAAGTGGCTGCTGGCTACTGTGGAACTCAATGTGCAAAAGTGGTCCTGTACTTGTATCAAGAGACACTGACAAATTTCTCCCTTCAATGAAGAGACAGCATATTTGCTACAGCTGTCTGCCCTGAAAGTCAGTCTGTCCCTGGCAAGAACCAAGAAAGCTTAGTAGACATCCATTACCTTTTAATGTAAAGCCTCCTCAGTGTGTATCAAATATGTAAGTTTATGAAAGTCAGAGTTTTGTTGTGGCTTCCCTTGATGAGTTAAATGTATACTATTGATGTATTTAATGGAATATAAAATACTGAAAACAAAGGGTTTGTTCCTTCTCTGGCTATATCAGTCTAAATATGGAGTATGTCTTAGTATCACCGATGCTCTTTCTCTTGTCAATAGCTTATGTGTGCACAGAGTCCATCTTTATATCTACAGTCCATGAAGTATTGCTAATTCATTATCCGTTGGGCTAATGAACAACAGACATTTAGTTCTTGGTCACTGCTACTTCATACTTATACTATGTGCCCTGTTGGTGAAACGCTTTATTCTAAACTGGAGTTCTGGAATTTATTATTTTTTCTTCTTGTTTCTGATGACCACAACTATGTTTCATAAGCAGCACTGTTTCTTCAGTTTGTGCCAGCTATGGAGAAAGGATAATGGGGAAAAAATAAATCACAAGTATGACAATGCTGGCATGAGTTGCCTTTTCCAATATACTGCATTTAGTTGTTCAATTTCTTGCAAAGTGCAGACGTAACTCTTAATTGGCACAGGTCACAGGAAAATTTACTCTCTAGTAAAATATGAGAGGCACCACAAACGGAATTGGAGTAGCACAAGGCCTACTCTGCTGCTAGCAACCATCGGTGCTATTGCCTGCGCTTTGTCACACTAAGTCAGAGCCTGAAGGCCCTATGCCCTGGGAACTGTACAAGAAGTGCTTTGGTCTCTGACTTCTATTTATTTCATGTACTTTCTATTTCAGTATTTCATTTGCAAGCAAAAACACGGTCATTTTTTACTACATATGGACTAACTACATGAGGACAAACTTCGCCCTGTTCACCTCCGCTGAATATGATGCACGTCCCTGTGGGCAGTGAGGCTTAGATGACTCCAGAGCTTTGGGGGCCCCAGGGGTGGAATGAATTCTTATTAATGAAATGGAGAGGGCAGGGCACACTCATACTGACAGTCACATCTTCTTGCATCACATATGAAAATAAAGATAGTACTGGTTTTGTACCAATTCAAATGCCAAGAGATTGCAGCTTCAGTTTTGTCTCAGCTCAGTGACACTGGCACAGAACACAGAGCTGAAATCACATCCTTGTGCCTCCCGCAAAATTCTGGGTTTTGCCAGTTCAAAGGGAAAGAATAGCATGAGGCTCAATCCTGCAGCCTTTTCTCTGGGGAGATTCTTCTCACAATGAGGGAGGATTAGGCTGAGCAAATCAAATGCATAATGAACATTTTTATTTTTATTTATTTTTTATTTTTATTTTTTGTGCTAAGGAAAGCAGCAGGCAGATGTCTATAAAACATGCCTAGGCTTAATATAGTTGGCCACTGGATGTCACTGATGGCCTCAGAATTACAATGGTAGTATGTAAATACAAACAGGTTTTTAACAAACAAAATAAAAATGAAAATGAAAACAAAATCCTATGCATCATCTATACATTTGAAGGGGAGATTGGCAGTGTCCTTTTAGCTCTGAAAAATTTTACTGCTGTGTTATTTAATTTCTCAGTGAAAATACATACAAATCTTTCTCAATGTGGTAAAAGGAGCAGTGGTTTCTTCACATGGTAACAGTCCAGAATACCTACTGCTTCCATAAGCTGATGCAGAACCTTGTTACGTTCAGATAGTCAAACAGGTGAAAGATTATTTGTATTGGAAGCGAAACTCCTCCAGGTCAAAGGTAAACTTTCTGAAGACTTTAAAATACAGTCTAGTTTTTATTTAGTCTGCTCTCCCTCTTCATGTCGTCCCCCTTTAACTGAGAATTAGATTGGATATAGTGAAGAAGACTTTTACACTAAGCACTGGTACAGGTTTCCCAGAGAGGTGATGATTGCCCATCCCTGGAGACAGCCAAGGTCAGGCTGTATGGGGCCCTGAGCACCTGAGGGAGCTGTAGGCGTCCCTGTTCATTTCAATGGAGATGGACCAGGTGGCATTTAAGGGTCCCTTCCAACTCAAATGATTCTATGGTTCTATGAACTGTGGTGGAGATTGCCAAACAGTCAAAAAGCAGAAGTGATGGTGCAATCTGCAAGCCAGCCTGCGGCTGGAGGTGCTGAAGGTCTCATCTCTTGGCTTGGGAGTATGGGACACAGAAAATCCTTTGTCATTTTGGGATTCTTTCAGCTCAGACATGCTGAAAGAAAGCCCTGCGTTTGGGGTGGTTTGCTAGTTGTCACTACCCTTAGCTAAGGTAACCTAAACTGACAAGAAGCAGAATTGCTTTTGTTTTGGTAGGTAAAAATGTATTATTGCTTAAAACCTTCATTTTCTGATGAAGGAGAAGAAACTCCCCTCTAAATCAAGCTCAGACCTGTGCTCTGTATCATGGTTTCAGCATTGCTGAACATCTGCTGGCCTGTTAGTAACTAAAACGCATTTCTGGAAAGAGCAAATATGAATGTTATTTCCCTACAGTTTATTGGAATAAAAGTTGAATGACATTGCATGAGTCTGAAAGTTGAGTTACAGCTATTGGCACGCCTAAGCGCAAAGAAATGACAGCTGTTAATCGCGACTGTGAATAATGTCTTCATTAAACATTTGAACACAAACAGCATTGACCAGTTATTTCCAGAGGACAAAACAGCCACAGGCTGATCTGGGTCTCAAGCAATACTGGGAAGACGAGACTCTTGAATGCATACTGAGCAGCTAGATGGCAACTCAAACTGAAAATTATGGGGTTAATTTTCATACTATGCTCACATTAAGAAAAACCTGAAACAGATGTTCATATCAAAATCTGGTATTTTTTCTCTAAGAGCTAAACATGAAAAAGAAGTGAAGTTAAAGCATGCATGCTAATAGCTCCTTTCAAAAAGTTTAGTCTTTTTCAAATGCATAGATGTTGAGAAAATCTCAGTCTAAGCAATTCTGGGTAACTTGAAAAAAGCCTGTTGGCTTAAGCTAACAGAGTTGCTGCTTTATCTCAACAGGAAAGAACTTTTCTCTTGGGGTCTTCTGTCTCACCATCGAATTCTTGTGCTAAATTAACTTAACTTATTAATCGGTATGTACATATGTCTGTATATATAAGGATAATGTGGCAAACAGGCAACCTGCATGGGGAGATTCTGAGCACACTGAGGCTGGAAAGAAAGATGCAAAGAAAAGTTAGAATGGTCCTTGCCAGATCCTTCTCTGGTCAAAGCCATAGCAATAATCAGACATGACACAATGAGTGAGAAATGTAGCACAAATATTACAGAATCAATGATGACGGTACTCAGTATTTTTTAAGAAGTTTTCAGCATTAGGACTTTGGTCACCAGACACCTG
This sequence comes from Odontophorus gujanensis, assembly GCA_013399175.1. Classification (NCBI taxonomy): domain Eukaryota; kingdom Metazoa; phylum Chordata; class Aves; order Galliformes; family Odontophoridae; genus Odontophorus; species Odontophorus gujanensis. The sequence continues at coordinate 96,356 of VXAB01013352.1, forward strand.
GGGCAGATCCTAAATCACTTGATGCCCTGCAGCTGCTGCATTTGTTGTAACTCTCCAGCCTGGGCCTGCAGCTCCGGTGGCTGTGGGTGTGCATCCTGTTCTGTGTACACATCTGTATCTTTCAGACAGATGTGTTAGAAAATTGGAGCTTTTTATGTTTTTGTCAATCTAGAGAACACTTGAGAGTAGGAAAATACGTAATTATTTTAGATAAAGTCAGCTTCACTAACACTAGTAGCTTTGCGAGTAGCACTGAAGTTATTGCAAGCACGTATTTGATGTCTGCTCAGAACAGCTCTAGTTCAATCTAACTTCATCTCACCACTCCTTCTTGCTGCAATTATTTATCCAGAACGTTCCTTCCAGCTGTGCTGACTGGCCCTTTCAGAGATTGTCGACATTTCCTCTTGCTTTTCTTCTCCCTACTTGGCCTGTTTTGTAGGTTTCCTTCCAGCTACTCAAGAGCATGATGATCTAACTCCATGAAGGATTACCTTGTTAAAACAGGCAGAGGCTGACCAGAGATCCACTGATAGCTGAGTTCTATCTTCGATATCTCTGATAGTAAAGAGATTGTGCCCTATCCAGTCCATCCTTCTGTGCCTTCTGCTCTACAGGTCTTTTTCCAATTAACGGTCATTGCAAAAGCAATTTTCTCCAGTTAGGTCCTTCAATAATCTCTGGCACTATGTTTAATGTTTGCAAGAGATTTGTGGAATCTGTTTTTTATGATTTGGTAATAAGAGTCTGGTAGGTTTTAATTTGGTAACATAAGGCAATGACCCACCAAGGATACCTTGTGTGAGAACTGAAGGGGGCATGTGAGGGACACCCTTACCTATCCCAAATCCCATGGCTTTACACTGTATTGCTGTGACTGGGAAGTGAAATGAGATGGAGGGAGAAAGGAAAAGGTCACATTTTGTCATGGTTATGGCATCATTGTGGTTTTATGCCACTCAGGCTGAATGTCCTAAGTGAATGTGCTCTGGTAGCTGTGCCAGGATATACTTGCAAATAAGGTATAAAATTTATGGCATCGAGTTCTGTCAGAAGCAGCCAAGGCAATGTGCAACTCAGTTCAGGTTTGCTGTAGAGACACCATCTAATCTTAAAGGGAATACCTCCAATGTGTGCATCTGCTAAGGTTGGGGAAAGAGGCCATGCTTTGACTTGTGCACATGGTTTGGGAAAATGGTAGTGGTTGGGAGACGGGGAAGGGGGTGCAGAAGGGATCAGGAGCAGAGTTTGGAAGGACTAGGCTGAGTCTGAGAACTGCTACTTTTCATGCAATAAATGGATATTGCTGACAAAAGACTAAAGTATATCTCACTTTACAGTGGAACTTGAGATTAAAGGAAGCAATTAAATAGGTATTCAGAAGCAGTTTTTTCTCTATCTTAGGAAAATACAACAGAAGAAAAAGACAACTGCTAATCATACAAACTAATACTCTTTCACTTAGGAGACCTATTAGTCTTATTGCACAACACAATGCTGCCCAAAGATTACTGAACTTGCTCTGAAGGAGTAAAGCTGAGTGCTAGAAGCACTACAGTTGGGTTCTAACAGTCCTTGGTGCAGCTGGAGCACCTCTGCACACACAGGGGTTTTCTCCTGTATGCACATTTGCACACTGCTAATCCTAATCCCTTGAAGCAAGTATCAAACCAGAGCCCTAACCATCTAAGAAAGACTTCTAAATGAGAAGAGTGACAAGCAGGTTGCATGTCCCCATCTTGGACTTTGATCAGGCTTCCACTGTAGACTACAATATCAGTCAAGGGTTTTGTCCCTTGATTTGTCAACAAAAGTCACTCTGTGGATTTAGTTATGACAAAACTGCACATTCACCAGGGTCTTTTATTTCACCCATATTACGCAGCAAAAACGAAATTCTGCCAGAATAAACATGTCAACACCATGTGCTAGAACAGCTGGCTAGAAATAGCTACTTCAAGAGCTCTCTGCTATGGCCCACATTTATCACAGGGAAACTGGGAGATCCTGCTCTAGCACAGATAAAACATAAGGTCAGACAGCAAGAGTCTGGGAAGTGTCCCAGTTCCTAATGTTACTGTCTCTTTGCCTTAGTAGCAAAGAAGTATTGGCAACTCTAGTCACGCTGCCTCGTGCAGAGGAGCTACGGACCAAGGGAAGCTAACTGTTTCTGTCTGGTTTAATTTGACCACTTAAACAGTTAATCCCTTTGTAATGTCATTTTTTGGCATAGACATCATGTCTGTCTACTTCTGAAAAGATCTTTTTATTAAAACAGCTTTTTAACATATGAAACAGTTTGCATCAGCTTACAGTGCCTTAGCAGCAGCAGACTGCTGTCGGAAGGTATGCACACAGGCAGACATACGGACACAGGCATCCATCCATCCATCCATATTACGTCTAAACATCCCTTGCTCAGTCCCTTCTTATCCTTTATTTGTTTGGTCAGTCCTTCTAGTGTTTTCATATCTTCTGTTTCACAGACAATGGTGCTACCTTGTTCCAGTATGTTTAGCTCAGGCTCTGCTTTGCTTTAAACCCTCTCTTACTTGTAAATAGTGAACATGCTGGAGGGAGTCCAATGAAGGGTCACATAGGAAATGGAGCATCTAAAATGAAGAAAGGCTGAGGGAGCTGGGAACTGTTTCCCTCAGAGAAGAGAAGGCCCAGGGGAGATCATATATTTATATATAAATATCCAAAAAAGATGGAGCCAGGCTCATTTTCGTGGTGCCCATGGATGATATAAGAGATAACAGGCATAAACTGATGATCAAGAAGTTGTATCTGAATATAACCCTGCCCACAGCAGGGACATGGCAGGGAGGCTGAAACTAGATGATCTTTGAGGTCCCTTCCCAAACTGTTCTATGATTCTATGATAAGGAAACCCTTCTTTACTGTGAGAATGACTGAGCAATGAAGCAGGTTGCCCAGAGAATTTGTGGAGTCTGCATCCCTTGAGATATCCAAAAGCTGCACGGACACATGCTGAGCAATGGGCTCTAGGAAGCCCTGCACGAGCAAAAGAGACTTGACTAATTGACCTCCAGAGTGCCCTCCAACATCAGCAGGTCTGTGATTCTCTGAAATAGGATTGTTAGATTAGTACTTAGGTTGAGCAGGACTGTGGTTCAGGGAATTTGTTTGTTTTGCTTTGTTTCTTACTTCGTAAGGAGTTTGTGACAACTTCAGGGCACACCGAAATAATTTCAACTGCAGTAGCAGTCACTTGCAGTAGACAGTATATAGGGAAATGACTTTCATAATTAATATCAACATGCACAGTCTTGAGAAAGCTGAGAAAGCGGCATCTGTAACTAGACAAATAGACAGGAGCTGCAGTGGATTTCTCTTCCACAATTCTTTTATTTATCCCTGCATGAAAGTGATGAAATGTCATCTGTTTTTGCACGTGTGAAAAGATCTTGCGCAGAGGACTCATGGCTAAGAACGTGCGTGTTGTGTTTTTACAGCAAAAATAATGTTGGTTTGCAATGCCTTGGTATGTAGTATTTTTACTAGAGCTGTGAGAGTTTAAAAAAAACAGCTGAGAAGATATAGCTTTGTACGTCGTTTTTTTCCCTCCTTTCTTTTTTAATTACTTTAATTTAATTTTTAATTTTAAATACAGAAATATAGCCAGAAGTAGAGGGGGAGAGAAACATAGACAAAGAGGTGAATGAAAACTGAGAATGATTTAAATAGGAAAACCAAGTTTCACCTGCACCTGGAGTTACTGTGGAAAGACATGTCTTTCAAACTGATGCTGTTTTTTTTCTTTTTTTTTAAGTACCTGCAATGGGCCATGGGAAGGTGATGGAGCAACAGAGTAGCTAGACTTGACTGAAAAGATGTTTAATTTAGAGCTTGTCAGATGCCCTTCTGGCAACTTCATATTAAGGTTTTTATATACTGCTGGGTGTTTCACAATGTTCTCCAAGTCAAATTTGGGTGCATTCTTATGGAAGAACGTATTTTGTGGCAGCTGACATGCACTGTGCTCTATCTATGTCTTGTGAAAGTAAAAGTAGGCAAGCAAGATGCTTTGAGGCAAAATTTGAATAGATACATTAGAATTGAGACAATAGATAACGAAACATGCTTTCATGGGTTAGAGCAGAAGACTTCAGCAATCTAAAAGGCCTGAAAATACAGTAACTGTCATTAAACTGACTCTAGTAAATCTACTTTCTAAAAGGAGATATCCAAAGATTTCTTGATATTTCATGCCCCTAGTTCTAATGAAACACTCTTTCAATATTTACATGTACTCTATAAAGCTGGTGTACTTTATATATCATTCACTAATCTGTGCTGGTTTACTCTTTGAGGTGCAGTAATTAAGAGCAGTTCTTTAGAGGATTCAGTCATTTTCTTTTGGGCTTGTTAATAAGTTAGTTGCGTATTCTGATTTCAGTGGTTTAATGGTTTCTATTAAATAATGATTAAAACCCCTTTCGGGAAGCCAGTTAGAAATGCATGACTTATTCAGTGTGAGGTATCTTCAAATGTTGGCAGTTTTGGGCTGAGGAAGAATTGAAAAATGGTTTTATCCCCAGCCACACATTGAGAAAGCGATTGGATTATTTTATATGTTATTGAAATTGTTTGTGTGGGAAAGTGACTTTGTCTTTGTTGCATATTTGTCTCATAAATTAGAAAAAAAGATCTAAGGTAAATGTTCAGCTCATCTGGTTTATAACAGAAACCATGACTATGGTGGATAGAGTACAAAGATGAGCTCATTCAAGAATTCTTCTGAAACAGCAATTTATCATCTAGGTAATTTTCAAGGTTCCTCGTGTCATTCTAAAGGTGGCAGAAGAAGACTTTAAAACAAATGTTCTTTATAGTACCTGAATAGGCTGATGCTTAAAATAGAGATTTAACTAATGATGGACTATGCATCTTGTAACTATTGGCTAAAAATTTTCGGCATAAATGTCTGTACTGAAACGGATCACAGAAAATTGTCTCTTCTTCCATTCAACAAGGATGACTTCCAGTATCATTAGCAATTGTTCCCAAGAAAATTCTGTTTTGGATTATATTATATATACAGTGGGAATTTATTTGAGGTTTCCCAAGTTTACTAGTTCCATTCCCATGAGCTAACAGACAGTAGATCAAGTACTTAACAGTCAAGAATTCCCATGGCAAATATCCACCAACGTCCCTTTCATCTGATGCAATGGCATAGTGCCCATTCTTCTGCTTCATCATTCTCTTTCAGTGTATTCAGAGTTCCAGGAAAGGGCCATATCATGTCTTAGACTTCGCGGGAGACGTGAAGCCTAATCTTTAAAACCTTATGGTTCTCTTTCGTTTTTTTGCTGACCACTGGAAACAATTACAGCACAGACAACGCATGAGAACGTCTGACAGCTTCTTCAGTTCCTTTGCACTCGATTGCTTGATGAGACTTTGGCTTTATGTTTATTACAGTCACAGTACCGGAAACTTCATTTGCATCAATATCCCGCAAATGGGCAAGAAGTGGGCTACTGATGGTCAAGGTGACTTTCATGAGATATGTATCAAATAAGTAAAATACTCTTCTAAATAGATGTTTTTGTTATTTCTGCCATTATTCTAGGTGTACATGAACGGTTACTGGTACCCATTTATCTGAAAGTTTTGTTCTTGCCCTTGCTGAAGGCCATCGTATTGATTATAGTTATTGCATCTCTATGATCATTGCCACTAAAGTTTACTAGCAGTCTTTACAGTCTTTACTTCTGCCAAGTGGTTTTCAACACAGGATTTATGCATCCATAGGAAGTCAGAAAATATATGAAACCGGTGACTTTGTAGGCAGTTCCTCCAATCAGAACCAAACTTCTTATTATAGAGAAGTAGAGTTCTATAGAAGACGCTTTTCCTGCCCGGCAAGAGTTTGATTCAGGAATGTGAATATGCCATTAAAAACACTGATTTGTTTGGGACAAGAGAATTCAGGAACTTCTGAAGTTTGAAGATGAAGATTTAGAAGTTGTGGAATTGAGAAAGAGGATAACTGAACAGTGTAAGAACTGGAAAAAAAACCCAACCAGCTAGTCAGAAATCCCATGCTGATGGAAGAAACACAGTTGCAGGCAATTTCTTGTAAGAAAATGGGAAAATGAGAAACTTAGAGGATAGCACTTACTTTCCAGACTGGTTCAAAATCCTGACTAGAAACTAGTTACTACTGGAGATTCTCCCACTTGCAGGCTGTTGAAAACATGACCAAGAATATTCTGCTGTTGGCAGAGCTCAGGAAGAAAGCTTGTGAGGGCTGGTTACATTCAGATGTATGCTATTTGCTGTAGAAATTCTTGAAAATATAAATGAGAAAAATCCAAAACTTTAGATCTTCAGAGGCATGATTCTTCATTTTTCTCAATTAGAAAAGTCTAAGTTTCTTTAGCAGCATGTTGGATGGTCACCAAATCATCCAAAATAATGACAAAGTTGGGATCCTATATTTTCCTGCCATGTTCCTTATGCCCTTGCTGTCACGGAAATTTACTACTTCTGAAACTGGCAGGATGGCATTGTGTGAGACCAGACACATGGTAACTAAATGGATAAATGTTTAAAAGAAAAGAAGTCTCCAAATGTATTAACAAAAGTAGTTGTAAATGTACTTACAGTGTGCTTTTCAAAAGTTGGTCTCTATTTTTAATAAACAACTGAGAACTTGCTGAGACTTTTGCAGACACGTTTGTTCTAAAGTATGATGAAAATGAAAGAAAACTCAGATGTTCTACAGACATTATTGATGGCTCTGCATTAGGCTTTGACTCCGTGTATATTTCATACAATAGCTCTGTCCTTATCTAATTGATGTATAAAAAGACAAAAGCAAAGAAACATTAAAAACCCTGATTTTCTTAAATTATAAAAAATACCGGATTTCATTGGAACTTTTTGTTCAAAGGCTGTTTGGTTTTCATGTTCTTGGAATCAAAGAGAATCTCTTCAGATGCATTTTTAAAAAATTAGTTTAATCAGAATGAATTCTGTACCTTTGATCTGGTATGCCTGCGTCTGCTTTCTTCAAATACCTCATACATACATGCCTTTTGATGCTGTGAGAATTTTGCTTGAAATAACAAACATATACAACTAAATTGATGTAAAATACTGTTCTCTTTGAGCATGGACAGTGCATGAGACAAAGAAAAGGACTGTTATGTTGTAAGTAGTGCTTCCAGAAGCATTCAGAAGACCAGTATGCTGCTATAGCTTGCCAAGGACTGCTCTTGTGCCGTTTCTTTAAAAAAAAAAAACACCCAGATTCTTGCAATACTAAACAGCAATATTCACTCAGTCTCATAGTGCTCATTTCTATGTAAATTTCCAATTACTCCTATTGTACACAACAGAATACGTGGTTTAATGTATATTGCAGCACAAAAAAAAGAGTCTAGAGTAAGATTCTTCTTACTGGAGTAAGAATGAGCAAACTCTAGAAGTAATTTACTGTTTCTTTTGCATATGTGAATGATGATCCATTCTTGGCTCAAGAATAGTATAAATACACATTCCTCCAAGGAGAGGAGAGATGAAGGATTGACGTGGATTGTTCAAGGATTTTTTTTTAGAGAACATCTTGTTGAAAATCACTGAAATAAATTACAGTGGATAGGTGTGGTTCTGTTTCTATCATTCAAATGTCTGAATAGTGACTGTTGTTAGTGGGGAAAAAAAAGATGACAGTTATTCAAGCACTGAATTAATACACTCTTTATAATAACTTTTACACAGCAGTCCTTTAAACAGAAATTATCACAGTAGAGGTTTCCATCATGCTATGCCTATTCAAGCAAAAATAAGAGCATACTAAGCACCACATACGTAGTAATAATTATTTTGCAAAAAATGATCTTTCTGCAAATTCAGAAGGGCTCAGGTCTCTTGTTTTATTGACCATCAACAAATCACAGATTATTCGTGTTTAAATATATACTGCCAGGAAAAATGCACACATATTGTTGTCTTTGGGTTATACACTATTAGGATCTCTATCAACAGACCAGGCACAGATAGACTTGCCTTCTTGTATATCCACCTTAATTTGCTGGCCTGCCAACAGGGTGCTTACTGGCAGGTGTTATAGGTATTATAACTTAAAAGATTAAAGCAAAGAAAATTAGGCAGCATAAGGGTAGTAGATCCTGCCTCAAGTGTAATAGCACTTTAACCAGCAGAAAGTCCTACTCATTTAGTTGGGCTGGAACAAAGTTCCAGTCAAACTGGTTATGACAAAATTACATCCATAGATTACATTTATTAACTTTCTATTCATTTCAAAATGAAGACACAGCATCAGCAGACCTGCTCCACTTGAGTTTTGAACCAGCTTCGAGGTGATGCCTTTTCTGTTAAGTTCACCCTGACCCAACTGGGCTCCAAAGCTTGGTACACACGCCCAGGATATGCCTCTCCGTAGAGAAATGGGATCTCTCAGGCCTTCTGCTTGAGACTCTGGGGCCAGCACTCCTCTTGTAAACTGCCTGATAGCGTTGACACAGGCTTTTCCATAGCTCCAGGCTGATCAGACTCATTGTGCTGTAATTATTTTATGATTTAGATTGCACAAAAGATGCAATGAGCAAGGCAAAGTAAAAAGTCACCTGAATGCATTTTCTTCCTGTGATTTCTTCGGTTCTCTTGGCAATTTGTTGGTTTCAGGGATTCTGTTAAAGGAACTAAGATGCTCCTTCTCTGCTGTTTCTTTGTAAAAAGATTCTCCTGTAGAGTCTGGAAACAAACTTTACTGTGAGGCTTTGGCTCCTGCTTCACATTTTGTTTCTGTCATGCTGCGCTCCGTTTCTCCCTTTTCTTTCTTCCTTCTTTCTTTTTCTTCTTCTTCTTCTTTTTAATGTGGTGAGAGATTCTTTCATTTCAAACTGCCTCAGCTTCTCCTTGGAACGATCAAAGCTTCCCACTTTGTTCCTTTGCCTCCCTTCACTCTTTCCACTCCTCTGCTCTTTTTGAGTTCAGAGATTAAAAAAAAAAAAAAAGGTTTTGTCCTAAGTGAAGCAGTCTCTTTGCATAAGGAAATTCCCTTCAAATGGATGATTAACAAAGCTGAATGGCTCTCAGTTATTAATCCTATGCAAAGCATCCAATTTTTTTTTTTCTGTCACCACCTTTAAGTTTTGATTCAAAGTAAAAACAAACACAAATGAGGCACTAGTAAAGTCCCATTCTCTGTGTAGAGTATTTGATCTGACATAAGTATAGTATCAAACAGAATGCTTACATTCAACATAGAAAGACGCACTGAATCATCAGGCATGGAGTGTTTTTAATCTCTGTGAATGTTTCTACCTGTATCTTCCCATCACGTTTGTATATCATTTGCTGCTTCTTTTGCCCCTGAAATATGGCAGTGGGAGCAAATTCTTTACCAAAGAGGGGTCTTAACAGAAAGCATAACTGCATTTACATGAGATTTTCAGTAAGTGTTCAGACATTCCTTGGCTAATAAACTCATTTTCCACGAGTAATAATGTGCAGGTGTGCATTCTTAAACAAGCAAAGATCAGTATAAATTGGGTTACACAAATTCTGCGAACGCAAGATAAATCTTGTATATTGGGAGCTTTCGACTTGCTTTATTTTATTGTTTTGTGTATTGCAAGGAATTTAATGAAATAATAAAGAGGCATTGCAACAGGGGAAATTCTACCAATGGCTCTCTTCCCACCTTGTTATATCTGAGAAGAAATGTTCAGCAAAAATATGATCTGATACATACGCTGCCTTTTTGGCAGTGGTTTATTTATGGTGCCCAAACTGTATTTTGTGTCTGTGCTTTCTTTGTCTTTATTGATAATAAAAGGTGGATATTTTTTGAAACTTATTTTGGGTACCATCTGTCTAGAGACAGAGCCCAAGCCTTACATTTACTGGGACAAGTATTATATCATGAGCAAACAGCCATGATTCCAAATGTATCAACAACACTGCCCTGCAACAAGGTTGTTGTTGGAAGGGAAACAGGTCCACATCTCTACCCTCTCCCTATTGCTGGCTTAGCACTTGTATTCTGGATATATAGGTTGCTCTGACGAACCCTAATAATAGTAATAGTTTGCTCTGTCAGTCCTTCCTTAAGTAAATCTGGGTTTATAAAGCTACAGCAGTGTCATCACCAAATTGGAACAAATCCGGGACCTTTTGGGTGAGACTAAACTGACCTGCATGGCCCTACACTCCCACTGCCCCATTTTAACCCTACAAAATGCTGTGCCAGATGAAGCATGGCTGCTGTGTGCTCTCCATTACGACTGTCACATTTCTCCAATGCACAGTACTTGCCTCCACTCCACCATCTCAGTCTCAGCGAAAGCAGTGCAAAGGCAGATGTGAGGCCGGCAGGATCACAGCTTATGCCACGGCAAGGTGGAGATCCCAGCGTCAAGCTGTTTTTGTGTCTGTAATCCTCACCCTGAGGCGAGTCTCCAGCAGGCAGCACAGCAGCAGACCTTCCACACAGCGGCATCTTCCGCTTGTAATTCCATTTTCTGTTTGAGAAAATATAACATCCTGGGTCGATAGTGCACATGAAAGTCAACAGGAAAGAAAGTGACGGATAAACTTATCGCGGAGGGTAGCAAACAATCACAAATATAGGCCTGCTTTCAGCCCCCATGCTATATCTCAGTTTGGCATTCTTTGATCACCAGTGGGAGATCTGACAAATGTTAAAGAAAAACAAGCAGTAGGTTTTAAATACTTGTGGGAGATTTCAGTTCTCTGGATCCTGTCTATCTAAAACAAAGCAAACATTATCTTCAGTAACTTGTGCTTGTAACTTACTTCCCATATACAACATAGATTAGCAAAGCATGTCTTTAGATTTGTTGACATTTAATAAAAGCTAAGCACTGCAGGGGAAAATAAATAGTGGTTTTATTATTATTATTATTATTATTTCTGTCACTGAATTTCCTTTTAGTTGGAGTTGTAGCTGGATACTTAGAGCATTTATGTCAAATTATAATCAAACACAGCCGAGAAAATTGAAATCAAAGCAGGTCTGTATCTATACGTGACATCAATCATTCTGTTATGTTGTCATACACATTAGGAGAAGAAAACGCACCCTCTTCATTTTACTTGTAGCTCCAAAGGCTGCTCCAAAGGTAATGCCTCCTATTTTATTATGTCGACCCATGGCATCAGAGGCAGATGTTGCTGGGATGGCAGTAGAGGCAGAACCTTCCCACCAGCGTTCTGTAACACGCTGTTGCCATGAGACAGATGGCAGCAGAGAGGCAGTCTGACAAAACAGCATTTGACATAGAAGTATGTCTGAAGCAAAGAGGTGGAACTGTATGCCTCCACGTGGAAAAAATGGCACTGATTGACATGCATCAGTGCTTGCTGAATGTTTCTGGTGACCTAACAGTGGATGTGAGCACAGTGATGTGTTGAGAGGTGCGTTTCAGCAGTAGTGACAGTAACAGTGGTTCACTCACACTCCCACTGGTGCAGATTTTTCCAAGCATGGAATGCAGGCCCTTGTTCACTGCTGTTAAAAATGCAGAGCTAATTGTGGTGACTATATTAAAAGATAGCATTTTGTAGCTGAGTGCTATCATGCTCTTTGTGTCTGTTGTAATTTCCATGGAAATAAATAGGAGATGTCATTTGTGGATTGGCCCATGTATTAAAGACTTAAGAAATCCTGGCAAAAATATAGATTTGCATGAGTAATCAGAACAGATATTTGGAGGTTTAGGAATGGATTCATTGACTTAATCTGTATGTTTTATCTTGGGTCTTTAAAACATGTCATGCTCATTCAGAGACGGAAAAGAACAGTTTTGACAAAGTCAACTGGAAAAAATATTGCTATGTTAAACTTTGAACTAACTGATAATAAAATATGCAACAAAATAAGTTACTTTCATAAGCTACACGTGGAATCCTGCTTGAAAGATAAGGCATATATCAAGTTGTGATAATGTTGTTCTCTTAGAATTTTATTTTGCACATAATGTAACCCACTGGATCTAACTGTACAAAATAATTGATGGGAGAATTTCTACATGATGGCATCTCTCTGCATGTATCTGCATTCAACACTGTAAGTGTTTAAGAAAGTGGCACCTAAGAAAGCTGTGAAGCTCATTAGCAAATCCTTCCAACGTTTTCTGGCCTCATCACACATAAGTAATAAAATACATTCTCATCTGAAAGTATTTCACTTAAATGGCATCAGAAAGCATCAGACAGGGAATTAATGGATGGTAAAATATGAGGTAAACATGTAACCATTTCATAAGAATTTATTCAGAAATGTATACATATATGCACACACACATTTTTCATGTTTGGTATTAATTTTAGAAAGTTTAATTAGAAAATATCTTTCCATTTATATGATTTGTAAGGTTGATTCACCAAATAATTTTAAAAGTATGAATATTGAAATGAAAATGTACTTTACAAATTACTTGAACTGCAGAGTTCCTTGTGTTACTTCTTGCTTTCCCAAAACTTGAGAGCTTATCTCAATTTCTCTTCTATTTTAATAATAAGCTTTTTTTTTGTTTGTATTATCCCATGATCTGCTGAAAACAACTATCTTTACTTACTGCTGCTAAAATAGGTTCCCTGTTACATAAAAGGGCAGTGCTGGTAGTGAACTAGATATGAAGGGTTTGCTCCAGTAATAAGACGACCTTTTTCCCAGGACCATTTTTTCCTTCTGTCTCCTAGTGATGGTAAGATCAAACACCATCTTAAACACAGTAGTTCTATGCTTCAGCAACAAAATGCTACTTTATGATGCAGAACCAGAAAGAAAAAACGTGTTGTTCAACAGCCTCTCCGAAAATGACTTCGCTCTTTCTCTCATCTCTATGTATAATGAATTCCAAATCTGTGCCCTAACACTTTGTTACTCTGCACAGCAGCCTCCCCCGCATGTCTTCCCACCATCAGACTTTCAAGTCCCAGGCTAATAGCAGATCCACAGTGCTAGTACATTTCCCTGGATTTTGGAAAAAAATCCTTTAAATAGATTTTTATTGTTTTTTAAGAACAAGGTTATTTTGTGTTAATAATGAACATATATTAGGCTTTAGATAATCGCTGTATGTAACTTAAAGTTTTAGCTTTCAGCTAAATAAACACTTTATGTGTTCACAGGTGTATTGTCCTCAAGGGCATTCTGCTTTTCAGGGTGGCAGCTGCTGCCAAGGTGTTGCTGATACAGCTCTGCATATAATTTATTGGAAACAGGTGCTGAATTATGATGAAGATAGACAGGAAACTAAAGGAGACAACATGTTTAACCACTATTTAAAAAGTTCAGGTTCAGAAAGACAATGTGTCTGAGATGTTTGGCGGATGTTGCCAGCATCTTAGTGAGAGTTTACAAGCTCCCAGAAATCACCATAAGGAACAGATTGTCTACAAGCTGCAGGAATTGCATTTAAAAAAATACTGCATGCTATTGTGCCAGAGTTCATTGATTACACAAATCCAGTCATTCACAGCTAAAAGAAACTACAAAATGTGTTCCTGGACTTATGTTGCAGTCAGAGTTGAAATGAAGTTATGAATAGGATGATTTTCAGGCTGGTGGATGTTATGTGGTACATAGAAGTGTTATGTGCACATACATGGATGCTGCAAAGGAGAGGTCCTTTGCCACAAGTAACTTACCTTGAATCCTATGTCATGCACATGGCAGATAGGTGGGCTGCTGTGTTGGGGGATTCGCTGCTACATGACATCAGCATAACCCACTACTGGAGCAAGAGAGCAACAGCTGAGTGCAACACAAACGGGAATAGGTGGAAAGCTTTCTTCTGACCTTAGTGGGCTTTGGATGAGATCCCAGGAGAAAGAAAATGAACTTCTTCAGTTTCTATAGCCAAGTTAAACCACTAAAGTTACTTAAACACTGTTTTTTTTTCCTCTTCCCATCTTACTTCCCTTTGCTTTTATTATAGTTTTAAACAACATTTTTTAAATAAGAAACGTTCAATAGGACTTCATGAGGATGTTTATTCATGGACAACAGTTTGCATATTTTAGCAAGTAATCTCCAGTTTAATCTCTAGTCTCTATAAGATACATATGTAGTAAATATGCATACTAAATATTTTTAAAAGAAGTTGTTAAAGTTTGTGTACAGTCCTTAAACCTTAAACCTTAAATATCTCAACGATTTATATTTAAAAAAATACCCAAAGGCATTAGACCACATTATGGACTAATAGCCTGCCAAATTTCTTTTTTTGGGAAAAGTTTGAGTTACAGTATATGAAGTAAAAGACAACTGAAACAACAAAATTTGGTCAAGAAAATATTGACCCCAGGCTGAGAAATTGTATGCCAAAAATGTTGACAAAACTTTATACCAACCCTAGCAGGCATGTCATGTTTAATATTTGCAGTATATGGAAAAAAAAACGCTGGCAATTTAATGCTTTTATTAATCTGAAAGACTTATATGCAGTGGGTATAAGCTTTTACATTACCATTCCTAATTTATAACAGCCTTTCTTTTCTTTTTCAAAGGATAAATGCTCTTCAGTCATAGGACAAGAAGGACAGGGAGAGAAATCCCTCAAACTTTTGAAGCTATTTGCTGTACCCCACCCAAACTTACATACCTGACTTGGAGGGATCACTCTCCATTTGATGGATAATTCCATTATCGTACCATTCACACTTACAGATTATTTTTACACACAATTTTTTTCATAAGAAAATATATAGTTGGAATAAAAATAAGTTATTTTAAAGAAACACATGTAGAAAACCTTTATTTACATTGAAATCTCTTCAAATAAATGTTACGTTAACAGACTTGGGTAAAGAATTATGTTTCATACTGTACCTAGTGATTAAATAAATGCCACAAAACAAGTGCAGAAGTTTAGTGATTATTAGACTCCTTAAACTGATAAATGTGCACTAGTTAATGATAGTTATCTGCGACCAGAATGTCACTGCGTCAGTGCTCACTAAGGAAGTAAATAAATGGCAGGAATTGACCACATCTCTAAACTAATTAATGCTGTGCATTTAAAAGTTCTACTCTCTACTAACAAATAATTCTGAGAAACATGGCAATTCAAGGATACACACTGCTCTATACCAGTGATTAAACTGTGGTAACCAAGCTGCCAGGGCAGCATGAAACAGGGCATGAATACGCCCTTCTTTCTGCTGTGGTCATGCCTTCTATTCAGTAGGAAAGAAGAGTGATAGAGCTGTGTGTCATAGCCCCATTTGACTGTGTTATGCTCTGATGATTAAATAATGACTAAAAAGTCCATTATTTGATTACTAAAGACACAAAAACAAACAAACCCCATAGAATCAGCTGATGAAATGAGACACATCAAGACAGCCCTTTGCATGATGTTGACTTCAATAATTTCAAAACATCTATTCACAGTGACACACTCATGTTGACTTCACATATGGCCAGGTACAGGAAATAATATTTTAAAAAGAATAACTCAGTTATTAAGTATTTCATTGTGGGGCACTTAAAACCCACTTGTTTGGCCTGGACTGATGATTCTGCTGATATTTTCACTGCAGATCTCGCATCAAGGTTAATTCACAAAAGTGTCTTCCAACGTCATGGGAACCCGAACTCCAGTCCATCTGTACTCAAATCACACGAGATATTTCTTAATGCTGTCTACCAGGGCAATTCATCATCAAGCATAAAAGAGTTCTGGATCAAAAAAGCAGGTGACTACACACAGCTAGAGGCAGTCTAAACCATAATAAGCCATTCCTCTGTACAGACTAGACTAGGGGCTGCAGGTAGGGGCAGTGAAGACTTCAGTGTATGTCAGAGAGACTCTGTTCTTTTTCTTGGCATTACTAAGGTGACTGGCTCATTCAACATGGTTGAATAAATGGTTGTAAAGAAGTCCAAACAAGGAATTACAAATGAACAGTCACCATATGCATCTGTGAAAAATTTGGTAACTATTTTCAAAGAGGTAATCCCAGCAGATGGTCCTTTTCTGGTTCTGCTGAAATTAAAGGGTGGGTTTGAAAAATAGCTTTCGAATGAGGTATTTTATTTTGCACCAAGTTAGATACATCATATCAAAACTAGAAGGTAATCAAAGCCAAAATAAAACACTTCACTTTTGACAAAATGATTCAGCTAACCCAGGGTGAGCTTTTTCTTTAACATCTTCCTTCAATGAATATTTGGAAATTTTGGAGCTTTATTCCAAATTGAAAAAAGGCTGTATTTCAAGACTATGAATAAGGTGGACCTCCTATGTTTGACAGAGCTCTAAGTTGCATCTTTTTCTATTCTGAATGAAAAGAACCAAATAATAAACAATTGTTCCCTTTTCCACTCAATGGGCATTGTAGAAAGTGTGCTTCAGCAAAGCAAGTAACAGCAGTATGATACATGCTGTAGACATCTTTACTTTACATAGATACTTTACAGCCATGATTCACAGTTTTATATTCATGAAATGAAATCTGCATGCTCCCTGCATATGTACCTTCTCATGACACTGGTATGTGAAATTCAAAGGTTACCCACCATCAGCTCCAGCAGAAGTTTTTTGAAGGCAGTCTTTTTCCTCTTCTTCTACCTCCTTCATTAAACAGGAAGACAGTGCATGTCAAAAAAGGTCAGAAATAAAGAGTTGACAAAGGTATTACTGAGACTACAGAAAATCAGGTGCAAGAGGTAAAGTTTTCCAATTAATTTAGACAAGGACAGAAGAACGAAGTAGAAATAGAAGAGTGACCTGAGTTGGCTTAGATAAAAAATGCAACATCCTCTTCCTCCTGAGAGCTGGTAAAATTCATACCAGAAGTCACAAAGCGTAACTGAGACAAATATCTGAAGGCATTGCTGAACAGTGAGAACAGAGTTATGCCTGGAAATGAATGGAAAAGTCAGTCACTGCCAGTAACACATTGAAAATGTGACAGCAGATGAAGAGCAGGATTTGGGCAACACAAAGCAAGAGGTATGGTCTTCAGACTTCCTGGAATTCAAATAAGGTTACTGAATAATACATGTTTATCTTAGAAATCATTCTTAATTTGCCTGATTCAAATCCTTTTGTTCCATTCCCTAACCTAAATTGCTACAGAAGCCAAGAGCATCTCTCATAAGCATGAGTGGCTTTTCATGATGTGTCAAACATATGGAAAGTACAGGAAGAGCATTTTACTTAAGGTATGGGATCTTACAATGCAGAAAAATAGGAATGAACAACTATGGAATAGACAAAGAATAACAATCTTCTGTATTCTGTATCTGTGAAGGGAGCATCTTGGCTCCCTTCACAGATACAGAACATACAAAGGGTTTTTATTAAAATTAGGGGCACCCTAAATAACAGTTTCCTGGTATACACTGTCATTGTCATTTTACCTGAGGGTGTTTGGATATCTCAGACGTGACTACTTGTCTGCTGTGGCTGAGATTTGTAAATGAACTTCTTCAAAAACCTCCACTGATGAAAATTCAGAAAACTAGTTTTGATTCTCAAGAATGAAAGTAAAGGAGAAAATTAATTACATGATGCTTTTCTAACTAAAATTCTAACCATTGTTAAAATTTATGTATGCATTTCAGTATTTAATACATGTGGAAATCATGACTCAAATCCCAAAATCCACACATTCACTTTCATATCTCTTATGACCATGGAGATCATAAAATGCTGCCTCTATATTTCAATAGAAAAGAAAGGTGTTATACATTGAACTATAACAATATTTATTTAGTATTTTTTCTGTGCACAGTAAATAGTTATGTTGGCCTTAATAAGTCAGCAGTTTGAAACTTGTGAATTATGTATAACTGGTGAATTATATGTAAACTGGTGTTTAAAATTATATAATTTAAGTTTCTAGAAAACATACTTCTCTCTAGAAAACCTGGAGAACAGACTTAAATCTCAAAGGTGATTTCTGGAGACAAGATCTACTCAATTAAGTGACTGCACTGAAGTCAGTGATGGCACATAACATGCTTTTTTGAAAGCAATGATGTTTACACCTACTAACTCCATATCTCAATTTAGCTTTCACTGCAAAAGAAGAATTTATCTTTACACAAAGACTGAAGCTGCTTTTAATTTTAATGTCTTACTTTCACCAATCCAAATATGACAGACATCTGGATTCCTGATTGGAATAATTTACTCATAAATAATTTCTATTTTATTAAATATGTGTATATAAATATGCTCTCAACAGCTAAATAAGGTCCCAAACTCCTGATTCTGCTGACTCTACAGAATTATGCACTCCCTGTCTTTATTAATAGTTCAGATATGAAAATAATGACTTCTGTTTTATTACGTTGACCCACAACATCAAAGGCGGATGTTGCTGAGATGGCAGTAGAGGCAGAACATTCCCACCAATATTCCATTACTTTTTGTTGCTGTGTGACAGATGGCAGCAGAGAGTCAGACACAAAATGGTGTCTGACGTGGAAGGGTGTATGGAGCAAAGGGGTGGAATTGTATTCCTCTATGTGGAAAAAATGGCACCGATTGACACACATCAATGCTTGCTGGATGTTTCTGAAGGTCAAACAGTGGATGGCACAGTGAGGCTGCCAGTGGTGTAGATTTTTATGAACATGGCAAGCAGACTTTTGTTTATTACTGATGAATATGTTGCAAAATAGCATTTTCTAGTTGAGAAGTTGCTTTATCAAATAGTGTTCTTGTTCTCTTTGTATTTGTTGTAATTCTCGTGGAAACAAATAGGAGGCATTACTTTTCAGAGCAACATGTGCATCTCCAGGAAGAGCTCCTATTCAGTGTTCAGAACAGGTATTCACTCTCTGGAACCTACTTTTGGGGAAGATTCCACAGATGTGGCAAAAGCTAGTCTAAAATACCATTCTGATTTCTGTTCTGGAGGTGTAGTGGGTCTTTTCTGTCTGATTGGAGACAACGAAGAGGGAATTAACTTGAAATTACACCAGCAGGGGTAAAACTGCACAGGGTCTTTTCTGCTGACAGATCTATTTGGAAAAAATGCAAATTCAGGCTGTGTCTCATCACTCTCCAAAGGTTAAAAAGATCAGATGTCCTAAAGTGGCTAAGCAATCTGATGATTCCCCTGTATCACAGAATCACCAGATGTCCTCTGCAGGCAGCTTAAGGATTGTTGCTCAGTGCTGGGCCACGATAAAATGAGCTAAGAATCTGTCACGGCTTTAGAAATTATTTCCCTTGTAAGCATATTCCATGGCTTTGCATTTGTCCAGAAACAGAGGCCTTTTTGAAAACAAAGTCTTTAGTATAAACAAGCAGAGATGAGTGTTCAGCTTCCCTTTATCTCAACAAATTCTAGGGCTGGTCCTTCTACAAAGCCAACAAAGTTTGTCCCCAAACTGAAAGGATCCAGTTTTTTCTTTTCTGTCTGACTCAAAGGCTTTTAATTCCAGCTAAAAGTATAAAGACTTTGGAGGAAGGAAGACAACAATACCTCTAAGCAACACAGTGGAAGAAGTGAGGGTGGAGAACAGCCCTCAAAGGGATTATAAAACAAAGTGAAAAGGAGCCAAGACAGTACCCATAAGATGTTATCCTTTTAGGACTGTGAGAAATGGAAGAGAAACTTAGTTCTTTCCCAACAGATGTTACTCCAAAAGCACCCAAGGAACCTCACGGTATCTGAGCTCCCAGGCCTGGACCTTTCCAGCAAGCATTGTGCTGATGGGGCAGCCTGGGCCTTCACATACCAGCACACACCATGAGGAAATCAGCTCAGCAGTTCTCTTTCCAAACACTGTCCTGCCACATCCATCTTCCCCACATGTCAAAAATTATGTTTAAAGAATTGAAAGCAAGCAACTTTGGAAAATAATGAAATCCATGAAATGGTGACTGATAAGACAAAAATGCAGCATTTAGCTCTAACTGCCCACAATTAAGTTTTCAAAGGCCTGACTGCTGACTGAAATTATTACCCAGTCATGTTCCAGCTTTTTTTTTTTTTTTGTATGAATTTGACAATTAGGGGTGATCTTCCTTCGTCAAAACAAGTCTTTTGTTAAGTATTTAACAGGAGCTCTAGAGATTCTGGCAAAGCTCTGGTTTGCTGTGCAATTTTTCTGGAGTAGAAACCTACATTTTACCAGATGCTGTAAACTGAGATGGAAAACAACTCACAGTTTTGCTTTTGCCTTCTGCTTTTAAGAAAATAGTGAATCTGCACATAGGATAAAGAGAATGTAAAAAAAGAAAATGTCTTCAAAACCTGATCTAATCTAGAAAACAGGTAGAAATGTACATAATTATACGCATATAAACACCAGTGCTTTTTACTGCATAAAAATCTTACAGTGTCTACTTATATTTCCATATATGAGGTTCGTACACACACCTTACAACAACGTTCAAAGATGTGGAACACCATTTCATGCTGACTGCTGAAGGAAGAAGAAGCAGGAGAATAAAAATCCCCTTAATTTCTTAGGAGGCCAACCACACTGCAGCTTTTTTTAAAGAATAGTGTGCACATACACACAGCACACACAGACGTAACTCTGGAGAGGAAATCTGTCTATGGTAGAGAAGAAAACAGGCAGCATTCAGTACCTTCTGGACCCTCAGTCAATTGTTGTGCTTTGGCAGTACAATATAGTACTGCTTCAAGCTAGTATTTTTTCACAATGTCCACTTCCTGTGAAGCATTGCAAAATGACTACTTCCCTGAAGCACAAGTCCCAGAGTGAAAAATAAAATAAAACTAATAAGAATTAGGTATTTCTTACAAGCAGCAAACTGCCATACATGTGGTACAAGAAATTAGTCAGAAGTGGAACATGCCTAGGCCTGAAAACTCTATCATAAATCAAAGTGAACAATTTTTCAATAAATTAGTTTAAAATACTGTAATTACAGACTGATTGTGAACTCTTTTAAAGGCATTCCTGTATATATTTCTGATACACAAAATTATCACAGGGAAAATAAAACTGGTAATGATTTTTTAAAAATACAGCAGATGTTCTTGGTGTAATAACAAGACAACTTTGTTCCTGCATAAGATAGAAAGGCGGTCAAAGTAATATTTTTTTTCTCTCTCTGTGAGAGGAGTTTGGATGGGTATGTGAATGAAAGAAAAGCTTGCAAGCAAAGATATTTTTTCCTTTACTTGATCTGCCCTAGAAGAAAAACAGAAATAAAATAAGTCTTAAAGAAGTTGTCACTTTGAAATTTCCCAGTGTTTTAATTAAAAGCTTCAGAGTCTGGCAAAATTTGTCAGGCTTTCCCTTTGAAAATAAAGGCTGGTTTAACCTTCAAGGCAGTTTCATTAGGTTGTTAATGTAGCTCTAACCTAAAGTTGTGCTAAACAGAAAGGTAAGACTGAGTGTTCTTTAGATCCTTTTGATGTCAGTGGAAGTATTCTCATGGTCTTCAGTGGACTTCCAACTCATAATTCTAAATTTAGACTCATTTATAATTGTTCCTTCTGCTTAATTAACCACTCTATAATTATATTTTTTTTCCTTTGGAATCAGAATACACAGAGAGAAATATTCTGTCTCTCATACATAAACTCAATCTTAGTCCAGAAAAAAACACCTTTTCTGGCTACAGAAAATACACCACACTTCTGGCTACTATCATTTTCATTAGAAGAATGAAGAAAAGATCAGAGGAAAACAAAAGTTGAAAAAGAGGAGAAAGGAGCTGCAAAGGGGATTTGCTGGTTGATAGAAAAGGAGAGGATCTAGACTAGAACAAAACATGTAAGATTGAAGAGAAAAAAATGGTGTTGTAAAGTAAAATAGGTCAAAATTCAGAATTTTATATCTTGTTCATTATTGAAGTCAACATTATTGAAGTTAACAGTCTTGCCTTAGATTCAAACTAACATAAATGAGAGCAAAATTTGAAAAAGATTGTGACTAACATACAAAATGATTAGCCTGGCCATACACTGTATTTCTGAGATGTTTTAAGTATTAAGTCCTCTTGTTTTCGTCAGTCCATCTTCAGAAGAGCTGAGACCAGGGCTCAGGAATGGGTGGACTGCAGAATCTACTAGGAACATTTTGGTAAGAATGTCTGCTATTCCTGAAGTTTTATCTTTTAAATAAATAATTTTCTCTTTCAAAACTGATAATTGGGAAGGATTGATGTCTCAAGAAAAAATGTCATTAACAAGGTGATCTTGTTTTGTTTTTCTTAGACACAACTTTAGAAGTGAGATCTGTGTACCACAGTGTGAGGACAATAGGACCTATCCAGATGGCTAACATTATTTGCCAGTGTAAGCTGCATGTCAAGACTTGAGTTCTTGGTTGAAGTTGCATTATTGCACCCTATGCTCTATATGCGGAAACGATTAAAACAGGTTTGGCATACTAGAGGTAAGAAAGCATAAGTGACTGGAGAAGAGATTCCATAGATAAACTCACAATGTCTACAAAAGGAATGCCTTTGGCATGCTAGATAGTATTTGAGATTAATTAGCAGTTTGTTTAATAAAGCTGCAGCCAGACATCTTTAATACAAACACCTTTGTAGAGTACATTTATATGCAGAAATGTAGATAATTACCAAAAGTATTATTTCATAATAAGAAAATAAAATTCATTTATGAAATAATATACATGAGTTAATACATGAAAATGAAGAATAATATACACTTCCATACAACATAAAAATAACTGTACATGCCAGACACTTTTGACAAGATCTTCTGGATGCTTAAAAAAGCACAATAAACATCTGTTTTATATCTGAATGCCAAACCTTAAAAAAAAGCACTCCTTTGTTAATACTCTAGCTCCTTATTTAAACTAAATTACTAGGTATTTATAAAATTTCCTTCTCTTGTGAAGCAACAGTAAACAGGGGAGATACAGAACCCAGTAAATTGAAAATGTAGACTTCAGTTGTCAAAATGTCACTGGTAAACTTCAAACCGCTCTGCTGGTATGAATTAGTACAATGACATAAGTGTACTCACCATTTGAAGGAAAAGTTAATGAGTTTAAGAGAATAAGTAGAATTTCTAAATAACTCTTTTTTAATCAGAATAAAAATAGGACAATAGGAAAGAAAGTGAAGAGGAGCCTGAGTTGAGGATGTCAATATCTTTACTGAGCCATAATCGAATAAGTGCTCTGAAATATAAAATAATCTTTTCTTTTCTGATTATTTGATTACTTCTGAACAATTTTTGTGATTATAAGACTCTTTACTTTTTTTTTTTGGTGGAAGAAAACACCAGAACATATCAATGCTGAATAACCTTCCGTTGTTTATATATATATTTGGTGCTAATAAGAATGAGAAGGTGTTTAGCGACTACACTAACTCTCCTACAGTTTCTTAAAGTGGTATAGACATGTTACTAATATATATATATATGTTGTTATTAGTACAGCAGATGAGAAATAATCACATAATCACATGTAGTATATAGACACATACAGGCACAGTCTTTGATGAAAAAGAAAGAGGATACATTCCTATGACGCGATGTTAATAAACTCTCTTGCATCACATATCCCAGAAAAGTCATTGTTAAGGCACACATATTAAAGGTGTTTTTTTTTAAATCAGAGAGCTCATGCGCTATAAATCCAAACGTTGCTAGAGAACAGTAGAAATATACAATGTTGCCCAAAGCCAATGAGAGGAAGCAGAATGATCACAATAATTACAGGTCAGTTAGGCTGGCAACAGTCCCAAGCAAAGTAATGGAAAAGCTGATAAGGGATTCAATTAGTAGAAAATTAAAGGATGACAGTATAATTGGTGCCAGACAGGAGGACTTAATGAAAATGTAAGTCTTGTCAAACAATTTGATGAGCATAACAGCATAGATGTGCGACTTCTGTAAGGCATTTGACTTCATACCTCACTATAATCTTAATAAAGCTCTAGCATTGAATATGAGAAGAAGGGAAAATGAGGGTAATACCTGCACGCACCATTTTCCTGCTTGATACTGTTCGTGCTGACTGTGAGGATTCAGGCTAAACATTGTCAGGTGAAGCAAGCAGGAAAGGAGACCAGATATAAGCTATTTCCAGGAAAGGAGACCAGCTATAAACTATTACTGGGGAACATGGCAAGAAACCAACAAGAAACAGGGATGAAATCTTGCAGGTAGTGACAGAACCTCTAACTTCGATAGAGATAGTTTTTCTTATCAGATTTGTAAAGAAAGCAAGATCTAGGAAACTTCTATAGTTAGCTTCCAAAAACAATGTGTATTATGAGTTTGGTCCAGAGTAATGGACAGGTTCAACTCATTTACATAGTATTTGGGGGATTTGAGGCAAAATATATAGACTGATTGCTTACAGTTACAACAGAAGATTTGAATCATAGTGCATTCCAAGTCCTACTGAGCAACTAAGTCTAGTCCCAACAGATTTTGTGTATGTAGATCACAACACAGATGCTTTCATGTCTCAAGTCTCTTGGGAACACTCTATGTTTTGTCTGCTCTGTTTCTTAATGATTTGCAAACTTTGAAAACTTGGCTGTGTTGCTACTTTGCTTGTGGGTTCAAGAAAAGACAAGAATCTATAAACCTTTGATCCACATGCTAGAAATGTACTAGGAAAAAAAGAAAAAGAAAAGAAAACACAGTGCTGTCAACAGGAAGATATAATGGTTGGTTTGTATGAATGGAGATGGTTAGTTTCAAGAAACATGATATGGGAATTGTTTGTTGTTTTTTTTTCTTCTGGAAAATGCATTTCTTTGAAGAAACAATTTTTATGCAAAGTATTTAAGGGAAAAATTTATATCAGATTAAATCACAAAGATACATTTTCTCATCTCACCACAAAACAAGGAAAGGATGCTGAGTTTCATGGTTAACTCCAGGAAATAAAAAGAATAAAAAAGGTCATTCATGTTTTCATTAGTCATAGGATTAACGATCTAAAAGATTATTAGATCTCTTAACATCTGCATATTTTTATTATTGCATTTCAGAAAGTATGGACTATGAATTATGTACACCTTCCTATTAGGAACAAAGCCTGACAAATAAAGAAACAGATTTGCATTCAGAGGCATCTCGATTTTAATAGAGAAGACTTTTACCCAAAAGTACAAGCTACTATGTGAGAGACAGCTGCAAGGGGGAAGTAGATGACCACCTGATTATGGCAGTTTTCCTGCAGCTCAGCTGGAGGGCTTCTGGTCCAAGCCAAGTTGTCTTGGCTCCCTCTATAGTCAAAGGAAAGAAAAATGCACTTCTGGAGGGCAGCTGTTCTCATACCACACGTTTATCTTTAGTGCACTGATGCCTCTTGATCCCAAAGGTACTACAGAAGGGATCTTGATGAGCATCTTAGACAAGAACTGAAGTATTTGACAGTCAGCACCAGGTGAGATGAACGATAATGACTGTTGCAACTGATGCACACAGTTAATGCCAAAGTACACCTGTGCCCATTAATTTACTCACATGTGTCAGGCTACAAAAATCCAGATAAGAACTTGAGATTTGATACAAGCTTTATAACTATCTGTTTCATATTTGAATCAAAAGTAACTATAAAGTGAAATGTGAGATTCTCATATGTATGTTATTGAGGAGTGTTATGAAAGTGGCCAGCTGAGAGGGCAAAACAAGTTGACTGCCTTCTAACTTTCCCTCATCACAGAAAGGCATGAAGCAAGCCTGTAGTTTGCATTTTGCCTACAGCCCTCTCCAAGAGGGTGGATGTTTGTTCTCAATTGTTCAGCTATGGTGCATGCCTGTGCAAACCATAATTTGAAAGTAATTGTGGTAATTACTGTAACTGCAAAAGTTAAAATGCACAAGTTTAATTTTGCTCAGGTATAGCTGTGCCAGTAATGGCACCATTCATCATGTTCTGTAAAAACAGAAACAGGTGTTAATCTACACTCACCAATTTGTGCAATGTGAGTGCACAATAAGCAAAGTGCCAAAAAAGAAAAAGCACCACCAAAGCTCTGTCACAGAAAAAGAGCACCTAGTAATATCTTTGTAATTGGACTCAACTGAAGAGTGAAAGATTGTTTGACGTTCAGTGATGGGGACCACTAATGAACTCAATTTTTCTCTTCCACCTTGATTAGCTTTCTGTAGGAAGATCCACTGTAGCTCTGCACAATGAAGTTTGTAGGAATAGACACCCAGCTGCTGTAATTTTATCAGCCCTCCCATTTACAGAAAAGTAATCTTTTTCTTTTCTTTTTTTTTTCCTTTTTTTTTTTTGACAGTCTGTTGAACTGTTACTAGGTTTTCAAACATAATGGAAAACAGTGGGGGGTAGAATTTAAATAGGATGTGCACAGCAGTTTTGCCTTTTTTTTTTTTTTTCTGGCCAAAACAGCAACCATATAAGATTTTTAAATGCCTCACAGATCTTATTCTTCCAAGGTTCAGGATGTTCTGGATGTGAGGTACCCTTGGCACTATACAGTTGTGTCTTCTACTCACTGCTGTACAAATCTATCTTCTGGAACAAGAGGATTTTAGCTTAAGCTTATTCACTCAGTAGCATCCACTTTATCTACAGAGATTATTTAAGCATGTAGAAAAGTATTTCCCGTTGTATATGCACAATCAAACTGCACAGTTAGTTTCTGCTATGCATTCCAGAGAGTTCAAAAGATAATATTAGTTGCACCTATGTGGTTTTGCTCAAGTAAACTGCATTTTCTCTGCACGATGCCCATACTTTATTACTAGCAGCTAATTCCAATTGTGCACAGCCAAGAGCCTTTTTTTTCAAAATATATCCCATGATCCTGGACTGATCTGCCCTGGACTTATTTGGGAAAGAACAAAGCCAGCTGGTACCCTGCCTCTTGCTCCAGTCAATGGTGGTACATGCAGCTCTGTCTGGAGGAATTGAGTCAGATGGGTGCAAGCAGGATGCATGCAGTCATAAATCCTTCCCTCTCCTCCTCCCATCAAGTCCTTGTCTCACTTCTCTCTAAATAAGAGCACGTGTTACAGAAGACAATTTTGTGAACATTTTGCAAGGTAAATTGCAACAGATAAGTGTTGTCAGAGTCTGGAAGAGGATAAACAACAAATACTCTGCATTGCCAGGATCATACCAAAGAGCATCTCCTAGAGAGACTACTCTGCCTGGATGCTAATAACTATATTCAAGTAAATTCTACTATGTTAGTATGGCATTTTTAGCTTAAAAATGTATTAAACTCAACTCATGCAGAAGTATTAGCACTTCAAAACTAGGTCTATACAGAAATATTTTCCTTACCAATTTTCTGGTCTCAGTCACTGTGCTTAATTCAGGACATCTGTTCCATGACAGGACAGGACCCAAGGAGATATCAGTGATGACTCCATTGTCTTGCGTTTGTTAACAAAGATGTAGTCAATACAGGGTTGAGGTCTGTTTTTAAACGCAACATGGCAAGTTAGTGAAACATTTAAATGGAAAAGAACAATATATTCAAGACTTTCTCTTCCCTGCTTCTTTATCTGATAGGGGAAATCAGAGACACAAGATTGTAGACTTTTTTTGCTGCTTGCCATGGGTGGATGCAATTGGACACTAGCTCCACAGCTCTATCCTCCTCCAGTCTGCCTTTGGTTAGCATTGTGCTTCTGAGGATATGGTCCTTAGAGGACTTGGTTAAAAAATAATAAGAGTGATTCTGATAAGGAAAAGCAAATAATTTTTACAGAAACTATTGTCATGGTTTTATGAACAACTATTTTTTTTTAAGAAAATCTCAAGGTACTTTACAATGGTAGGCCCATCTTTTTCCTTTATGCGACAGGAGGAACTGAGGCACACAGAGAGTATATAAATAAATATAAATTATAAATTATTCAGATTTGCAAATAATTTCCTCACAAACAAAAATCAGAATTCACAATTCATTGCTTATCCTGAAATAAAAAATAAAATGTTGAAAAACATAAAAATAAACTAAATCTTTATTGCCAACATTTGACAGAAAGCTAGAAAATGTTGTCACAAACCCAATGAACTCTTCTATTTCAAATGTCCTTCGTCATGGTATATTACAGTGTTAAAAAGGTATAATCAGTAATACATATTAAAACTAAAATAACTGCAATTATAATGATGGAAGTGTCTTTTATTGAAATACCTTATTAAAAAGAAATAAAATGAACAGTGTCGGTTTTTATCAATTGACAGTTTTGTTTATGTAAACAGGTTTCTGCAAAATACTCCAACTGTGAAAACAGATTTATTTTTTTAATGGAAAGGGATTTAGTTTAAACTTTATCTGAAGACTTGGTGTGGTGATATTATATTACCTGCGTTTTATGCTGTGGAATTACTGCCACGTCCAGTGACGTCAGCATAGACCATGTCATTAACTTAGGGGTTCACCACTTCAACCAAGTGTTTAGCTTTCTGGGTTCAAGGCTTGGAGAAATTTCTTTGTGGGATGAATGAAGGTTTAGGCTGTTGAAATTTATTCACACGAAGAATGGAGATTTAGGCCACTGAAGTGTTGTTCCAAAAATATGTGCTATTTACGTTGTGCACAAAACTATATGACACAGAGATATATGAATATATTACTATGTATATGTCTGATATAAATGCACCATGCTTAAATACCACGTTATGTATGTGCCACTCAAGAAAATAACTTTTAATACAAAAGCATTGGGTAATGATTGTACACAAACATTTTAACCAAGCAGCAACTTTTGAAGAACTGATTTTATCCTAAGAGGAAAAATTAAGTGGAGCCATAATTTAACTTATACTGCTGAAGTTCAAATTAAAGCACATATACACCATCAGCAACTGTGCCTAAAGAGGCAGGCAGTGATACAGAGGAAGAAGTGAGAACAGCTGGCTCAAGCACAGCCAGCACCTCATTGGGAAGGTGCCAATAGTCTCTCTGACACATGCAAAGCTCCAAGTGCTGGAGAAAAATAAGAATACAGGGCTAAAAATTGGCAGCTACTTATCAGCACATGATTTAGTGACCTATCTAAGCACATAATTGTGTTTATTTTATTTATAATTCTCAAAATACTGCTGGTGCACACAAGTTCTCACTGGGAATCAAGAAGAAATTAGGGAGACTATCCAACTGCAGGATTGGAAAGCTTACAAAGTCACAATTAATTCAGAAAAAAAGACCACAAATATGTCATACAGACTGGAGAGTGTGATGTACAGACAAACACATAATACTGCACTGATTGTATTTTGAAACAAAAGAGATGAAGACCAGCATGTGTGTCTTTGGCAGGATAGCCCAAACAAAAGTCACATGTACAGCAAGCAGTATCCAGAATTCTTGAAATTAGGCAAAAATGTATTAAAATCTCAAGCTGCACACAAGGACTTAAAATACTTGTATGCAGTTTGGGAAGACTGAAGGAAAATAGGAAGGGTTTTATGACAAGAAAGCAAAAAGAAAGCTTTGAGATGATGGTAACATATTTTTGGAGTGTAAGTAAGTTCTCTTTAAAACCACTTCTCTCTCTCTGTGCTAGTTCATTACTCCTAGTCGTATTAGTGGAAGTTTCTTCAACACACCTGGGAGCACAGTACAACATTATAAGCAATGAATCTATTGACATATTCCAAGTACTTAGACTACTGCGAACTGAGAGATTGAACCAGTTTTAAGAGATCAGTCAAAATGAACTTCAGTACGTTGTTTCTCGTGGTGTGAAGTAATGTTATGTGGTCTCACTCAACAGAGTTCTGCCTGTGTGGAGTAGCTGGTATACCTGATCTTCACGTGTGGTCTCCCCTTGATTTGCTGGATTTGGGATCATCTGCAGAGAGCACGTGTATCTGGATAATGGATTTGCCTCATTTGAAATTGCAGCCTTCAAGAAAGACCAGCAGCTAAACACTGCACCCGGATACTTCAACAGGAAATGAAGTTTTTGGATGGAAAGAAAAGAAATTCTGCACGGGTTATGTTTTCAGTATGAAAATAATTAAATATTATAGATATTCCTTTCCCTCTCTGGCTGATTCCTACAAATTAATGAGTGGAGGCTTTCCTGAGTGGTCCTGTTTGCAGTCAATTCATTTATACATATTTAATAAGTACTCTATAAAACCTATTCATATCTTTCCTTAATCACAGATTTTACATAAACTCTGTTATCAATACTGGAGACGTTACAAGGAGAACTAGAACAAGAGTTTCTTATTCTGTTTTAGAAAAGCATGGAATGCAAAAACACAAATCACACAGATGAGCTTAGTGCTGACAAACAGACAAAAATCAGAAAGTTGAACTGTCCACATTCCTTATCAAGAAAAAGAAACAAAAAAAAAAGATCAGAAGAAGGGATCATAGTACATTTTTTCCCAACACTATATGAATAGTCTATCTGTAAGCTGGGAGAGGGATGCATTTAAAGGGGAAGCATTTATAGGTATTTCAATACAAAAGCATAAGAACACGGGTATTTCTAACTGTTTATGTCATAATTTGCATATTTTACTTTATGTCTTCCAACCAAAATTTATTCTACTGTGTTGTTGTTTTTTTTTTAATAATAGGTTTCTAATAATAGGTAGATTATATAGAAGAAATTATGTGTGGGACGTGAATTCTCATTATAAAAATGTTTATATCCCTCTGGCTGTAGAGATAACTTTCCAAATATAAATTGCTTCAGTAATAAGGTTTCATGAATATATTACATATTCTTGCATAAATTTCTGGGGAACAATTTTTTGTTTGAAACACAGGAAAGAGTCCACAATAAATAGGAATGTTCATACATATTTTAAAAAGAAAAAAATATGTATTTTTACTGTTATGAATATTATCCTTTCTTTCTATAGCTTTCAAACTCATTTTTAAATTAAAATAATTAAATGTAAGTTCTGTATTTCCCTGTGCTACTGTGGTTTTGCTCCCCAGATGGGTTGCTCTGTCTTGACAAGTACAGTAATACTGAATGTCCCTTATAGGTCCTGAGACACAAATACAATTTAACCTCATTTGTCCTGACATCTTTTGTAGTTAGTTGGAGGATCTGAAACTCAAAATATTAGCAATAGAATTCCATCCCTATTAATTTTCAGTGGAAAAATTACCAATTGCATTTGCCCTAGAAATGGAAACTTCTTTTTCCTTTTTTTTTTTTTTTGTTATTTTCATAACTGCACTATTATTTTTAGTAGAATGAATTTGAAAATCTGAGCTGGAAGGAGCCACGTGGCATGGAGAGGGAGTGGAAGTACAGCAGCTCCCAGGGCAGGAGCATTCATGTAATGAGCTGTGGACTTTTCCCACATAGAAATTTTGCTCTTCAGCACTTTTCCAAGTACAAAAGTAGAAAAAATAGAATATTCAAAAAAACCCAAAACCTGCAATAGAAGTACAAAGAACTTTTTGATACAAAGAAAGAGCAGTTCACTATAAAAAGAATTAATTAGGATCCTGATTTAGGCTCGCTGAACCAAGTGATGATAATTCTTCCACTGTCTCGTGTGGGGCCTTTTTTAATCTTCTACAGCCATGAACATCCTACAGCAAATATTTTTGTCAGTGAGGAGAGAAAGAAAAGATAAGCAATACTGCAGGAGAAAAACCCAATGATGCAAACATTCCTAGTGTGCATAATAAAAGAATTAGTAATTCTAGATCTACCAGAATATAATGAAATCCTGTATTTTTCTTTCAGAAAGTAGTACGCTCATGTATTGATATGTGTAGTTAAAGCATTTATTACTTCATTATTTTGTAAAGATTGTATGACGACATCACGTAAAGACAAGGCACTTCTCAGCGATTTTGTGCAGAATCTTAATGTTTGTGCTAACAACATAATGTAAGAAAGTATCCTATGTAAATCTTTGGATCTCCTAGGGTCTAGGAATGAAATGTAATGCTAATTTGATTTAGTAATTTGTTCTTTCTCTCCAGAAACACACAATTACTGCTCTCAAAAGACTTTTTTTCTTTTTCCATCAAGCTTGGACTAAATTGAAAGTTGAGTCGGTAGCAAAGCCCAGGCTGGGAACGAAGGAGACCTCTGCTACTCAGTCTGTAACAAACCAGAACATACAGTGCTGGGAGATTTATTTCTGAAAAAACGGAATGTTCATTATCTTTTCTTTTTTACTTCTTTTTTTTTAACTTCAAAAATGGAAACAAAATAAGTCTTCTTGAAATTCCATAATAGTAATCTAAATGTGAAATGTGAGCTGAAAATAATGTGCCTCTCTGTGTGCCTAGGAGAGAGAGGGTTTGTAGTAATGTGTGTGTCTGTTTGTAGGAGAGAAGGGGGAGACTGTGTGTGTGTACAGTAGTTCAGAAATAGTTTATCAAATGCGTGGTTTCCTGTCCTGATCTGTAGATTTACTTTCTTCCATGAAAGGAAATGGAAATAATTGATCTGACTTCCATCAGCACATAAGAGAGATTGTTGGCAACTTGTTTTCTGCAGGGCTACTTAACTATATGGTGAAGTATTGAGCAGAAATGATCACCCACAAATTCTGCAGTGATCACAAATACGTGGTAGGCACACCCACGGGACTGATACCTTCCATTATTTGCAGTGCATGACTTTCTTTTTTATTTATTTATTTTTTCTCCTGCCTTCTCCCTCTTTCTTCTACTTTAAAGGATACACGCTGTCCCTCCAGGTTCTGCAGTCTGGGTTTGATTAAATAATTATAAGCTTCAAGCAGCAGATCTATCATTTACATTCCTGAACATGCCAACATGTGCCTTTTGTGGGGATGCCAACCAACACCAAAGCTTCTCTCATTATTGTCATTGAAAATACAGTGGTTCAATGTTTGTGCTATTTCCTGGATTTTGGTGATATAATGTTGCCCAGCAATTTGCTGCTACTGCCAACAACACTAAAGAACTTCATAATAAATCCTTTCTATATTTACTCACTCCACCACTTTGTCACTGAAATTAGCATTTTACAATCTTATGCTCCAACGCACCTATTTTCTCTCTTTTAACTCCATGCTATTATGAATCCTAACAGAATATCCACCGAGGCATGTTTTTCTTCAGCTTCTTTGTATAATGACTGCTGTCAGTCACCTTTGTTTTCTAAAAGGATGTGGGGTTTGTAGATCCATGATAGAGGATACTAAAGACATACAAAACTAACAAATAAACAGTTTATTTTCAAGATGCTACTGAAAGATCAGTGGTCAGCTGTCAGCATTTCAAGTGGGTTCAGTTACAAAAGACAGAATTTATAAACAGGGAAAGACAACAAAAAGTAACAGGGCCAGATCCTGCTCTGATGCCCAGGTGGGTAAACTCCACTCCTCTAAACTGCAGGCAGAATGCAGAGGGTGAGTTAGACACCTCCAAATGACAGCATCATGCTTGTGACAGAAAATAAAAACCAGTGCAGGGGCTTTAGCACAGGAATATTCCACCCGATTGGAAACCATGGGACCACTGAGGCTCAGACGCTGCCGTGCCAAGTCAAGCCAACCCTTTGTGTAAAATGGTAAGGAGAAAATAAAACTGTGCTTTCTGCATTGAAATCCTCCCACTCATCTGAACACCAAGTCTAACATAGTGTCCAAGTGGACAATATGAGATCACATTCCACCCATTCTCATTCTTAATGATGGATGGTGATCATGCGGGCTCTTCTGGACAGGAGAAGAAAGAAGCACAGTACAAGCAGGGGGACATCTGGTATGAAGGGAAGAAAACAAGAGGCAAATATTTTCTAGGAAAAGAAAGAACAGAGCTAATGGAAGGCAGAGAGGGCAGAAGGAGAGGTTTCATTTTCTTTAGTGGGGAAAGTGAAAGCAGTGCTGTCTGGGAAGAGGAAAATGACTGGAAGAGAAAGCATGTGAAGAGGCATACCTCGGGACTTGCAGTAGCTTTATTTCTTTCTTGCTGAAATAAACAGTGGTTGAGATTTTTGATTGATAGGAAGCGCATTCTTGCTATCCTCTCATAACTCCCAAAAAGAGATTTTGCAGAATGTTCTGGCATGGGGCAACTCCATAAAAAACACCCATTACCCTGAATGGAGTATTTTGGAAATATGCATGTGTGCTGTGCGTGGGGAGCCATGGGGCTGGGATGGAAGCTGCTCTGTAATCTTAGCTCTCGTGGCAAAAGCTGCTCCCACAGGGCTGTGTGATGTGGGTGCACGCAAGCTGAGTTACAAGCCTCTGTGGATACAGCTTATTGTTACAAAAATCTCATGGCAGAAGTCGCTTAACTCTTCCTGTAACCCTTGACAGCAGCTTTGCAGGGTCCTTTGAGAGTTTTCAGCCCATCTACTTTACAAAATAAAACTAAGTAGTCAGCAGCGTGCCCTGGAAACCAGCCATACCCTAGGATGCATTAAGTCCATCACAGCCAGATGGGCAAGGGGAAGGACTGTTCAACTCTGCTCTGTGCTGGTGTGGCCTCACCTCGAGCACTGGCTGCAGTTTTGGGTGCCACAACGTAAGGGCATATAACCAGAATCCAAAGGAAAGCTGCAAAGGTGGGAAAGGGTCTGGAGAACAAGATGTATGGGGAGCTGCTGAGGTCCCTGGCTTTGCTAAGCCCAGAGCAGAGCAGGCTGAGGGGAGGCAGGGAGTGGAAAGCAGCACTGAGCTCTACTCTGTGTGCCCGAGGGAACAGCGTGGGGATGCTTCAGGGCAGGGTTAGATGGTGCTTAGGGAAAGGTTCTGCAGCAGAGAGCGGTGGGGATGGAGCACAGTCCCCAGAGCATGGTCCCGGGCTGCCGGATCTCAGGGATCTTTTGGGTTTGGGTAGTGCTGTGTAGAGCCGGGAGTTGTACTCAATGATCTTAGCGGGTCCTCTGCCGCCGCCAGGGGACACTCCCGCTCCCCGCAGCGCTGAGCCGAAGGTCTCGCTGCCGACGGCAGCCTGAGCTGCGGGCGCACTGCATCAGCTCTGTAAACAGCTTCCAGAGCACCAGCTATGCTTCGCTTCTCACGAGGAAGACTAAAAAGCAGGATTTGCTGCTTCTGGGCTACACACACTTGGACTAAGCTGCCTATGGAGCCGTTTCCTTAAGCGTGATAATAATGTGGGCACGTTTGGTTAAAGGAAGAATTGTTTCAGCTGGTTAAATGGTCAGGGGAATAAACTTGCTTTTCTCTGTTCTAAAGTTTTACCATGTTTGTGCAACTGTAGTGCTTTAAACAAACAAACAGAAGAACACCTTTGTTTTAAGCCTGCCAGGCAACAGAAGGGTGTAGAAGGAATGGATAAACTGACAGCAGAAATGTTTATGCAGTGCTACTTGCAAAGTGTAGCTGGGTATATAGTTACCTGAAAGTGAAATGACAGACATGAATCAGATAGATGAAAACATGGTACCAGATACCCCACACTGACCAGTATGTGCATCTACTGGGGCCTCAGAAAAGACGTTCAAACTCCTGCAGACTCAGGGTATCCAGCACAAAAAATAGTAAAATTAAATAGAAAAAACTGGATGTTTTTCACTGTTTGGATTCTTCTATGTTTTTGATTTTCCTACTGTAGATGTATTGCTCCAGTTCTTTCCTGGTGTAAATTGCGGAGCTCAGGCCATCACGGGCATTTGTGTTACCATTATAAAACACAGTCTCTGGAATAAAGACATCTCTTCTGGCACAGCACTCTATCTTGGCCGTATTCTGTTATAGAAGGATGTGTTGTCTTCTTTTTGAGACTAAGGAGACAGGTAGGGAAATGCAGGATGTGTTAGCTATAAGCAGTGTTTCTGAACGGGCTGGCATGGCTTCCAGCAACTCAGAGCAACACCACGGAGCTGAACGATGAGCCTATGCATTTTATGAGTTTAAACAGTAAGCAGAGACTGAGCCCTAATTCTCTAGACTTGCGGTGTGACCAG
Source organism: Odontophorus gujanensis (assembly GCA_013399175.1). Lineage (NCBI taxonomy): Eukaryota > Metazoa > Chordata > Aves > Galliformes > Odontophoridae > Odontophorus > Odontophorus gujanensis. The sequence continues at coordinate 132,167 of VXAB01013352.1, forward strand.
AAACCACCTCCTTTTCTGCTTCTGATTTTCCTCAGCAGTAAGGAAAACCGAGCTACAAGAACAATATTTCACCAACCATTTCTTCTAAAAGTATTCTAATAAAAACATCCTGAAACTAGCATTCAACTACTTCCTTTTTTTCAAGTTTTTTTTTTCTTTTTGAGTTTTAAGATGGTGGTTTTAAAGCAGCGGTTTTAATCTAAATTACAGAGCTACAAGAAGAATGAATGTTACTATTCAAAATTAAAATAAAAGAAAAAGTATACTTAAATTGACATCTAACTTATGATTAAATTACCAGCCCAATTAGTTACTGAATTTATAGTAGTTCTTCCCTTAATTTATCATTAAATGACAGGTAAAATGTCCATAAAGCAAATTCTGGGCTTTTAAAATTCTGAATATAAACAACAAGAAAAAAACAAGACAGTACCTGGACAACTTTTCAGTGCCTCTGAGATACTGGGGAATAGAACAGATATCAATATTGGTTTAATTTATTTTGTCTGCCTCCATCTGTGCACACTGTGCTGTTGGCTTGTTGCGATGCTTGATTTGTTATTTTATACCTCTATGTATGAAGGTCACTTACTCTACTTATGTTTTCACTTATGGGACTTCGTTCGTTTCAGAAACCACTACTGCAAGGATGATAGAAAAGTCTGTTGAAAGATATGAAGTCCCTGTGATACAAAGGTGGCAGTGATTATTCTCACACTGCGACTATTGGGAGGAAATTTCCCTGGGTTGATCTTGGACGCTGTGTTCCTGGAATGACATCTTTGGTAGATTAGCAGAAATACAGGTTGCAACCTACCGAAAGACCTTTGTGAACAGGGTGCAAATACACTTATATTTCTTTTTCCATCACCTTTCAGAACACTCAAGCATTCCTACACACTTTCATGCCCAGCAGAGGACCTTAGAGCTGGTTAATATCCTGAAGATCAGGCTGTAACACTGTCTATGATTTCAGTCTGTTGGTGGTTTTATTCAGTATTGTTTCGGACTTGCTGTCAGCACAGGTTTCTGAATAAGGAAAGCTACACTGGTTTATGCTTGTGAAGGATCTGATAAAAAGGCTTGGCATGGACTTTCCTTCAGTTGCATTCCAACATACCTCATCTGCACAGCTCTTCTAATGTGACCTGATCTGTTATCAGTGAGGAAAAAAGCAGCTTTTCACTATTAGTCTGTACAGTGTTTATATCAAGTAGTTACCTGGACAGTGGATAAGGCCCTTTTCCAACATCAGAGACAGGTACTGCAGAAGATGTCAGTGAGGCTGAAGATGAAGAACCCTGTTGTGTTACTGAACTACTCTTTTCCATTCGGATAGCTGTGGTCTGATTAGATATCAGATATCCTTTCTGCATGGCAAAATATACAACAGTATCTCCCTATACAAAGTTGAAAAATTGCAATTGTTAGATCTTGCTTTTCCTACCTACTTCCCAGGTACTGTCTGAAGAGCATCTACTCTGTTATAATAGAATAACAACCCAGGCTCTCCTTCAGTATGGAATATAAATGTCATCAGAAGGAAGCAATGATACCAATGGACATTAGCTTCTGTCCATTTGTCAATTCAGTACTTTTGGGAATTTGGTCTTTCTCACTCCATTTTCTACCACATAATATTCAGATACTGTGTTTTCACCATGTACAGAGAAGTGCTGCCTATTTCTTAACCCTAATCCCTCTAGGTATCTGTGCTCACTAAACTATCCATAGTTCCAATTGCTGTATGTCTATTTTCTACCTCTGCAATCACCTTGCTTCTCTGTGTTCACACTGTCCTAAAGGACATGACGTGACTTTCTAGTCTGATTCTCCAACTTATTTCACTGATATTACTCCTTTAGATGCATTATCTCTATTCAGGCTCAAAGAAGTGATTTAGGTGCGTGTTAAAAAAAGGGTAATTCTCTTAGAACGGCCTGTACCCTACCTTGAGTACTCATGGGTAGAGAATACCATGTGTTCCTTGTGTCCCTCAGTCATGGTAGCCAGCTCATACCTGAAAGTGGAATAGAGCTGAATGTGATGCCCCGGGCTTTGCATTTCCAGTTGTTTTCTTGAGTACTCAGTGCTCCTCAGATATTCTTTTTAAAAAAGGTTTGAAAATAAGTGCAAGATTAAACAGGACTTCAATAGCAAGAATCTCTTTGACACTAAGAATTATTTCTGCCATGATCATCATTAAATAATGTCGCTGCGAGCAAAAATTACGTTGTGCGAATGAAATAAATCCCAAACAAGGCTTTTCAATCCCTTTGAGCTCTTTTTTCACCATGTTTTCTACAAATCCTTATACTCATTCTTCAAGAAAGTGCTATAAAAAAAAAATATCTAGTTGCTGGATGGGTGGAGTTTTTACTGGCACAGGGCCAGACCATGCACACCAGATTCTGCAGTGCTTGCTGTTTTATTTATTTTTTTATTTATTTCCAGGTAAATAGAAGAAAAAGTACATGGAGGAATGAACAGACAGCATTCTGCAAAATAACCAAACTCTATTCCATCATTGACTTTTCTAAAGAAATGAACAAAAATGTTACATGTAAGGCAACAGGAAGCAATGTAGAGCACAAAGTCCCTATCAGTGATTAAAATTATTTTATGCAAGTATATATACAATCTCGGAGCTATTTGGGACCTTGGTTCTCTGCTAAATATAGCAACTATTTGCAGTGGTAAGGGGGGAAAAATATCTAGACTGTGTCACGGTTCACTGATTTATGAGCAAACATCTGTTTTACTACTTTGTGCCATATTACTATTGATTTACCTGAAATATTCGTTTTACGCCTTTGTCTTTCAACTGTGCCATTAAGTACACCAGCAAAGATTGCAGATGGGTCACTGTGTAGCCTCAACACTCTTCAAGGCACACTCAACTGTCATGAAGTGGCTGTTGTAGATTCCCTCACCACACTGCTCAGGAAGACATAATTTTCTGAACTCATCTGAGTCAATGTAAGTGTCTACTGCTTCAAGTACTTGTGATCGCGTAGTTGATAGCTCCTGCTACAAGGTTTAACAAGGTTTTCTAACCTGCTTCTGCCTAGCTGAGATGAATTTTCAGACTTGAGACATAAACTGTTTCAGTGGACATGGTGTACTTTAGGATTGTATATTTAGTACTATAGGAACATCAAGTTGACACAGCACATTAAGTCTTAAAACTCAGTCACCTAATTGTGCAGTTTTTGTCTATGCAACCCACTCGCTGTGGCTTGCTGTGGTTTTTCAACACCCAGGAAGTAAAGTAAAAGGTCAAAATTATAATGAACTTTATTAACAAAAAAACAACAAGCAATTAGTGAAATCACCAAAGATCTGTGTCTCCACGATTGAGACGCAGGATCACTTTAGAAATGTATTGTCTACTGTGTCATAGATTTTATTTTATTTTTTAAGAAAAAGCACACCTCCCATATGTTCAGCCTTGCCTCCTTGACACAGATAGAAAAACTCTCCCCCTAAATACAAACAGAGAGGCTGGCTTATGAAACTGCTGAAGGCATGTGCCAGGTGCTGGGGAAACTCACGTGCCTGACTTGCTTGCTGACTGTGATAAATCTCCCCTGCTCTACTGGGGGCAATCAGCAAACCTCAAAACAAATCTGAGGAGCCACATGTGAAAACCTCCTGGGGACCAGCCTAAGTAGTGTGTGCTCACAGAATCAGAGGCAAGTAGAAGGCATTGTGAGTACAGTTCAGCAAGGGGGAACTGAACTGGATCTTGCACCATCCTGGTTGATGAGGTGCAGGCACCATTCTGCAGCAGACAGGAGTGTAGGTGGCAGGGCTGAAACACAGCACGTTGCAGTAATTTGGGATGACAGGAAGACATTGCAGGTTATTACACCTAGCACACTTTAGAACTTTGTTATGTCTAATGTATGTGATATTCTCGGGCTTGGTGTTCTTGCCCTGAAATCTGGGAGGAAATAATGTGGAGGGAGAAGAAAGAGTAGCAAGAAGGCACAAAACCACCACTATACTCACACTTGCCCAACATGGAGACCAGGCCACATTTGGGACTGATTTAGAAAAATATTTGGCAGCACCTGTGGAAAAAAAATGAAAGATCAAATAACACCTTTCTCTAATCTAAGTGATTTCTACAAGCTAATCATGGAGCACCCCAATCAACCACAATGATAATTCTTCCACCACTGATCTCATATCGTCTGCCTTTTATTTTTATGCAATTGTTGTATATATCCATATTTAACATTGGTCAATATGCAGTACCTCAAAAATTTCTCAGTAAACGTGTAAATCCCATTTAGAAAATGTGAACTTATAACCATTAGTTGCTATTGAAGACTCATTAGTGAATGACATCAATCATTCCCCATATACACCTGAATAATAACTGAGCTAGATTTGAGATACCAGGCATGTCATCCGAGTTAGATGTAAAGCACTACAAAGCTCTTTGGTTGGACAGGCCAGAAAAAATGCCAATGAAGAGAGAGAGTTCCTTGCAACTGCTTCTCAAAGGCCATTTCTTCGTGCCTGTTGAGGTGTCTTTAAGGGAGTGAATATTCTCTGAGATAATTTTTCCGCTACTGAAAGAACAGTTTCTTTCAGAGGCATTACTGTCCCAGTACAGGGCACTGTTTTTGCCAGTGTGTTCTGATTAAAGATGAGAGGGTTTAAGAAAAGAGCCCTGTAGCATGCATGTTCCCCTGGTGAGTTTATGCATGCTCTCACAGCTCTAATAAAAACATACAATGAAGGTAAATTAGGGCAGACGACTGCTTCTGTCAACACCAAGCAAACAGTATTTTTAAGGTTTATGTGTGACTTAGAATTCAAGAATGCAGACTTTGTTTTTTGTTGACGTGCTTGTTAAAGAAAATACTTTGATAGATCCAGAGGAAAAGAAATCATATAGAAATGTGAAGAGATTAAAGCAAAGAAAGAACCTTGACATCTAACGGGAGCTTATTTGATTAGGTCACTCCACAGAACAGAAATAATTAAAAATAAGGAAGATAGATGGAGGATATCAGGTACTTAAAACAACATCTTGAGTCTACCAGCTCTTGTGTTCCTGCAAGCCAAGGCTGCAGGCTTTGCAGATGTTGAACGTGTCTTTTGGCCAAGGAACTCAGGAGGATGAGGAGAGGCAACAGAGTCTTGCACAAGCAGGCAGACAACCTTGCCTCCCCACCAGAAAATATTTGACGTACTCATCTAGTCTGGTTCCCTGTCTTTTGTTCCTCACCTGCTGCCAGTTGCCCAGCGTGCCTTTGAATTATTGAAGTGGATATTTGCCTTAAGGAGCAACTTGTACAGATCCCAAAGGAACTGCTCGTGCCTGCCTGGTGGCTGCAGCAGCGATGCCAGCAGCATGGCAGGTGGTGGCTGATCAAAAGGACAACCTCCCACAGAGGTTCTGGGGATTTCCTCACTAATATGCTGATACATACATTAGTTGACTGACTGACACTGCCCAAATATTTGTCCTTTACTGCTATGTTTGGCCACGATTTTATAGCAACTTTGGTGGTTTGTGACTTAGCCCACTTTATGCATGAGCTCCTTTGACTTTTGCCTGCTGCCCTTCTACTAACCACCAATGCAGGATTAGCGGGGCTGACATCAGACTGTTTAACCTCAGTTTTCACTTTCTCTGTGAGAAGCAGATTTTCACCTCCCACCTAAGTGCTGCAGTCAAAAATGAAATGTTAATGGACTGTGACAGAAACTAAGGAAGTCTATGTTCAGAAATTAATCTTGCACAACGCTGCATGTTCCTTCGGAAGGAGTTCTCAGTGTCTTCGTATTGGTCCAAAAGATATTTGCTTCTTTACTAATCTCCCACAGAATGGTGAAGCCTGGAAATGGCATAGATGAGCTGATTTTTCCCTGTAGATGTCAGGTCCTGTTGGCATCAGAGCTGAGTATTGCTCCGTAGGAGACTACTTGGAGAAAAAACTGTTAAAGGGGAAAAAAAACAGAAATCAGTCTTTTCATCTTAGTCACTTGGAAGCTTAACGTTTAACCAGGAAACACAGACAGATAATACGAGTGCTTAGATGATCCTGAGAATACCTGTTAGTTATGAACCTTCTCCAACCTCGAATTATTTAGAATAGCTACCAGTTGTCCTACTATATGAAATAAAATAGGTAACTTCCCTTTTTTAAAGTGAACTTGATAGGATCATGTATGCTATTCAACTTCAGTGATACATACGTATGGTCTAGGAATTCAATTATACTTAAGTCCTTCTCTAATAAAGCTAGAACAGCTGGTTGCCAGATCCTTGGAGTGCTTCAATTCGTCAGGAGCATCCAGCATATTTTAAAACCATCTCTTGACCCCACAAAGCAGGTCAATGTTTCTCCTGGCAGCCTACTAGTTATTTTTTAAGTGTCTTGATTTTTTTTCTGTGGCGTAATGCAATTTTACTCATTATCACTACAGATGTCAAACCAAAACTAGCAAGACTACAGCAGTAGCTGGAGCATATGGTTGAGTCATATGAATAATAATCATAAATCCTTTTTGACATTGGCCCATTATTACATCCTGATCATGTCCCCTTGGAATCTCTTGTTTGGTGTAATGTTTAAGTCATTATAAGGTACCTCTGGAGGTCTAGATTTATGGACATGTCTATTGGAGGAACACAGTATTAGCAGTAAGTTTATACAAACATAAAACACAAAAATATTATACACTAATATATCTATCTGTAATGTTTACTGAGACATACAGGAGAAGCAATAAATGAGTGGCAGTCAGTAAAAGAAATGTTCCTGATGACATCTTAAAATCACAGTGTAAGTCAGTTTGATGCCTGAACTGCCATTGTTTAAAAAAAAAAAAAAGAAAGAAAGAAAAAATAAGTATGTGCAAATAGCGAAACGTGAAAGAGTCCAATTTCATAGTTTTAAATGGTAAAATTATCCTAGTATTTAAATTTTATTTTGGAAGAAAGAGTGGTTGAATGAACCATGAAGCCTGTAATGAGAGTAAAGTTCTTCACATCTCAGTCAACAATGCGTGCTCTTCTGGGGAGGATTTTACAATTGAATGTCATCAATTTCTTGTCAATCTGCAGCAGGTGGTAGTGAGGGGAATCACAGAATTGTTGACTATGACAATGCCAAATTATGGGCAAGTTTTTATCCAGATTTGAAGACCAATGCTGATTCATTGTACGTATAATGACCTGACACAATATGCTGAATCAAAACCCTAAGGGTTTTAGAAAAACACCCAGTCTAGGAGTACTAATTACCAAACTGCAGTTACAGTAATGCAACAAATCCTGAGCAACTTTCCCAGGGATGAAGTTTTGTGGCATGAGCGCAAACCACAACTGCGATGAGAAGAGGCTCGCTTAAGGGTAGCATAAGAGAAGCTTCCAGGAACAACCCTGCTTTGACGTAATAGGGATACCCTAAAACCGAGCCTTGTGCACTGGGAAAGAAATGGTCTCCATTCATGTACCAGGTAATGGGCAGTCCACATATTTAAAGACTTTTAAAACAACACAAATATGTTTACTTAGGATCACTGGCTAACACCATTGAGCAAAAATGTGAAAATTGCTTCATTTTTGGTATAGAATGTTTCCCTGGCCATGGGAGGTTACTTCTTACCACCACCCACTATACACCTGCTCCATCATTATTTAAAACCTGTGTGAGCTGCTGTGCTAATCTCACCAGAAGTCTGGGATGAGATGCAGCTGCAGCAGCCCATGCTTGCAGGTGTGCCTTCCCTGTCCCTTCCTGCTCCATTCCTCTGTACTTTTGTTTTTGAAAAAGGGGAATATCTACAAGAAATTTGTGCTATTCAGAAACTATTCCGTTTTGTTTCGCAGAGTGATTCCTACCTTTATTTAATAGAGGCCCTACACTAAGTGTACCAGCAGGCAGCTGCAGCATTCATTAATTTTAGGTATTATCTTAAGCACTATCAAGATATGTTTTCATAGAATTATAGAATCTTTTATGTCTGAAGAGACCCTTAAAGGTCATCTCATCCAACTTCCCTGCAATGAACAGCTCAGTCAGGTTGCTCAGAGCTGGGACCAGCCTGACCTTGAATGTCTCCAGAGAGAGGGCTTCCACCACCTCTCTGGGCAGTCTGTGGCAGACATTTTTCTCTGTGAGAGAGACCAGGCTGAAACCTCCAGCTTTGTCCTGCAAGTGTTGTGCATGGAGCTATGCCTGTGGGACAGGCACTCAGTTTGTTCTCAGGCTGCCCCTGTTGCCTGCACCAAGCACCCATGGGGCTAACCCAGTACAGAGAGTGCAGGACAGTTCATTTGGATTTGCTGGGTCCTGCAGATGTTTGCTGATATGGAGTCCCCTGCCAACAGGAGAGGCACCCTGCATCAAGATTCAAATGGGATTTATTTGGAAAAGGCCCCTTTCTTCTCGCAAGTACAAAAGTGATAAACAGAATAAAATGAATCTAAACACCAAAATATAATAAAAGTCTGTCTCTGGGTCTGATGAGCCATCCCGACCTTTCCTGGAAGACAAACCAACTTGATACAGCTGTGCTTATTAAACACACTGAGGCAAAGACCCAAATGGTTGAAACAATGCTGCATATTGCTTGAAAAAATAGCCCTGCTCATAGAGTAGGTACAAGGGTGTTTTCTCCTTTTTATTTTATTTTCTTTTTAATGGAACAATTACTACACTGATACCCAAGAACAGGCATACACTGCTTTTGTAACTTGCAAGTAAGTGAAATTTTTTTGTATTTGCCAATTAGCAGTATTTTTCAAACAGCTTCCTGTTTGAAGAAATGAAGCAGATTGCAATGTACAGAAGTCATCCAAGAGGATACTTTATACAGATGCACCAGAGATGACATCTCTCTTGTCATCAGTAAAAATGATACAGAACATATTGCTAAGTTATTCAGCAATTTCCAAAGAATCTCCTTTAATGCACAATAAGAAACAGACCTTGGTTGTCTTTTCATGGATGTCAGACTTACACAAAAACACAGAATGCACTTGCAACCATTGGTGTGAAATGGTACTTTCAAGTAGAAGACTATTAAATGAACCATTCTGCTATAAGATATCAAAAGACTGCTTATATGCCACAAACTGCACAAAGTTATACTCATTTTTCTTAGTGGCACTAAGTGGCTTTAATGCAAGTAATGGAATTTAAAACCAGAAAGTCCTTATTACTATTCAAAGTGCCCTTTGTCCTTTGATAATGAACACCATGTTAGCATCTCGAAGAAAAACCAAAACCCTAAAACACGTTATGTTATTTCAGCATTTTGAACTAAGTGGCCAAAACTATATTAATGGAAGTTGATTGCATTTAATTACATATAGACAAAATTCTAAAAACAAGTTCTGAATTCTTACTTGTTCTAACAGTAAGAATGAATTGAATATAGGCTAACACTAGAAATGAGAAAAATATGCCAAAAAAGGAAAAAAAAATAAATAAGTCATATGTGATGTTTGCTATAATCGTATTTCTTGTGCTGTAAAAAGACAATAGGGAAGGGGGGGTAGGGAAAGGCAAGACCAGGCAAAGCAGGGGAGTGCATTGCATGAAATGTATCCCAACAGACTGCTGGAACCAGATGTCTTGCAATTTTAATTACCCATACCAAAATATCCACTTGGTTTAAAAATGGAAGTCTGAAATTAAAAAAAATAATAATTCAGTTTTAAATGCATAACTGGAAATACCATATTTACCATGGGTAAAATTGACTGTCATTCTAAAAACAGGATAATATACACCTATATTGAAGGTATAATGTTTGAAAGAGTAGTCACAATTGAAGGTAGAACATAAAATGAAGGTATAAAGCATATTCCATGAGTAAATAAACTCTGAGATATGGTAAAAAGAACAGTTACAATTTGTTCTTCCCATCAAATTAATAAGGAGTACTCCTTAGGACAGAAATTTCAGTTAAATTGCATCTCAATTTGCAATTCATTTAAATTAGATATACACGGTCTATCTCCATATATATCTCCATATATATGTATATGTATTTAGATCTACACCTGAATAAATTTATATATATATACATGGGGACCGGGACTAGGTGTATATATGGTCTAAAAATGCATTTGTGTATATATACACATATACGAATATGGAGATGTATGGCAGATTTTAGTCAAATATTCTTTCTCCATAATCTTGTTTGAAAAAAAATTGCATAAGTTTGGGTGACAATTTATCAAGAAGTATATTATTTTGAAAGGAACACATCTTAACTGGGATATTTTTATCCCCAGATTTTTTCTGAAATTTAATTTATCATGTCAAATTTTCAGACAGAGATTTGTATAATTAATGTTGCTCAAATTTTATTTTCTATCAGGTCAGCAGAAGTACACAGAGTGCAAGAGTACCGATGCTACCATGACCAAAAATAATTGCAATAGCTTGCACCTCCTTAGCTCCTTAGTGTGAAATATGTTGCACAAATGTCAAGAATGAAAAGAGAGACATGAACCTGAATTCCTCTAGTCTCTTCAGGAGTCTTTAGGCTACTACAAAAGGTGATAAAGTGGAGCAAATCCATTATCTAGTGCCGCATTTAGCACTCTATCTTTTCCAGCACGGCTCTGTTGAGTTCAGGACCTCTAATTAACCTCTCAGCATCGCTCTGCTCTGGACCATACAGACATCCCAGTCAGTACAGAGTTCCTTCTGATGCTATAAAGTGCTGTCAGGAGTGGTTAAGATACACTCCCTGCAGATGAAGAGGAGATCATTTTAATCAAATGAGCAGTTCTCCTTAATTAAAAACGAACAGGTCGTTGATTATTATTTTACCATGAAACTACTGTTACTGACACAAATTGCTGAGGAATGAAACCATTTTATAACAACAAATATGTTACAAAATAGTGTGCCTAAGAATTAAGAATACTTTTTTAATTCTCCAATATAAATGCTGGGAAAAATATTCTTTTATATAGAATTTTGATTCTGCATCTAATTTCAAAAATACCTCATTAATCCCAGTCAGAACAAGTTAACCTTTGTTAAGAATTGAATATTTTCAGTGCTGAAAGTGGAAACTGTGAACTGTGATCAGCTCAAACTATTTTCAGATGAAAAGTCTGAGATAGGATTTTTCTTTGGAATATATTCTCTTATATTTTGTCTATTCTACTTACAAAACAGTCAGGTGAAAGTCTATTCAGTCCATCTATTTCCAGATTACTGCAGTGTTGCATCATCTCACCAAATGGGGAAGCTTCCCTTCCACTTTTTTTTCTTTCTGCTCTCCTAATTGAATTCGTCCCCAGAACATCCATCTCCCAAAATGCTGGCTACCAAAGGCAGCTGAAGGTGCCAAGAGGAATTGGGAACAAGCTGAAATTCCACTGTAGCACAAAAATCTCCTGACAGTGAGCATTACTGCTGTTTTTGCTACTGTTTCAGAAATGTTGGGGACCAAATTCCATCTAGTTGCAATGAAGTGTCATTGCAACATTCTCTGGCTCTTATTTGTTTGCCCAAAGTAACACCCTGCTGTGGAGGATGACAGAGTTATGGGAAATAAATGTCAAGAGTTTGCTCTAGTTATCTGCATGATATTACACTGTTTGATGGCTAGAAGTTCAATCAAATGAGGCTGTGGAGGCACAAACCAAATGACACACAGATGGAAAAGGAGAAAAGCAAGAATTTGGAAATATGCAAGGTAGCAGTGGCTGTGCTGTGACCTGGGATGTGATGGGAGTCCATCTGCTGCCCTGCAGGGCTGGGTGGGTTCCTCCCCAAAGGGCATCAGATTTTTGCATGTTTCTGTCTCCAAGGACAGACACAGGAGAAATAGCTCATGTTCCTGCAATGTGCCTGCAACTGGCAGGTGAGTAACCGGTGATTTGAGGACACTTCAACCCATTTTACACACTTGCTATCTTGGTTCCCAGAACAAGTTGGGCTTGGAGGTGAACTTCTTGTGCAAACATGAGTGGCATATTATGGGTGACAATCTGGAAGAAATGGCATAAGGATGAGGAGCAAGAAGCTAGGCTACTGCATAAGACCCCAGGAATGAGAAGAGAGTCAGATGAAGCTTATTTTGCAATGCCCGAAATGGCTATGTGTTCATCAAAATGATATTTACTGGAAGATCACATTCCTCTACCAGGGGCCATTATCTGCATATATGGAAGATAATGTGCAAATCTTTATTTCATAATTAAGTGGTATAGCAAAGCTTTTCTACTAATTGAAGAGTGTCTTTGATTCTCCTTGTAATATCATGCCATCTTAATGGAAGAGATTTTAAGTGCTCTTATAATTCCCATTATTCTAAATGGAGGAGGTACACAAGCTCTCTTAGAAGAGAACATTATTGTACATATAATCAATGGACAGTATTATTGCCTGTAGGAACCAATATTTCTTTAATAGCAATTGAAACATTTATTGCTAGTCAACTATATAAGGTTTTATACTAACTTAAAAGACAAGCCAACTTTGTATAGACACCACTGAAGTTATTAGACAGATTTCCTGTCATCAGCAAAATGATGTAGAGCAAACTATTGAATAGTTCCACTAGAAATACTCAGAAATCACCTTTACAAAATATGAAACAGAGACTTGAGCTTTTCTTTGATGTTAAGATTTTACAGAGCAACAGCAATGCACTTTGGATGAAGGACGTTGCTTTGATAAAATAGATGGTATTCAGTCCTACATACCTTTTCAGCCATGTAACGCTGCCTTCTCTTCACAAGACTTTTTTTTTTTAGTACAAAAGACACTTCAGAAGAGTAAAAATGTGATGTGTAATAAAGTTGTGACACACAGAAGAGCAGTAAAAGACTAGTCTATATTTCCTGGCCCCACTCAACTGACAAGGTTAAAAAGGTTAATACCCTGACACAGGACACCAGCAGCTACTGTTATATGGGGAAATCTTTTATTTTTTATGTTACTTGTCATAGGGAAAGGCTAAGAGTGTCCTAAAACTCTTTATATTAAGCTTAGCATACTCAAACAAGCAAATTGGAAAGATCCAGATCAAACAGAATTAATATTTACATCTTCTTTATTTTTATGTGTAGATTATAGCTTAGTGTTGGTTTAAAATCATCTTCTGAAAGCACTGTTAGATGTCCTTATATATTATACATACTGGAAATGTGTTTTTGACTTTTAACAGAAGTTTAGTGGATTTGTATTCACACATCACGTTCTTTGAGGAACATGATCGCTTGCATATATCTATATATATGTATATATTTGGTTAGAGAAAAACTTGAAGAAATTTTAAAACTATTAAAAAACTCATGTCAAAATTAATAATAGTTAATTAAAAAAGGAAAAAAACCTCAAACCTTAGAATCCTAACTTCCATTTAATTCAATTGGATTTAGGTTCAGTTTTCAAGGGGTGTAAAAAAACAGCATTTAACGTGGTTTTCTTTGCAAAGAGAAACTCCAGCCATTGACCTGGTACTGATAGAGACTTCATCTCAAAAAATAATAACAAAACCAAAGAAACAAACACAACAAACAAACAACAAACACAAAACAAATAGACTAAGATTGTTTATGCTTGAGGAAAATGACTGCCTGTGTAAAAAATGTGGATTTTTTTCTTCACATTTAGGGTTTCTCTTGCAAGACTCTGGAAAATACTATCAGAGCTGGAAACATAACCATTAGAGCTGAGCCTGTTTAAATCCTCCCCTTTGCAGGAACATCATTTAGCATTAAATCCACCTACATAATTCTAGAAAGGGCTTTTTAAAGCGTGGTGGTTTTTTTTAATCATCATTGTTATTTTAAATCAGTCTTAAGTCATCTGCATTATATGTACTGTTGGATTGGTTTTAGATTATTTACAGAAGCCATTTTGAACTTCTGATTCAGGTTTCTATTTACAAGATAAAATCTTTTGTCTCTCCTGAACTATGCCAGGAACTTCAAATATGTGCTTTCATGCATCTTTTATACACAAGCCTTCCTACTTCCTACTCACTGCTCTGTGAGTACCAACAGGCTGGGCCATAGCCAAACACAGCATAATGTCCCCCAGAGGGCTACGAACTTACCTATGCACACCTTAACAGGTTCATCTACCTTTATCATGGCACAGTCATCCCTACCAAAAAGACACAAAAAGGATGATAGCCACCTGTCTGGTAATTAACCTGACAGGCCAATTCATGAGACAAATTATTTTATTTCTCTCATAATAAAAGAATAATTGCAAATCATTATTTTGTCCTTAATTGGATTTCCATAAGGAATAGGCAGAAAATCAGGAATAAAACTGACAAGAATGAAATCCAATATTGCAAAAATTACAAAGAAACATCCTTGCCAGGAGCTAGGGCTAACCTTACCTGGATATATCCATACTTCCAAAACCAATTCAGTGAGGCTAAAAATCAAAACCTTACTGGGATGTGGGAGCAATGCAGGGACTAACAAGATGCTTCACAAGAGCAAGCTGCAAAGTGGTCCCTATCACAGCAGTGCTATGAGCCCCTCTGGGGGATGCTGATGTAGCCAGGGGTCTGAGGCAGCTGCTTTCATGTCAGTTAGAAGTCTCAGAGATGCTGCAGTGAGGAGTGGAATGCCAGTGTAAAGTTGACCCTGGGGATAGATGAGCCCTTTTTACACTATGCTTTATCTCTGCTAAGAAATCTGCAAGGTTCGAGTGCTCAGTGTCCATGGTGAAGATAATCCTTAGACCAAATAAGTGAATGTGGTTAATAGAGATTTGACAATGCAGCACTATTCACTTTAAGTATGAATTATAAATATTGTATATTTATTCTGACTCATTCAGTCACCATAGTTCGAGATACTGAGACCCTGGGAGCAACTACTGTGTGACTGAGTTAACTATAGTTCAGTCCTTATTAATGATGCATAAACCACCTTGAAAAAAGCAAGAACTGCTTAAGCATTAAACTGGCACTCCAGCCAAGCCAAATATTTTATAGTATATGTAGCTACATAGCTGCTCTGATTTTTTAATTTTTTTCTCTATTTCTGCAGTTTACCTAGCTCCAAGTTCTCATTTTATGAGTTGAGTTGATAGTGCAAATTAGATAGGATGGCATCTGCTACATTCTTTGTCAGACACTGTGATTCTTTTTTTTTTTTTCTGCCGTTAATATTTAATTATTGTTTACCTGTCTCTTCACTCTAATTTTAAAGTCAGAGACAGTGTAAATCTGGGGTTTGCTGATTTCAGAATGGAAGGATATGTGTTGGTTTTCTTTTTCAAACTTGATTTACTTTTGATTTAGCCATTCAGGAAAAATGCATTTCAAATAACAGTCTATTTTTTCCAGACATTGTTTTGTCTGTTTCTACTAGCTGAAACCAGAAAGAAATATCATGTATTTAAAGCAGGTACGCTTCAATAAAAGCATCAGTAAATATTAACAAAGACAAAATTTAGCAAAAAATACTCTAAGTTTCTTCCCTGCCCATAAATTCTTGGGATCTCAGTTCTCAGGTCTGTGAAAATATTTTGCATCTCTTGGTCCCAGGAGACCATGCTTTGTGACCACACTGTGCATGGGGGAGGAAAGAGGGCTTCAGTGCTGTGAGTACTGACTTGATTTGTGGGGAGATGAGACAGCAATCCCTACCCCAGGGGAGGTTTGGGATGCTCCAGGATCTATGTTTTTGAACCAGTCCCTTTAAATCTGAATGATCAAAGTAGAGAAGCACTAGAGAAAATGGGAATGGAATATCCCAAGCCTGGTGAAAATGGCAAAACTACTGGATTAGGAGATCTGAGAGCAGAAACCTGTAAAAAGGGGTTAAAAAGCCATCTGCCCTGTACTTAGTGGGGCTGGCAACGCAAAGGCAGGAGCAGTAGACACAGAGCTCCTTTCAAAACCATTTGGCATTTGATAGCAGTTAAAAGCAGTCCTTGCAAATTTAATAGTAAATTTTACTTGGGTGAAAATCCCTCACGCATTACCGCGAGGCCCAGCGTGGGCTGTGAGCAGGGCAGTGGCATTCACCCTGACCAGGCCATACCTCACGGGAGCAGAGCTGGCACTCAGAGGAGCCGACCGTGGCAGCTGGCTTTCTCCTGTGTCAGTGTGATCCTGTGTGCATGTATTTCACAGTCAGGGAAGCCAAAGTAAGCAAATTGAAGAGTTAATGCAAAGCTAGACACAGAACGAGCAGCAATGTAACGTTAAAGCTATCTGGGCTCCCTGCAGATTATTGCCACACAGTGCAACTGCGTCTTGTGGTTTCCCAACGTGTTCTTGAGTGCATGACTGGGCTTCAAGGGCTCTGGCTGACATGATGCCAAAAGCAAACCTTTTCAGATACACTGCAGTCTTGAAACTGTTGGTGCCTCCACCAGGAAATGCACCAGCAAATACCCTTAACATGAGGTACAGGTTGAGATTTTTATCCCATCAGGAAGACTTTATATCAGCCTTCCTCTTTTAGAGAGTATTCACCATAAAGTATGTTGGAGGAAGATATAATGACGATATAATGCAGGAAGAGCCCTTGTCTTCCTAACAGGCAGGAGATACATGTCCCTCCTGCTGTTGGAATGTGTGGACTCCACTCTCCATTGAAACTTCTTCAGAAGCATGCAAGGGACAATTGGTCTGAATGCCACTAAAAAGCTGTTGTTTCCCATGACTTACCAGTAGGTAAGCATACAGCTACAGATGGCATATAGTATCTGATAGCAAGTTTAAGGACTGAAATTAATAGATCTGATGGGTCTTTTTTCCTCCCCTTCCTGTTGCATGTGCTTTCTTGGTGGGATACTGTCATTATGCCTACACAATTGAGACATGAGAACATGATCCAGGGAAAAAAGACAGAGATCAGGACTAAGGACATCCTTGGCTCTTTCTGTCAGTGTAGGACTAGGGAGGTGATCGTCTCTCTGTACTCTTGCACTGGTGAGGTCACACCTCAAGTACTGTGTTCAGTTTGGGGCCCCTCACTATAACAATCATAGAATCATAAAATGACTTGGGTTGGAAAAACAGCGTGGGCCTGGAGAGTGCCCAGAGAAAGGCAACAAAGCTGTGAAGGTCTGGAGCACAAGCCTCATGAGGAACAATTGAGGGAACTGGGATTATTCAGTCTGGAGGTGGTTCAAGGGAGACCTTATCACTCTCTCTACAAGTGCCTGAAAAGAGGCTGTGACAAGGTGGAAATCGGCCTCTTTTCTCAGGTGAGTAGCAGTACAACAAGAAGTAATGGCCTTAAGTTGTGGCAGGGGAGGTTCAGGTTGAATATTAGAAAAAAATTATTTGAAGAAAGATTGGTGAGGCACTGGGACAGGCCAACCAGGGAGGTGGTGGAGTCACCATCCCTAGAGGCATTCAAGAAAAGGGTAGATATTGCACTAAGTGACATAGTCTAGAGCAGTCACAGGCACGGGCTGATGGTTAGACTAGATGATCTTATTGGTCTGTCCAACCTTAATGATTCTATGATATTATCTTCTCAACAGACTCCCTGGCATAAAGTCCTCAGTACTGAATGTGCACTCAGAGAATATAGCTGTTTAAAGCAAAATATTGGTGGTTAGCTGTCACTTGGTGTTGAGATCATTATACTAAAATACCATTTGGTTTTAGAGCTTCACATCACCCCCAAGACACTGCACTTGACCTGCAGTGCCACAGATGCATTTGCCTATGGGTCTTTAATAACAGTGCAAATTATCCCTAAAAGTAGATGTTTCAGAATCATATCTCAGGGAGGGTTCACACTGGAGATGAGCTGGGAGGAGAGCAGAAGCCTAATCTGCAGAAGTTTTAGCACAGAATAAAAATGAAGAAGTAGTAGAAGGAAAGACAGAACCCATAAATATATAACCTCTAATATTCTGGAGCTGTTCAAAGAAATCCCATAGAAAAATTAGGAAAATGAAGAAGTTCTGGATTCAGTATGTGTGGAATTCATTCAACAGTTGAAAATAGAAGAAAATGACTTCTGTAAAATTACTACGTAAAATAAAATTTTATGGTTTTAGTTATATTACTGTTACTACAAAAACTAACAAAAACCAAAGGCTCCTAGCGTATCATCCATATAACTCCTAGCATAGTGGAAAAAAAATCATTATAGAATAAAGTAATATGGCTTGCCAGCTGCAAGCTCTGCATATTGTGGGCTAGTACTATTCAAATATGCTATTTCTTTTTAATTATCATGCCAAGAAAAATATTTCCTCCATTATATAACATTCTTGCCCAGAGAAGGAAGAACTCTTTGTTACATGTCTATTTACTTTCTCACACACAGTGAAGACATTTAAGCTCAGCAAAATTACCAGGAAAGTGCTTAGGAGGGCATGCATTTTGAAATCTACTCTGTTTGCTTTGTGGTTTTTACTGAGGAGGGATACACACCACTGAGAGGATAAAGCATGTAGGAAAGGCACTAACTGAAAAACCCAAATAAATGGTCTTTTCTTGTACGAAAAATTAAGCAGAAGTTGAAAGAGGATTGTATGCAAATTCTTCTGTACAAATAAAGCTTTTGTGAATCAAAATTCACAAAATACTAATACCAGGCCTTGCTTTGATAACAGTCACAGCCTCTTTTTTGGATAGCATGCAATTTCCTAGTCAAATTTAGCCTTTTTTTACCTTTATTTTTCCCCCAAAATTATTCTCTGTTAACTCCATGTAACTAACATAACGGTAAGGATTTCTGAAAAGACATCAGCAATTGTCAGCATTTCAGACTAATTGTGTGATAATTTCTGCCCAACTGAGCTCTATGTTATCATTCTTCTACCAGAGTAGAGCAGCTAACTCAGATACATTGCCCAAGATAGACACAGAATTTCAGTGCAAATATTATGCATATTACTATATTGAACCTTTATTCTTCCTATCTCTCTACTCACACACAATACTAATCCAAAATTTCATTTACGAAAGTTTCAAAAATGCAAATGAATTGGTTGAGAATATCAAAATAAATCAGCAGTGGTATTCAAACCCTTTCTCAGGCAGTATTCAACTAGCTTTATTTAAAGATTGTACTAAGAGAAAAACATACTTAGACCAAAGTAATCCCTGCTAGAAATTTAAAAATGAGCCGTCAAATGTGCCCACTGAATAAAAGAACTGAGAAATAAAAAATAATTAAAAAATGACTGTAAAACAGAAGGAAAAAGAGAGAAGATGGCTGACACTTAAGGACAGCTCTGTGAAGTGTGATGGATCCTACCTTTCATGATGAGCAGTGAGCATGGCACCATGACCCAGGTGGTCTTAGTTGTCCTGTCTGAATCTACTGGCAATGTCAATGCTGCGCTGAGATTCTCCTCGGTGCAAGACTATGGGTTCAAGAAAATCATTTCTATTTAAAATGGAACCTGTCTGCAGAATGCTGGGTTATTCCTGGGTACCTGAATATTCCTGCTCACCATCTTCCTGCCCAAAATCCTGCTCCTGTCATATGCCCTTCAGTAACATATGACTCTGAAAGTTGAGCTCATTTTAATACTAGGAAAAATATAGCCTTAAGTAATCTATGTTTTTGTTGCTTTTGCTTGCTCAGGAAATTTTGGAACAAGTAGGAGTTTTGGTCCTGATAAGATGTGAAAACAGCATAGAGTACCTGTAAAAGTAAGCAGAATTAAAAATGTTTTAGTATTCTAAAAGTATATATTTCCTTTTCAGCGTTATATACTACATCAGTGTTCTTAAAAAACTGAGAAAACCAAGTGGCAGCATAATACCAGAGTGTAAAATAAGAGCATATTTTCAATACCAGGAATCTACAGACTATTCTATTTGACACTGTTTGGGGAAGTTACTGAAACTATTTTAAGCAGCTCCAGCTTTTTTATTTGTGGGAATTACTTGGATGTTGACATTGAAAACAAGCTTTTCAGATTTCCAAATACAGGACCTCTAAGAAGAGCAAATAAAGAAAATTGCTGTGAGATTAGAATCATCAACAAATCCCTCCAACTTTTGATCTTTACCATGAACTGACTAATAGATGAGAAAGTGACTTCTGGTCTAGATAACGGGAGTCGGTTCTTTCAATCAAGTAAGTGCACAAATGGAAGACCAGAGCCCTCTCCCTAGCCTAGGAGGGGCAACAATAAACCTCTACAGAAGGTAAATAAGAAGAAATGAACTCTTGAAGTAGGTAACAGCAGAAAAACAAATGCCCCTCAGACAATGGAAAAGCAGTAGTTCGGCTCCTAGGTTGTAGTGTTGTCAAAACACAAAGTATTAAGAGAAATAGGATTTGACAGTGTTTCCTTCAGAAAAGTCACTGTTGTAATTGGGCAAGAACTGAGTCAATTCCTAAATTGCCAAAATGCATTCGTCATAAACTCAGAATTCTTTGAAGTCCTGAAAAATTCTCCAGTCAATCCACTCTGTAATTTTAAAATTCAGCAAAGAATTAGAAGACTGTTCCACTTGAGCAGAGAGTTTCTATCAATCCCATCAACAGCGATGTACACCTACAGCAAAACATTAGTTCTGCTTCATAATTAAAATTACAGTAATTTCCTTAATGTTTTATAACAGAGCTTGTACATTTCACACAGTGGTACATGTTTCTAGGCCAGGATCTTGGAGGTGAAACACCAGTTTTTCTTTTAGAAAGCTATCCTGCGGTAGTAAAGACCCAAATGGTAGAAAATTTATCATATCCTTTGCTAGTCTTTCCAAATGACATTTTTTTTTTCTATTCTGTGTATGTAATCTCTACATTTGCAAAGACTATATTAAAATAATATATATCAAATAATATATATTTCTATGGTTCTATTCTTGCACCTAATACAGACTAAGGCTTTCTTATTTGCAGTGAAACACCTCTGCCTAATGGTATATGTGACTTGAGGTTACAGGTCTGAGAAACTTCTTCACAGAGATAAGTGAACACCTGAGAAAACATGGATTTATAAAAAATAAAAATAAAAAAAATGAAGGTGTATGGCTCTACTATGTGGCTGTTTGCCAATAATATGAAAAAACACCTGCACGTGCATGTACAAGTTTTGATTCTAGCAGATATGTGAGGGTGCATGCCACTTATTAAAGTGCTGGAGAAAAGCTTTGATCCCGTTTACAACTTGTATACGTGTGTGCACATATATATTCTAAAGGTATTTCAATAATTCACGCAGAATCCTTTTTTAAGATGTCATTTGTTTCCTCAATATTTTTGTGTTTTTCACTTAATGATATGTAGGATGACTGAAAAATTGAGGAGGAAAGGCTTGTAGTTTGTAATTTTATATGCTTTATTGGGCAAAACACCTGGAACAAAATGATTGCTGTACTGAAATCTGTGCCAAAATTTCCACCAATTTCAACAGGGACAGAAATTCAAACCCAAGTCAAAAGGTGATCTGAAGTGCTGAAACAAGAAAACAAAGTTCCCTCATTGTTGGCTCAGATGCATCAACAAGATATGGCAAGACACAGCAGATGAGGCTAAATAGAAGGGTGAAGTTTTACTCGTTGCTCTTAGATATATAACTATAATGAACAGTGTCCATGCCCATGTTCATGTGGTTATAAGAAATAGCAGAACTTCTAAATGATTACTTTAGAAATGTACATCAATTAAGCCAATGGGTCTGAAGATCTTCATTGTCTCCAAATGAAACTTCTACTTCCAGATCCTGGTGGACCAGCAGCAGCTGCAGAAGCCTAGTCCTTGGCTTTCACCCTGTGGGCTGCACAGACTGACTCCTTTTACAGTGTGGCATATTAAGCATGCAATTTAGCTTTTCTTCCCTTCTATGCTAAGATAGGAAAATAAAAAGAAAGGTGTTCCATATTTATCAAAATTGGCCTCTTTTGACTCCTGCTACTACACACAGTATAGTATATATGCATAGGTGATCAAAGCCCAATTGCACCCTTTAATTGCTATTCTCCACTTCTCACTCACTCCAGAAACTGAGCTACTTCTGTTAGTGAGTTATGGCTTCTAAAAGCTTTTGTTTACTTCCTTTTCTTCTTATTTCTTACTTGGAGCCTGCTTTGGGAGCAAGTTATTTACCTGGAATCAACTCAGCCAAATCCCCCAGCAAGCACTGGAGAACAACAAAACTTTACTATTCAAAAATGACACCTAGTCATTCTGTTTTATTTATCTGTCCATTGAGTGTTGAACTTCCAGACTACATTTCTAAAAGCTTCATTCATTTTATTTTTAAATGTCAGAAGCAAAAAGGCCTCCCCAGTGACCTTCCATGCTCTCAGCTCTTCCTCTTGTTCCTTGCTCCACAAATGCTAATGAAGTTCCTCAGATTCAAACAATGTGCTGGAACGGCAGAAAGACAGAATTCCTTGCCAGAAAGCTTTAGTACTTAGAATGAGAAGGAGAAATATTTTCTTCTGGTAGGTATGACTTCTTTTTAATTCTCACCTGCAGTTAACTGCAGGGGTTAACAAGTGGTATCTACAAGTAGGCATAATAAAAAGATAAGAAATGGTCAGCTTTTTTCTCATAACTTAATGCTTCAGATACTTTGGCCCTGATTCAGCCAGTGAGGCAGGAAAATATATGCTTCCTTTTATCACATTCAGTAAACTCAGGGATTTTATAATAGGAATAACCCTCATGAGGCTGTGACATTAGACAGTCTCTAAACTACTCCCTTGGGTTTGTATTTGCTACAGTGATGTCTATTTCTTTCTTACCATTGGTAGATATCCTTCACACAAGTACTCTGCTGTCCCTTTGGTAAAAGGGACTTGTCATCTACCTGCTGACTTGTCTCTTAGAAACTGGCTGGTCTTCTCCCTAATCCTAGGCTTACTCTACCTGATGAACACCCAGTGGTCCTTGTTCAAAATACTCAACAGTTCTTTCCAGGCACATCTGAGAAGAGAGAGAAATGTAGATAATTGACTTCATGAAGTAGTACAAAATGTACTTGGTGACAGAAATCATAGGTATCCATTTGTATTCTTTATGATTCCTTACCATTTTGAAGATTTTTTGTGCTTACGCAGGAGCTCTAGTCCCTTTGATGTCCTATACAGTGCTTTCTTTCCAGACCACTGTGGAAAATCAAACTTGACTTCCTCTTCACCAAACAGTGTCAATTGATCCCATAATTAAAAGAAATCCAGATCCAATAAACCAGCATTCTTTCAGCCTTCTGAACTCGAATTTCTTTAAATTCTCAGTATTTCAGAGCATCCTTAATATTTCCCTCCTACATCTCAATGATTTCCCTATTCTTCAGATTTGCTACAAACAAGTGACTTAAGATGTGGCCATTCTCTTTCTCTAAAGGGCTCACATCTGGATGGAATTTAGGAAGGTTTAACAGCATTTCATGAGCTCCTGTGTAGGAGGGCAGAGCAAAGTACAGGCAGCAGAGGGTGGCATTTCTGATCCTCTGGTTCCTTCCCCACTTAGGGATGTGAAACATTTTGGTGTGTAGTGTCCCTGTTCTCTCAGATGGGCTCTAAAAACAGAGTATACTGCATGCCCTTTCCTCAAGGTAAGCAACAGTGAGTGTAGAATTACAACTCTTTTGAAGCTTTTGTAGTTTACAAACAGTGCACAGGGGGAACACAAAGTCCCTCATTCACGTTTATTACCTTCTCTGTGTCATTTCTCACTTACCAGGGCACTTCTTTGTACATTTTGACAAGCTCAGTGTATTTAAGCTTTTTAAAAAGTCATTCATCTGCAAAGTAGTAGTTTCTCTTAATTTCATTCTCCCAGTTGGAATTTTCATTACTCTCTCTCGTCTTTCTGGGCTAATGCTTGTATTCAGAGGTACAAATGCCAAGGTTTGTTTGATGAGTTAAATAGTCTCCCTGCATGACAGATTTGTTCGATGAAAGTCACCTTCCTTCCTGCCCATGCAATACTTTTCCATATTCAGGAAGCATTTTTATGAGGAGACGGCACTGAAGTAATTCTGCCCCTATTTAAATCCCGTGACACCCATATCTGAAACTTATTACATTTAGAGCTAAGAATAAGAGCTCTTTAAAAGCCTTGGAGCTAAGAATTGCACACAGACAGCATTTAGCCTTTTTGCTTGCTTTTGTCCTTCACCTACTAGATTCAGCAGACAATTCTTTTCTCTTTAAGCAATGAATTAAATAACACTAGAAGTATGCATAACACTTTCTCACCATATTTTTTTTTTCTCAGAAAAGAGACAGTAACCCTGACATATGTGAACTGAAAGCTGACTTGTACACTCAGTAGCCTGACAGATAGTTGCTTAATATTTATATCGCAAGAATGATATACATGAAATCCCAGCTCCATTGAAGTGGATGGGAATTTTGCCTTTGATTTGAGTGGAGCCAGGGTTTCACTGCGAAAGCATCATTTAGCTGTAAAAGTTGTCACTTTTATGCTTGTAAACCCTCGTGCAGTCAGTCCTAATCTCTTGACGAAACGATTTGTAATTTTCATACTGCTCTTTTTTTTAACAGCTGACCCACTCTTTACACAACTTCCTTCTCTAAGACATGCACTGAATAGCTTTGTTGATTTTAATATGACTTTTAGCAACTTTCCCACATTCTAGCAAAGCCTACTTGAGCTTTTTGCTTTTGGTTACTTTCTCTTGTTCTTGTCACTTTTGCTGAAATCATGATGAATACAATTGAAACTAACTGAAAGGAATATGGAATCTTGTTGTACCGTGGCACTTTCTGGCTTCCTGATAGCAGTAATACTTGAACGTGTTGTCGGCCTTTCTCCTTGCCAATACATTTAGATAAACTACTTATCTACCACTGTCATCTTTGTTATCCCAAACGTTTAAGCTACAGACACAGAGGTTGATTCTTGGGGAACTTTAATGTGGTTGTTTCATTGGAGAAAGTGCTTTCTTGCTATCTATATTGTCAGTGTATCTGCCTACCCTCGTGTCTCACATTTGGAAAGGAAATTATGAGGTTCTAAGTGGAAAAAGAAGAAAGAGTGAAAAATATTCTTAATATAAAATATTCAACATTGCGACTTGCAATGATGAAACAGAACATGACTTACATAAGCCAATATAATGAATTCACAGAACAAAATGCCATTACATTTTCAGGACTGCATATCACAAGAAAAAAAATTATAAAGCCTCCCAAATCAAGCAAAAATAACCTGAGACAAAATAGCAAGTTTACAAGCAACGTATTCAGATGGTAGCAGTGAAGAAATCTTGACCCTGAGAATAACGTGCATTTCATGCAACACAAGCATGCAGCACCCTCAGCATGGACAGTCCTTGTCCTGTGGGATGGAGTGATGGGTGAAACTGTCTTACAGCCAAACTGTTCTCCACAGAAATGATAATAAGCAAATGACAATCATTTAGCCCACTGTGCCTCTGAGCCAGGATGCAGTAGAGGAGTAAAGAGACCGCTGAGACATCTCTAATACACCAGTGAGAGCTGTATTATCTACCTCAGCACCTTAAATCAAACACAACAGCAGCAGATGAATGTGAATTTCCATGACTTGCATCACATTTTGCTGTATCTTAACACCACAACAATGATTCAACTCCACAGCATCTTGTGAGACACCAGCTCCAAGCGAAAGCTGAGGAACAACCTTACACAGATGTCAGAATGTTGACAGCACCCAACAGAACCCACTTACTCCAGCAGTGAGCATGAATAGAGGTGGTTTGGGGTTTCTCTTGTATCATTCTGACTTGGTGAGTGCTCTGACTGGCAGCCCTCAGGGCAACCTCTGGTTCTGCCTCTGATCACAGAGCATCTCTGAGGTGAGGGCCTGCAGCCACTTACTGCTCCAAAGATGTGATGGAAAGCTGAAGGCAGTTTTGCCAGTGATAAATTCAAAGAGAAACCTGCAAATATGTGTTTCTTAGCTATGTCCAAGAGAAACCTATACCAAGAACAAGCCACGTGAGTTTAATAAACATATCCTTAAAGCAGTTAACCCTTTTACTGAAAATCTTCCCAGGTTCCTAGCCCCGATGAAAGTCTCATTGGAGGCACACCTACAGCTGTCAGATTTGATATATAAAATCAAGTTAATCGCCTTCAAATTAAATTTGAGGAGAAAGAGGTTAAAAATTAAAACACAATTGGTTTAGAATGAAATGGCTACTTTGTAGTTCTTGACCCTTTTATTTATAGTAAATATTTAGCTTGCCTTGGAGTATTTTTTTTTGGATGTCTGTAATTAATGACATGGTTCATTAGTTACAGGGAAACTAATGTGGCTCTGCAATACAGTAGTTCACATAATTGTGGGAGATAACTCATTCCACATGCTCAAACATTGTAATTTCAAAATATTTTCCTAATAGTTCTCAAACAGAAATATTTCTAAGTGTACACTGAAAACTGCCTATATCCAAGTAACGTTAACAGAACATAGTTTAAACATAACATGCCAAGAAGTATTATTTTTGGCTGTAACATAATTGGTATCACATGCTGTTGCTATTTTATATATTCCTTTCCTTTTTGCCTTAACTTTTATTATTTTTTACCGGCATAAGCATTACCTGAGGGTGACTTTGCATAACAAGATATAGGTGTATACTAGGTAGTGGAATTCTGGCCAGTTAGTTTTCTTGTTTCAAGCTGCAACAAGCATATTAAACACTTACAGACATCAATCTAACAAATATTTTCCTTACACTTGGCAGAATGAAAACATTTTAACACGGTATCTTAAAACTCAATTTAGATAGGGAAGTGATACACAAGATCATGGATTAAGAAGCAAACAGAGTGAATACTCCTATAAATCTCACTTTTAGGTTGGAGGTTATTTGACTTCGTGTATTTCAGTTCCTTAGTCTCACATACCTGTAAGATCTCCAGAAGCCTTGTAACTTGCACTTAGCATCCCAGTGCTGGTGGATCTTTACCCTGGTTTTGGGATTAATCAGGCACTCATCTTCCACTCTATAAAACTCTTTATGTGTGTGCCCATTTTATTTTATCACCATCAGATGATGGCAAATATCTCAATATTGTGTACCCAAGCTAAAACACACATAAAAGATCACAAAAGGAATGTTGGTACAGAAGATTATTCTTGTTTGATCCTGTAGCTGTTTAGTGGAAAGATATATGGTGCTGTTAACAGTGTAAAATATTTACCTGAGTTTACTCTTAACTGCATTGCTGAAGTGTAGTGCTGTTTTCTAATAGTATTGCTGAAGTGATTGATAGTGGGCGCTATCAGCTTCATAGATACACATGAAGGACTTGCAATGTACATGCTAACCAAGTATTTAAAAAGACTTTTAGGATTTAAGTTCAAGTATTAAAAGACTCTCTAGCTACTGAAACAAACTTTGCAATTCTGCAAAATGCAGAATTTTGACATAGCAAATCGCAGGATTATGACGAACAAACTCATTATGTAACCTGATCAGCTTTCATTTGTCTTCCACGATCATGTAATAAATACATCAACACCCCAAACTGACTCAAGGTCAAATATCAGTTCCTGTCATACTCTTCTTATTTACAGAAGTAACCAAACCTGATCTCCATCCTTTGGATTCAGACTTAAGTTGCATTAAAGCCAATAGGAGTTTGTCCATCAGACTGAGTGGCATTTTGGGTTGATATTTAATGGCTGTCAGCAGAGTGAGTCCTGACCTCAGGAGTGTTTCTGACTGTGTCTCCACTCCAGATGTGGGGACAGCCTGGTTTTCTTGGGTGCCCAGGCACATGGCTCAGGCAGGTATCTGGGGAACAAGTAGAGATTTCATGATGTGAGCAAGTAGGGAATCAAGAGAGACTGGCAATTCAGGGTTACCTGACCTGCTGTCTCTGAAAAAAAAAAAAAAAANCGCCCCTCGGTTTTTAAATAAAAAAAAAAAAAAAAAAAAAAAAAGCAAGATGCAGAACTGACAAAGTTCTAGCATGTTAAAATACTTTATAGACACAATTTGCTTTCATTTTGGGAAACATAAGAGAAAAATCATTTTACCAATGATGAACCAGGAACCAGAGAAACTTAAAAAAAAAAAAGAATACTCAAAGGTGATCGAGTGGCCATTGCCATTTGTGCAGCAGGGGAGGATGTTGATTGCACACCCCAAAATTTTACTCCTGCAGTAACAAAGCAATGACAAGTGTAATTTACCTGATTTATTCAGGTAGTTCTAAAAAGTCAATTGGCTAATTTTAGGGTGAATATTTTAATGTATTCTGCTATTGTCTAATGTATTCTGGTTAAAAACATAAATGATATAGTTTCACTAATTACCAGTGATCCGTTTCCAGAAAGTCACATATTTCAGCTGCAAAGGTTATCCTACAGTGCTTGATAAATGGAGTACTTCATTCAGTAGTAGAACTACTGTTTTTGTCGTTACAATGCCTTAAAAATACAGGAATTTATTTGTCCAACATTTGCCAGAAAGCATTTTAGGTATTTTAAATAATACCACTTACCAACAACAAATTAAAAACAAACAAACAAACAAACAAAGAAAACACCCGGAATAAAAAGGAGATAGAAAAAGAGTATTACAATGAAAGAGCGAGAAGCTTAATTAGATTATGACTAATTCACCATGATTTGTGGTTGCGACCAAAATATTTTGAAATCAGAAACAAAATTTGCTGTAGTTATGTCAGTTTGTTTTGGATTGGGACTTTTATTGCTGAGGAGTGGGGAGCAAAACCGTGGTGCTTCCTAACTCATTTAAATCAAAGTGTTTTTACAGCTTTTCATGCCTGATTCACAGTGCTGGAGCTGATGGAACTTGGTCCTAGGGTTCCCTGAAAGCTGATTCAATGTTTACCATTAAAAATATCAATACAAACCCACAAATACTTCATAAATAGTAACTGGAATTTGGGACTTCTAAGTCTTTTACAAGATAAGATCTGAAATTCAGAGATAGGATTGTTTAACTGGTGGGAAAAGGTATTTTATTTTTTTTTTCTAATGGAAGTCATGGTGTAGAACATCCAAAAAGTTGTCTCCTTCTTATTCATATTTATGAAGGAAATTCTCCATTTTGAATTTCCTGGTGGAATCCAACTATTTGAGTTAATTTTAATTTCAGAACAGATTAGACCTGAAAACCCAGCTGGCTATATGAAGAGAACAGACTTCCTTGTATTTCCATCCCCACATTCCCAATCTTGGACATACTGAACAAAAAGCAAGGCAGGCAGACAGTCATATTTACTTATAGCAGAGACATTGCCAACTTTATAGAAACAACCTTTATCAAAAGATTTTTGTCTGTTATAATTCTCCTCCTATAATACATTTTGAGTTTTTATTTCTTTTCATATTCCCTTGGACACTCTGTTGATTTTCCTGTCTTGGCAACATAGCCTATCATTATATCTTGTTTTAAAATGTGTTGAGTGATTAGAGAGAAGTCAGCACAAAAATAGGAACATCCGTGACTGACTGTGTCTGACAGAAAATACCCAACCCTGTGTGCTTCCAGGCACATCGAGCTGGTGAGGCTACTGCATCATAACATCAATTCTAAATTACCCTCACAATCTGCTGTTTAGCAATGACAACAGAGCATTTGACAAATTAGGTTTCCGGTCGCTCCTTATTCTTCTCTCTAGACAGGAAGATTTCTAATTACTTTTTCTCAGTCAGTCACAGGTGACAAATGCAGGTCTTCTTTCTATTTACTTCCTTTAAGGATGTCTTCCCAATTAAAACAAACAAAATCAGTTGTTGTAGATAAATTCATCTGTAACAGATATGTTAGCTTGCAGTGTGCATGTGTCTGGTACCCTTCTGTTTTTTGTCTTTCAGTGCACAGAGGACACATTTCAGGTTTCCGCAGAATAGCATATCATCTGTAATCTTACTCTTCAGCTCTTACATTGATAATTAACAAACAGTTGGCAACCTGCACTTTAATAATGCTTTCACAGTTTGATTCAGGTGAATACCATTCAATAAAATGAATAAATAAACCTCAACGAAGCTTTTCCCACACCAAGAGGAAGGGGACAGTTACTTCACATGTGCATAGAACTTTGTACTGCCCTCACTCTACTAGCTTTTCTGTCTTTAAGTGTAATTGCTGATTGTTTTATTCATGATTATGGGTCCCTTTCTCATAATGGAATTCCTGCCACAGTCCTCCTACAGATTGTCAAGATAAAAGCAAACCAACTACCACATTTTCTGGTGGACAAAACTTTATGTGCTGGCCAAAAGCCATTCATAGAAGGAATACATCAGCTGGAGGCCTTCCTCTCCAGTCTAAATGAGAAATTGCTCCTTACGTTGTCTTTCATCTTTTAAATGTGTTCCAGTCTGATCTGAGCAGCTGTCTATGTTAGATTTATTCCTCTGCTTGTCCACGGATGTTCTCATCTATGCTAATCAGTCTTCCTCTGTACATCTTGAGCATTATCTTCTTAATCAAGTTTATTTTCAGATCCCATTTCTTGGCTTTCATGGTCCAGCACCTCCATCAATTCTTGCAGACTGACTTTTTTGAGCACCATGGTATCTGACAATCTGATTTACTTAAAACATTTTCGAGGTAATATTAGGTGTTCATTTCTCTTATTCTAGATTTTCAAAGTTATAAAAGAACATCTGCAAAACACTTTAAAAATACTGATACCACATCATTTTATTTTTCCTCTCTGTCTATAAATACAAACATACACATATATAAAAATAATCCTATCCAATTCAAACTTGTGGTGAATGTTTCACGGTATTATGCTTTCCAGAGGCACAAAACAGTCTTACTTTTCTATGTGCTTAAGCTTTTCAAAGTTCTGACTTCTGAGCTTTTCTCCAGTTGTATGCTTACACAGTTCATGAATGCCATATAGATTAGTAGTTATGGCTCTGCTCTTTCTGCAATAACCAATTAATCATTTGAATATTATCTATCACAAACGTCTCAGAACAAAAGCTTATCTGTTTTCACCATTTAACCAGTCACTTCAGCACAGATATTACTGCAAGAACTATCTTTACACATTTTTTTCCGAAAAACCCAACCGCACAGAGCTCTTTCCAGAACAGCTTCTGAGCTGAAGCATCACTGAAATAGTTTGGAGTTCACCACAACAGCTTCTAGCATTAGGATTTCCTTTTTGTAGTTCAATTCATTTCTAGTTCTGCTACACTTTTGGGATTACAGAAGATGCACACAGTCACACAAACAAAACCTCTAAAACACCAGAGAGTCTGCCCAAAGCTGAAGACAACTACTTCATTCACTCAGCTGCAGGGCTGTGGGTGGCCAGCCACCCATTCCTTCTTGTGCCTCATGTAAAGCTGAAAGGACTTCGACAAAGGAATCAAGAACTGTGCTTGTCCTTTTTTCAGTATCTTCTGCCCTCTGTGTGGCAGAGGATAGAGGCAAAACCCTTTCCTGTTTAGTAGGATATCTCCCCATTATCCTCAAATTGCCAATCTAAGCAATTCTCCTTTATCTTCTCCATCCCAGGCAAAACTCCTGAAGGATTTTCAGCAGGGGAGAATATGGGAAAGTTCAAGGGTAGTTCACTCTGCATTCTCCTCCTCTTCCTCTACTTCTCCTTGCAAACGTGATGAAGCATTTAGCATGGTAGGTTGGTATCTTCTTCCTACAGTATGCTGATTTTCTGTAGCCAAAATCTCCAGTTTCTGAGGAAGGACTTCAGCACCATGCCTGTTGCAGTGCTAAGTGACAGAGCAGGCTCTCTGAGCAATTCCCCTCAGGCCTCCATTTGCTGTTTTCTGTGCACTCAGACTTCTATCCCCACATACTTTTATTCAATGGAAATTGTGAGAGAAGTTTGTCTTCGTGCCCAGGACCAGCAAAGTTCTCATAAACCATTCCAATTTTATTACCTAATCCTGATTATTGAGTGCTTCACCACTTACCTGTAGTTTGCCAAGGTTTTGGATTAAACACAAGGCTTAAACAGTGCAGCAGGCCTTGGAATGGAAATAAGCTTCTCCATTTTTTTGCTGAACAGAAAGTCTGCTGCCACTAATGCCTGTCACACCTCTGACATAAACGTGCATTTCCTCAAAAACTATTTCCCAGCAAAAAGCACGCAAATTACTGCTCTAATACTCCTCTACTACATGGCATTATAACGGAGACCTCCAGAGTAGCTTGAAAAATGAAAATGAATAGAGAACAAATTTGTAAAAGCCAAAAGTGCAGCTACAAGTCAAATGCAGTGGGAGGCTTTCACCTGTCGTGTTCTGGTGCTACAACAGTAATTACTGCAGAGTCCCTCATGGTTGCAGCTCTAGGTGCTGTTTAGCAGTCTGGGAGCTGTGCTTTGAGATTACAAGCCTGCATTTTCCTTTGATCTTCAATTCAGAATATCAGATATATGGGCCACAGGGGCATCTGCTTGAGCAGATTGCTGGAAGCACAGTTCCAGCACCAGAACTTTGCTTCCTACCTGAACCAGTGGCACAATGGGCAAGGGTTCCTGCATGCTCACTTACTTCCCTTAAGATGGAGAGTGCAAGAGGCACTGATTTAAAAATGGACTTCTTTGCCTCCATTCAACAACATGGGGCACACAGATGTTAATGCTGAAGTTCTGTTGTGATTTACTGTGGGCTTGCCTTGGTAGTGTTCAATTCCACACATGAGAAAAAAATAATAAAAACACATAGGCATGGCTGTTACAGCTCAGGAAAGTTATTGTCAGGTTCTTTGTTAGTTCAGTTTTAATTGAAGATGCTTAGGCATTTAATAGCTTACGACAGAAAGAGGTCTCTCTGTTGGCTTGTGTTCAGACTCTTTTGTATTCAAATGCACATTTTGCAAAGAATCCAAAATGAGTACATATTGAAGTCAAATGATGCATCACATGCTGAGCATGGCCTTGGAACGTATTGTGTATATAATCTGACTGAACTGGGGTTGTGAAGTGCTGTGCTTCAAGGGGAAGAGTCTGCTCCAGCAGACACACATACACATGCTTATTTTTTTTAGTAAAAAAGCAGTCCTACCAACACTGAGGGAGATGTTCATGAATCTGAACAAGTCCTCCAGTTTACTGCATGTTGGATCAAGGCCACTGACTGTTATAATGCAATATGAAGGTAAAAACTTACTGAATGGAAACAGCTTTTTTAAAGACAGTATCTCTTTCTTCATCTTCTTTTCACAGTCAGTAATCAGACAGATTTGACTTATATTTCCATATTAAAGCATGCTGCTATTTATATACACTAAAGAATTATGCAGCTTTACAGTTGTCAGTTTGAAAAAAAGAAAACAAAACAAAACAAAAAGAAAAACCAAGTAGTCAAATTTAAAGTAATGATTTGGGTTGGAGCAATTGCATTTATTTTTGCTAAGAAAATATTGCTTTTCGCCCCTAAGGAAGTAATATTTTCCATGGTGGGAAAGAAGTTACAACAAAACCACACTAAAACATCCTGTCCAGAAATGCTGACCTCAACTTAATACTACATAATAGCTACCTGCAGTGTTGTACTACCTGTAGTGTCGTACAAATTGCCATCAATGTTACTTCTGTGGCAACAGGCCGTCCTCAAACTTCTGTGCTTTTTATCTGCAAAGTGAATAACTTTTTAAGAAGTAATGTGCAGTGACAACTGCCAAAACAAAAGCATCTTCAGTGTACCACGACAGTAAGAGAGACTACAATGCTTGCACAGAGAGGCACCGTAATTATACGTCAGAGTTAAATAGGAAAGTGTACAGTGAGTTATACATAGATGAACAATCATCAAAATGGCCAAATAAGTTCAGACCTCAGCCTTTGTGTTAAACACCAGTACGGAAGAGGCATGTATTAACTAAGCTTCTGTATTTTATTTTCATTTCAAGCCATATTACTAGAGCTGCGTGAGTGAACGAAAAGCCCAACAAACACCAATCAGGCAATACACACTTCAAGCTGTAGAGCCACAGGAGAACTTCATTAAAGACACTTCCTATAGTTGCTGCATGTGCTTCTAACTTGGGTTTGAGAAATACTGCTCTGTGTGCCAAAAAATCTAAGCAGGTATTTTTAGATAGACAGTTTAAAACAAAACAACTGAAAGTTATATAGCGCATCTCATCCCAAACGATCTTGAAGCACTTTACCAAGCTATAAGACTAACTTCATTAATCTTGTCTCAGCCAAATTTCTCTTACCTTCTGCTGAAGATTTTCCCTGTGCAAAGGCAGTTAGAATTAGTCCCTGCAAAAATGTGAGAAAAGATGAATGTGAGTAATTAAACTGTAGCTGCAGAATGACCCTGAGCTCAGTTGTGCAGCACACACAAATCCGACCGTAGTGGTAAATCTCTCTGTAGAAATGGCACTCAGGCACTGAGCATCACCTACCAGGCATTTCTCATTTCATGTATTACTGAGAAAAGTGAGAGGGAGTTGAATTAAACCACTAGCACTGATTTCTGTAATCCATCAACTGCACACTCTTCCTTTCTTTGAATGAGTAATAGATATTGGCACAATTTATCATCTCTAAATCTTACCCAGAAACATTGCTACAGTTATCTGATTTTCCCATTTATTACTTACTGTCTGTGGCACTAGCTAATTGTGAGTAGATTTGTGAGTAGTCCTTCTTTCCTGAACGTGTGTTCAGTGATTTAGAAGATTTATTCACTTTTTGGGTCTCTCTTTCTGAAAGTTGCAAAGATCTATTGATAGTCCATACTATTGCTTAATGACCAGAACCCAATATTAGAAAACTAGGGTTTGTGCTCCAAAAATATATATGCCTTCCAGCTATTTTCCTATGCTTTCTACACATTTGTTCCTGAACACAGATTGATTTGTAACTATGAAATATTTTTCAAAAATCAAAAGGTATTTCTTGTAACAGTTTTCTAGGTGTAAATTTCTCAGTACAGCTTAGTAGACAATTGTATCTACAACTAAAATATAACCAGTTTTGAGGTGAAAGGCTATCAGTGCATCTGACAACATATGTTTTAACATTTGTAGAAACTGTCACAATTAAGGAATGAGCACTTACCCAGTATCTTTCCATATCTTTTAATCTATCCAGACAAGACCCAAATATCCAAAACCTTCCTTGACAACCATCAGGATTAACTCTGTGCAAAACACTCCTTTTCTATCCTTTAGAGAGAGTCAATTTCTGTCTAAGAATACATGCTTCAAAATTCATAGAAAAGGATGTCTTTTGCAGCAGAAAAAAATTCTTCTCATGAAGAGTGGTCAGGAACTGGAACAGGCTTCCAAGGGAAGTGGTGGATTCACAGTCCCTGGAGGTTTTCAAGAACAGTATAGATGTGGCACTGAGTGGTATGGGATAGTGGACGTAGTGGGGATGGATTGATGGTCGGACTGGATGATTTTTTTTGGCTTCCTTAATAAGAGATGACATTACCAAAGAATTTATAGATACACATTCCACTTCTTGAAAGAGAAAGGGGATGCCTTTGTCCATTTTAACTATAAAAGTATGATACTTGGAAGTCATTTTCTCCTCTGGGATAGTTTAAGCTCTCTAATTCAAAGCTAGTGTCTTAAATTCACTCCAGTAGCTAATGTCTGTAAGTGAAAAAGTAGGAAGACCTTGTGCACTTACATCATCAGTAGGTGTCAGGATTCTTTATCAGTCCACTCTTCTGGAGTTAGGGTCTAGTCAAAGGTGCACTTAAGCAGCCTCAGCTGGAAGTGACAAAGGCTGCTAGACCAGATCAGAAAGAAACAGTTAATCTCTCTGCTTGGCACAAATTTGACCCTAAGAGGAATCCTGACCAAACACCCTTAAAAAAAGGTGGGAAACACCAGACTGGTCATATATTTATTATTATTTTTTCCCCTGCCACAGTTATATGTTATGTTATGTTAGGAACAAGTTTCAACTAGTAAAGGTCTCCCTCTGACCTCAGGCTTACCATACAAAGCATTACTGGCTGAATTGGACAGTGTTGTCTTAAAGTTGGGTGGCATTAGTCAACTGAAAGCCTTTCAGATTATACCTCCTAAGTAAAGGCATGTCTACTTTGGGAAATTTACCAGTATAGTTTTATTGGCTTAATTATAACTGTTATAATTTAGTTACATTTATAGCTCTGTTTGGACATTTCATGTAAGGAATATGAATGCTTATGTCACTTTGAAAACTGTACAAGTAGAAAAAGATATCCTAATCCCATACTAAATATATCCAAAGGAGAAGTTATACTGACCAAACCGGTGCAATTACAACTGGTGTAATTATATCACTGTAACCAAGTCAGTGAATTTTTCCCCTGCAGACAGTCCTTCCTCACAGAACTGTGTGTTAAGAGGAGGAGAAAGCAGAAGGAAGCCTGGTGAGTACCACCTGACAGTTTCATTGGGAAGAAAATGACCTCCATCACTTACTGAGATTGTGCAGCAGAGGCGAAGACCGATATTAAAGACAATATTTAAAATAACAGTGGGTGTTAGAAGTAGCATCATCCACAAATATTCTGAACTGTCAATTAGATCTGTGTAAAATGCCACCACTCAATAATCAAAAGTCATCAGGAACTCAGTTCACTGCATAGTGAAGAAAGAGCACCTATAATAGCTAACCAGCACTGGCTCAAAGCGGAGGTGTTTCAGTTACTTAGTGCTCCTTAAGAGACCCTCATGCAGAAAAACATGATTGTACACTGTACTTAGGAAGCTGTACTAATATACTATTTTCTTGAGTTAGGAAGCACCTATAGCATGAATTGAATAACTCTATTATTAGTTCACTAGTTTACTTCCTCTTTAAGGTCCTGGCATGCCACATTCTTATGCACAGACATGACTCCCCATATATCATCAATGTTGTTTTTCATCATATTGGCAAAGTTGCACAAAAAGTGGAATCTGTTTGTGTTGATATAACGCTGAAAAACTTATGAAAAATTTTGATCCACATTCCTGATTTAATTATGTGTAGTCTAACATGTCACTGTGTGTTTTTCATTAACATTTTTCTTAACAGATGCTGAAACAGAATTCTCAAGAATATACATTTGTCTTTATAGTCAACTGTTAAAACTGGTAATATCCAATACCTTGTAGGCTTCTCATAGATGTAGAAACTTTTTTTAGGATGTCTTATGTTGTCTCTTATTTATACAGTTATAGCTCTTGAATGGCTGTTTATTCCATTGTACGAAAAAGATCTCACCAGGTAGAAAGCTGTCTTCTACAGGAAGAAAATTAGCTAGGCTATGTTTCCTCAGCAGTAACTTCAGCTGTTCTGTTCAAAAGTTGTTTGGTTATATTTGTATGATCTCAATTGTTTTTAATTGTTAAAATTGAAGAACTCTGATGTAAAGTAAATGAATTTCAACCAGGCAGAAACCAATTCCACCTGGAACAGGGGCAGAGAGCTCATGGCATGGGTGAAGATAGAATGACATATTGCTAACTTTGGAAATCCAGGAAATCATCTCCTGAAAACACAGAAAGATTTACGCCTTTCTAATCCAATCATAATTCACTTCCACAAAACATGGAAGGAAATCCACAGAGAATCATTCAAGGAAATTCTTTGAGCAGACATATGTATGGGCAAATTCCTCAGTAAAGGTAAAAGGTCATATATTATCTTGAGACAACTGAATTAAAAAAAAAAAGAAAAAGAACAATCATGGTCTCCAACCTCTATAACATTTTGAGATCAGTTCAAGGTGAACGAAAAATGAAAAACATAGCAGCATCACAGATATAAATAGAATTTATTCCAGTTGTGTTAACCAAGAAGCTAAATTTACTGCAGTTGAAAAAGTTATCACAAGATTGAACGTGAATCAGCAGATCCTAAGGGCAACCAGGAGGATAATATGTAATATAAACTCCGCTAAGAAAAACAAGCTGTAAATTGCAGAAAGTTCAGTAACAGCTCTACATTCAGTGGCCAACTCAAACACCCACTATTTGCTGTGAAATGTGGAATCAGACCCACATATACTTTTTTGACATCTGAAATTGGTATAAGTAGGTGTCATTGGTCTCTTCAGATACAGCTTCCACCAAGGGAAAAAAGCATCATGTTGTGGACATATCTTAAGAAAAATCTGATTTCTTTTACCCCCCCCTGATACTAAAGATTAATTGGCAGGTAGATCTTAAAGCACTGTACTCTATTCAGCATTTATGAACACAATTTTCAAACACACCACAGAATTCAAGTACCTTTATACAGTCCTGTCAAGCTACTTCAAGCAGAACTCAAGATGATTTCAGTGCTAAGGAGCTCATGACATGAAAGTTCATACAGGACCTGAAGCTCAATCCTTCCAAGACATCCTTGAAAGGTTAAACAGAACTGGAAAAACTACTATCATCTGGTTTCTCAATAGATGTTCTTTCTTAACAATTCTCCCCCAGTCCATACATAATACATCCTAGAGGCAGTCCACGTAGGGAGGACAGATGCAATGAAGTGTAGGGAACCTTGTTGTGCACTCCATGGATAGAGAGAATGCTGCTGCACTCTTCAAATTCATCAGGGAGGGAAAAAAGACAAGGATATTTACATTCCCCGTTGAAGACTGGGCCAGGAGATTGTGAAAGAGTTATGCTGTCACCTGAGAGGCCAACTTGAAATATACATGGCCCATAATATTTCATGAATTATTGCACTCCAGTGCATAGATATAGACAAGGTTAAGAAGGTGTAATCAAAACCAGAATGTGAGGATGTTCTAGGATGACATGCTGCTTATCAATATCTGTATAAGCTCTTTATAACGTGACTTTTTTCCCGAACTGAAGTACATATATATACATATAGGGATGCACACACACAGACATACATATCCTCTTATCCTGTGAAACAGGTCTTTGTAGATCTATTAGCAGTAGACTGTATATAAAATTCCCATATAAATTCATTGAGGTTTTTATCTTCTTGGATCCAATGCTAGAGTTTGGTGGTTTGCTGGGTGTTCTGTTTGTTTTATATTTGCTTTGAAAATGTGAAAAAAATAAGCAGGGACAGAAGCACAAAATACAAGAAT
Organism: Odontophorus gujanensis; assembly: GCA_013399175.1. Taxonomy (NCBI): domain Eukaryota; kingdom Metazoa; phylum Chordata; class Aves; order Galliformes; family Odontophoridae; genus Odontophorus; species Odontophorus gujanensis. Next base: position 171,075 of record VXAB01013352.1, read on the forward strand.
TTTAAAGGACCTAGAGCCCTATAAGCCATAGCAGAAAGATCCATCATGATACAACCAAGAAGAAAAAACAGATGTGCAGCATGGTAGTCTCTAAAGACTGGAATAAAGAATAAGTCAGTTTTATTTCCACTTGCTTTCTCTTTTCTCTTCATGAATGCTATGTTTGTTTCTTCAATGATTATTTGACTATTACAAAAAGGCAAAACATGATCTACTGATATATCAGAGTGCTGCCTGATTGAGAAACACCTGATTTCTCTAATCTACATGAGATACAAATATCTTCCAGAATACAGTGTACATAATAGAAATCCACATTTCTAGAAGTTCATTAACAAATGGACCAAAAAGCTTCTGGCAATACTTTTTAATGTTACAAAGCTGCTCTTAAAATGCAAGCCTTTACCACAGCTTAATATTCTCTTCTTCCAGTAACATCTAAAAGTTCAGTTACACTTCAGGTTATATTGGCACAATTCAAGAACTCTGAAAGAAACTGGGATTCTGATAAGCTGAAACTTACATGCCATATCCGCTCATAGACAGTTTTACTAGTAGGTCTATGTAATTGGAAGGATATTTCTATGAATGTAGCGTGGACATTTCTACTGACACTGTTTCTGACATGCCATTCTCTTTCAAAAGATCGCAATATTCCTTAAGTCAGCAGTGTTACAAGGGAGATTGCTTCTTGTGTGAGACTTGAGCAAGGACTGGAAGGCAGGGAAAGTGGTATAAAGCATAAAGGTTTTTTTTCATGTTTTTTTTCTTACAGTGTATTTTTTTTTTCTTTTTTTTTTTTTTTTTTACCGTTTCTGGGAAAGGGGCGAGAATGATCCCGAGTNGTATCCTCTACTACTTTTGAATCTGTCAGATGCTAATGAAGATAGGGTTGCTGTATTTGGAAAGGAATGAGTAGGACAAATTTCCAGGTTTTCTGCCATGAATATTACAAGGATAAAGCCTTCTCTCAAATGAAACAGTTAAGAAATTCATGGTTTGTCCTAATCTGAAACAGCATTGCCTAGAGGTCCCAAATTCAGAGTTGAAAATATGCAAAAATCTTTGGTGCATTAGGAATTGTAGATCATTTACATGCTTGGCAAGGCCATTTAAGATCACTGTTTACTGTTAAGAAGTTCTCAAGTGATTACTGAAAGATATCTTAAATGTGAAGCTTCTAAGTATCTTCTATTAGAAAAAAAATCTTTCAAGATAGATGAATGTAAATCATGACTGCCATATGTCAAAAGGATCTCATGGTTAAAAAAATAGACATAAACAATGCCTCTCTAAGTCTTCATAAACCCAAGTTTTTAAAGCTTTTTTTCTTTTAAACAAAATCCAGAAGATTTTTGCCAAGAAAGTTTTTATCAGTGAAAAGTAGCAATTCTCAACCTTCCTATATCTCATGGAATACTCATCTTCCTTCAAAGATCTCTGCTCATATAACAATGGGGACATGAAGGATAATAATTGAATTCCCCTTATTGAATCCATACTTGTATAAATTTGAGTGTATCACATTTACTTCGGGTTTTAAGCTGAATTCAAAATATTCTCTTCACAGTTTCTCTGGAGGATAAGACTTCCTTGGAGCTCTTGAAACTATCTATTGGACTTTGGAAGAACAAAGTAGAAAAAACAGGAAGAATGTCTGCTTTAAACCAAAACATCTTTCTGAAAACCACAAAATTCTAATGATGGGAAATCACAAGTCTCTATTAGAATGTTAATTACTAGCTTTTGTGTCCTGCTTTTTAAATCTGTCAGAGATAATGAAATTACAAATTAATTGTGGCTCGTTTCAGTTTGGATGTTCAGAAAGAGGTAATTTAAGCGGGTTTCTTTTTCCCCAAATTATTTTGCTTTCATGTGTACACAAGAGACAGATGTACCTAGTCTGCTTCATTAAATATAGCTGATAATAGCATATTAACAAGAACTTGAGATTCTATCTTACTATTACACACATCACAGTAATGTCTCAGAGGTGACATAAGAGGATCCAACAATGCAACTGGATGCTTACAAATTAATTCTACCTTTTTCTCCCCACAAACATAAGCAAATGAAAAAAAACTCTTCCATTTTCCAGTTAAACCACATTGATCAGTGCCAGAACACTAACGAATAAATGAAAAACAACAATTCTTATTTCCCGTCTCCTGAGCCATCTGCACATTTGCATGTCTGCCAAAAGCATTCTTGATTAGTTCAGCTATCCCACTAGTCCCAACTAGCTATTCTCTACCAAACATTTAGCACTTTTCCTGAGATGTTTAAATAGCGGATTCAAAACACTTCTTGCAATGAACTGAAATTTGATCTTCCCCCCTTCTCCTGTAAGTGAAATATGCAGCATGTTAAAGCTGCAAACTAAATCCTAACATAGTCAAACAAACCCGGCATTAACCACTTGAACTTCTGGTGTTAAGGTTCAAATTTGACTCAGAATTGTCAACAGTAACCCCTTCTTACAAGGCTGTTTTAAACATATATAAGTGCAGCTCAAGATCACATTTGGAGCAAAAAAGACACCAGCTTTGGAGCTTGATCTTACAGAGGCCCTACAAGCTGTCAACTCCTTATAACCCTTTGTAAAAGAATTCAGCAAGAGATAACCATTGGTGGATGAACTCCTCAATAAGCATCATGGATCCTGCACTGCTCTGACATAACTAACTAGAAATTCAGCCTCACAAGGAAAGCAGCAGCTTTCATACCACTTATCTTGATTTTGCACTGATTTTTGTTTAATGCATTTTTGTTAATTTGAGGGGTAAAGTAGCTACAAATCTGTGCATAGACAAAGCACCTCATGTTGCCAGAAACTCTTAGCAGCAGAGCAGAGAACAAGTGAGCTTTTGACACTTAGTGAGGTGTTGTACAGCAACTTGGCATAAACACGATTACCTGGCTCTTTCTGCCTAAACAATGAACAATCAAATCTGTTAACAATGTGAAAATAGAAAAAGTCTGCTTAAGATGTCAGTATCTCATCACTTGGATGGCCAGATCAATTCAAAGCTCTACTGGCTAGTCCTAAATAACGCCACCTACAGCCTTTGAAGAAAATCATTTAAAATTTAGTTACCAACCTTTATTTTTATCTGTTTACTTAAGGATGTCTTTAAAAAAAAAGTAAAAGAACTAAAATAAGTGATTAGATAAGTAGTATATCTATATACCTATATATGGAAATATAATACCTTCATGGTGAAAGAGCATACCTTGCTTACTCTAATTTCAGTTTCAATTGCATCTAATTCTGGAAGTTAAGTTTAATGTTCTTAAAACTGATCGCTAAGTAGTCATCTAACTTTCAACAAATATTATGAATATACTGCATATATTTTAAATACTAGTATTTATAATAATTTAAATACTAGTTATGAAAGGATAAAATAGATTTAAGTAAAATATAAAACTGCAACTTGTTCCACCTCTCACAGAATAAATGTCAACAGCAAAGTCAATGGTTTCTTTTTATACGAACAATGGGCTTTGAAGTTCTTCAAAGTATCTGCTACGCAGAGCAATGGAAACTTAAAACAATTTATACTGGACAATAAAATAACGTGTAATTCTTTGACAAGTCGTTATGAAAAGGAGGAGGAAAAAATTCTGAAAAGGCTAGAAGCATAACACAAGATAAACCGGTATGGAACAGTGATGGTGAAAGGACACTCATAGACTCTAGGAGAAACCAGTAAAAACCTGTAGGAGCACACATCAGAACATAACAGTAGAAACCAATACAAAACAGTATGGACTCACTGCAGTCAATAGAGTCGCATAGGACTCTAACAATAACACCAGCCCCAAACGCAGCTCAAATCCCAGTTCTGACTCTAACTGTAACCCCCAGCCTAGCCCTAATCCTTTCCAGAAGGAATGCTCACTAGCATGGGCCAGTAAAGACCAGTAAGTACTCACAGCGGTCAACAAAAACCTACAGGAACCAGTAGGCACACACACCAGTATGGACCAGTACAGACTCACTGTGTTCAGACAATACACTATGGCTCAGTATATCCAAGCTGTAACATCCAGTTTCACAAATACCATTGGGAAGAAACAAAGAGGTGACTTTTGAAGATGATGCAAATCCTCCCAAGGAGCAAAAACAAACAAACAAACAAAAAATTATTATATTGGAAGAAATAGGATCTGAGCCTAATGGCCAAAAGCTAACGATGAGAGAAAACTGCCTTCAGACAGGACTGTAAGTGATAAACTCCAGTGAGATCTTCTGTAGATGCTATATATGGGAACCATATCTCTCATTCTAAGTACATACATGGGAGCTGGGCCTGTCAGAGAGTGCATTGTTGTAAACCAGATAAATAGCGAGCCAGCTAAATACATACTTGAAAAGTTCAGAACCACGGGGAAGAATTTGGACAAGAAGGAAAAAAAAAACATACTAATGGAAGGATCTTGGACAGCTCAGGGAACTGAATAATCAGGCAGGAAAATAAAGTAATCTTGATATTTTCCACAGTTGCAAGATTATGAAGCACTCTTCTGTGGAAAATTTTCCAATTGTGAATGCCTATTTACATTAAAGTTGCATGAGTGGGAATTTGTGAGGCACAGAAGGTGCCAGGATGTAAACGTCCTTGGAGACCAGAGGCAAGTGGAAATAACTGCCTTGTTCTAGCCTCAGACTTTCTGAGCCAAACTTCTATCTTACCTTCTGCACCCAAAGGGATAAACAGGCCAGTTTCTTGTTCTGGGCTCTGGATATCAGGAGAAAATCAAAACAGTCTCTTGAAGCCATTTATACGATGAAAAAAAACCAACAAAACATCACTGCTGCTTTTAATATCTTCTTGCCCTTGGCAATCACCTGCTTTGCCGAGCATTTATATTGCAGAATCAGCCCTGGCAACAAAATGCAGTGGGTCAGGCAGTCTCAGTGTCACAGAGACAATGAGATGAGATAGCACAGCTGCAGAAAGCTGCCCGAGGCTCTCTGGCTTACAGGATTTCAGAGGTGTGTTTGCAGCACTGACAGTTATGGGCAGTCAGTTTTCCCACACAAAGCCATTTGAAAATGGTGTATCCATGCCTGGTCCTGAGCCCCTGAACAGCTTTTGTTGTATCAAGATTAAAGGAGGATGAGGCAGCTGGGGTTAATAAGTTGAAAATCAATGCCATTACCAAAGAGAGCTGAAAAAAAAAATAAAAATGAATCCAAGCCCCATAGAAGCAGAAACTTTCAACTTCACCTCTTGCTATCTAGAAACATACTGTACAGTTCTTCTGGTTCTGTTTGGGTTTGATTTCAGATTTCAGGAGCTAAAAACTATGGATGATGTCTGAATTTTCTGATTATTAAAAATGCATATAGTTTACATATAGACAGTTGTATATTTGCATATCTATACATCTGTTGTTTTTTTTTTTCCTCCCACCACACTGAACTTTGGATCAGTCCTTGCATGACATTTTTAGGATTTGAAAGAAGTAGCTTCTAGGATTAGTGAGGTTATGAAATTTAACTCCACCTTCTATGATCTGCTATAAGTAATGGTACTGCAGCACAGAGCCACTTCACCACAACTTAACACTTTCTCCATGTTTCAGAGCTAACGATGACATACAGAAGGGTAAACTCAACAGACAGGACCACTCCGGTACATTAAAATGAGATCAGCTTTTCTGCAAAAAAGATTCAAATAGCCCTTGGCATGCTTTCAGCCTGCGTCAGCTAGTTCTATCCCAGAAACTCATTATCATCATTTCTGTGTTTGGATGTAGGCAGTTTGTATGGAAGCTGCTCTGCTCTTTCCAGAGAAAGTACCAGTGTACTTGAACCCATCAAAACATTCAGTAAAAATTTTATTTTATTAGTCTTCCTCCTACTAGCTTCATAGTCATGCTTAAGATAAAGTCCCTATCCCAGAAACGTTTGTCCCGTATTCTCACCTAAAATACTTAGCTTAATGTTAAAAGGATTCTTACTTCCAGTTTGGAAATTGCAGTCTTCTAGCATCACATTTAGACTAGCATCTTTTATTTTATTATTTTTTTTTGTATCTAGTGCACTGCATTGTTAGAAGCTGATGGTAGAGCAAGGTTGTTCTCCCAATAGAATTCTACCTCAAGTAAAAATTTAAACATAAACTGGAGATTAACATAGTACAAAGATAAAGATCCTCAACAAACACATCCATAACAGGGACATTACTACCAACTGCAAGAGGGAATTCATTATATGTTGGGTAGGATAAATAGCACTCTTTGTACAGGGCTTTTAAAGACTCCAAAATCTTGTTTCCTTTATCTTCTTATTTCACTTATGTAGAAGAACATAAGGCCTAGAATTGAAATAGATTGGTTTTGATTCTTGCCCAGTGAGTGTAAGCCTCAACAGATTCTCAGTGAAAACCATGACAATTTCTGCTGACACAGACGTGTTTTTGGAAATCCACAAGCAGAGAAAGTCAGACTTGCAAGTCCTAGCTGACTCTCTGCCTATAGGGCAGAAACTATCAGAACAGTATCATCCATTTATATACATTACAAATAGTAACAGATGTAAGTATTTAATTTTGCCACATGTAACTGAATCAAATGATCTGATGTAAAGCTTGCCCAAATTAGAGAAAAGGCTTTAATCGGGCTTTGGCTCACTTTCTAAATGCAACTAAGATGTTTTATAGCTATTTCCAGAAAGCAAAACTTCACTATAAATCAACACAGTGTATTACCTGCTCAGCTTCATATATGCACATGTGTTTCCTTGACTGAATAAAAGCTATTCTGCCTTATTATAAAAGCTAACTCCACGTTTTCTTTTCGTTATCTTTTCAGAAACAGGCTAAGAGCATAAGAAAAACATACTTGGCCTAGTTTATTCCCTTTCCATTATCAATTAATCAAACAAATATATTATTGGACTTAAAGCACACTCTGAAGCTGAGATTTTAATATACTTTATTGAAAAAGTACACCATTTTAAATTATTTTCAATGGGACAAAGCAATGATCATCTCTATCTACCAAGTCCTTTTTTGATGAATCATAGCTACCATATGCCAAATTCACATCTGCATGACTAGCAAAGTAAAAAGATAAATTTTTTTCAACACATCTTTAAGAATTTATATCACCAACAGTTTAAATTCATGAAATGCTGATGCTCTGACTATATTTCATATCCTCTATGTTGCACCATTTCCCAGTTCACAGTTTATCCATGTATTAGCATGCCAATTGAACACATCAGTCACCGTCACCTTGAGAAAATCGTCAATAGCAGAGGAAGAAGAACAAAAGAAGGTTTAGCACTAAGACCTGGGACACCGCCACATTCTCTTGCATTTTCCTGAAGAGGAAAGAAGAAAAAAACAAAAAGGAAAATAAATGCAAGCCAAGGCTCTTGACTGTGATACATGAGAATCTATTAAACTGCACAAGCAGAAGAAGATCGGTACAAACAATAAAAACTGTGAACTAAATACACTCAGAAAACAATACAGGCATTCATTTTCATTTGAAAAAATTAGGCTACAGACTAAAAGCAGGATCAACAAGAATCATAGCAACCTCCATGCAACATTTTAGGCCTCATTCTACATGCCATTATGGACTTAGAAGCACTAAAAAATTACTCTTGCGTAAAATGGGTGTCCATCTACAGCACAAACCACTGTAATCATGTCTTGGTCTCTATCAGATCTCCTTACTGTCCATCAGTACTCTGGAGAACATAGGGTAGTAAATTTGTGATCTGTCCCAAGAAATACTATGTGCAAATATAATGAATATTCCATCACTGTTGACCTTGTGAAGTTAGTTCCTGAAATAAAAACATTAACAGCCCAAAGTTCCCAGCCATCCCTCATGAGGAATCCTGTAGTGAATGCTTAGGCAAGATGAGCTCTCATATTCCTGACTGTCAGTCTATGTTCACATCCTACACGTTCTATTACGTGACATAGAACAACAGCAACAAGACATGACACTGCCTAAGGGAGTACTAATAAGTTTTTCTGCACTTACGATGTCATTTGCTTCCTTTAGTAAAGTGTTCTCTGTATTCTGAATATGTTCTGATGAGTTTCATTTTATACGGCAGCTTTCCTATTTACCTCTTTTAAAAGAAATAAAACCTCTACTGGAGACTGAAGTAATAAAATAGTAGAAACTTACTTCAGGGTGAAATCCGTGACAAGATTCTGGGCGTCTTCTTATCTTCTGAGATTTTAAACGTTCACATTTAAGGGATTCATTATGTATGACGTAGTTAAGGAGTGATCTTCTGAACACTGCATTTAATTGTCCTGAGTTCATTTCAGTGCTTTGAAATGCATATAGCGAAGAATCTTTCAACTCCTCACTTTTTCCTTTCATTCAAAGATTCAACATAAGATGTGTGGTCAACACAAGAATAATAATGTAATTCTACTGTTTTCTCCTCAGTGATCCATTGTTTAGACAGTATCATTTGCTCTTACACTGTTTACCTGTCTTTAAATAACATCTGCAATAAAAGCATACTGCTTTTGATAAAGTGCAACAAATCCTGAAATACATAGAACAGCACAGAATAAAAACTATGACAACCAGAAATCAATTACTGTATTTACCTTGCTATATTTTTATCCTTTCAGAATGCAGGGGTCTGAAATACCTTCAATGCTCCAGACCAGTCTTAAAGTAAAAAATGTCCATGCAATCAGGAATCTCATAATTTCCAATATCAGGATTGCTACCCTCAGAAGGAACTTACATGCTTAGTGTCTAACATGAAAGAAGTTTAACTATCTAAAAATAGACAGTGTGACCTTACAATACTTAAAAATGCATGTAAGTGTACTTACTTAAATTTTATTGTCTCTCCTAAATACCTAAACATGTGAATTCTCCTTGAAAGTAAGTAAGAATGCATTCTCAGCTGGCTTAATTTCAACCAGCCCCAGCTGTGATACATTCTTTGAAGTCTGAAGTCACTTTATGTAAGGAGAAAATTTTCAGTGTTTACATCTTAAAACTCTTCTTGACAACTCTGCAAATAAAAGGATATATCTTATTTCTATAGGTGCCATGGTAATTGGTGGGACAGAATCACAGAAGCATTCATTATCTACTACCACCATAAAGAGATTGCTGCTTGGGATTTGCTGGATTACAAAGGACCTGCAAATTAAAAGAAAATAGTTAGTGGAGACATTTTCTTTATTTCTTAGCAACAGGTTTTATTAAGGTATTTTGGACTTGTCAGCAACACCTGTGCCACAGTCACAAATCTCACTGACTTCATATATTGTACTAACTCTCTACACTTTGGGGAAGAAGAGGGCCTTGGGCAATCCTTTGCTCAACTGATAGAATATAGTCATATTTGGAGACAAGAATAAAGGTTGATACACAAATAGAATGGAACAGATAGGTTGTGTTAATGCCTGTCACCTTGAATTCAAACACAGGAATATTGCCAAGTAACTTATCTTTTTTTTTTAATTTCCTTTGATACTGAATCTTTTTTCCATAATTAATAACTAGCTCTGTATTTATGATAGGGAATTTTCAAGTACACATGAAACCTATCTTCAAAAATAAAGCAGGTTCTTCTGCAGCCAGATGGCAATAGTTGCAAGTCCCACCTATTGCCTCTAGAATCACGTCAGAGGCTTCATTGCCTCTGGATCTTGCATGGCATACAGCAACATGAATTGCTGAGACAGCTTTCATCTGGCCTCCTGAGAGTCATTTTATTTCTAGGCCAATAAAACAGATATTAAACCTCAAAATCTTCATAAGTGGGGAGATTTATTTTAGGATAATGTCAATTATATGGTACAAATAAAGTGATAACTCAGCACCACAATCAAATTAAGAGCAAGTATGCAATTCAAAGGGAGAGATACAACAATATATTTATTTCTCTAAGAAGGAAAGCACCCAGGGGTGACCAGGGAAGGAACCTGCAGGCACAGTTTAATGATCCACATAGCTGCAATGAGCTGAACTCTTCAGCATTTACAAAGAGAAAAGGGGATGGTTGAAGGGCCAAAGAGCACTGTTTAACCCTTTCTTTGAAATTCAGAACATAAGAAACAGAAAAGCTTTAAGGCTCAGAGACAATTCTTCATAATTTCTTAAAAGTTTAGATCAGAATTTAGATATAATATTTACAATTTTTTCCAATACTCAAGAATCTTTGAAATCTGAATATTCCAGAAATTAGGTGTTTTTTACTGTGATATACGGGTAAAAGCACAGAATCTTAAGTGAGGGTTTGAGCCACCAAGATGATGTGGAGAGAAACATTTTTCCTCGGACATCTTTATGTAAAATACATATTGTCTTATTAAAATAATTCCTTGCGTCTTCCAAAAATCACATAAGATGAAATAGTGGAAGGGGTGAGGAATATATGAATTTAGCTCCAGAAAATAATAAAAAAAAAAAATTGGAAAACCTGCTATAACAATGTTGCCAACTGAAAGATTAAACACTTCTCAGTATTTTTTAAACTTACTAAACCTCCGTTAAAATTACACTTAGAGTGATCTGCAGTGTGTTAGCTTTATGTTTATACATGAAATATACATTTATGGCATAACGTAAAAGGTTGAACCTTATATATGCACCTACCAAACAGCTGGAGCATGTAGCAAGACTGACATCATTGTAATGGAGCATCTGTGGCTTTGTGGATTTCTGTGTGGGAGAAATGGGGCCAACAAAAGGAAAGGAGGGAAAATTCTTAACAGACAACAACCTCCAAATTGAAGTGACTGAATATCTCAAAACTATTATGAATAATTAAAGGCTCAAAAGATGGGAAAGAAAAACAAACAAACCCAACTAGATTTTATTCCCCAAGTTGGTGCAATTTGGATGTTGGGCATTTAGAAATATCCAGAATATTTATAATATTTATTGAATCTTTTGTATTAGCTCGGAAAAGGACTCGAAAGAAATAAAGTGCCATCACATTTAAGTGTTTGCTAAATGTTCATTTCTCTTTGAGAACAGGTTAGTAACCATGACTCTGTTGTACCCAAGGTGTGACTGGTTCAAACTCCTTTTCTAACAATTCCATTTGTGGGCCCCAGGTGAGTACTCAAGCATGTCAGGAATTGTGTACTATACAGCTAGCCTGAATGTTGTCATTTAACAAAAAGGGTACACATTCCCCATTCCCAATTTCATTTTTTCTTTCACTCACTTCACCAGGGCAGCATAAGGGCTGTATGTTCTTCCACATGAAAGAGAGGAGAAAAAATAAAAAGGATTTTGACATTTCTGTCAGTTCATCTAGCTGGAATGAAAAGAAGAAAGCACTGTGATTCAGAAGAAAGTTTTCACCACAGAATCACGATGTTGAGTAGATTATTACGTGGGTTCTCTAACGAAATAGTCAGATGCTATAAAGGTTGGTAGGAATTATATTCTACAGAAAAATTTGCTAGAAATGGTTATTTGGGTGTATATATATGAACTTATGGAAATTAACAATTAAAGAAATTGCAAGGATTAAACTTACTGGGTTAAATAAGAAAAAATAAACCTTTCTAATTTTGAAATTGTAAAAGAGTCATCCACAATTTACACTGGTTCATTTTACCAAACATTGGATATTTTTACAAATCTACAGACTATTATAATTTTATATATATCTTTTGCATATCTGTATACATTTATGGTTCTATTACAGACATCTTTAAGGTGCCTAAATTTATGGTAACTGCCAAAGAACATGTGACTGTCATCTAAAGAGCTATAAAAATATGAAACTTTTGGCTCACTGAAGTATTTTTTTCGACAGTACATAATAAAACCTTAACAAATATTTTTCTGGAAACCTATTGACCATGCTAGAGACAAATTCAAAAGAAAACTTTAACTTTCACAAGAAGTAAATGAATGTTTTCCTTTTCACAACTATTGAACCTAATATGTCAATGAAGTTGTGAAGCCAAGCGCATGACCTCACCAGCCACTGACTTTGAGGTCACAGGCAAAGGATTTAAATATCACAAAGTGAAGACAGAGGACTGAAGACAGAGACTGAGTCGAGCAAATAATTAGGCAAAAAATATATATGTCTAATTTAGCTTTCTTTTCTAGTACTAGAGTGTGCATGAGCAAATTATACTTCTTTCAGCTGCTCTAATTTAAGATATTCACAGACACGAGATATTACTAGATCATGGGCAAAGAAATTTCTTCCAATCATTAGACTATTCAGTTGCTCTGTGACTATTTGGATAATTCACATGGCACTGCTTCCATGTCCACCATCACTAAAGCAGTGTGTCTTCTGGCTTTCAACATTCAGCTTCCATGGTGACATGCACTTGTGTATTTGAAACTCATTTTGAGTGAACATACTTGCCAGTAAATCTCAGAAACTGAACATTCACGAGAAATCAAATGTATGAATGTACAGTCAGAAGAAAATATTTTAAACACTGAAATATTCCACCAAAATGTGTCACTGTGTACACCAAGAATTAGTAGTGAGGGAGAAGAGCCTCTAACAAGGCAGCTTCCATGACTGCAGTGGAAAATAAACTACTGACAAAGTGAGGAAAGGGGTTTTATCTTTTTAGGTAAGTTTCACTGAGAGTCTCTAAAGTTTATATTACAATAAGCATTTCTGAACACCTGCTGGCTGAGGTTGTCCTTTGTGTCTCTGGTAATATGGTAGCTAACAATCAGTAACAGACTAAGGGCATCTCTTGAACATTATTGCTGTGTTAACAAATTAAAAGGACATCTATGTTTAATGCCTATATTTAATGTTTATGGAGAATGTTTTGTGTTTAAAGGGTAAAGCTCTTTTTAAGTTAAGTAATGTAAATCTTTCAGTTTGAACCTTTTTTCTTTACAACAGTATAATCATTGTTTGACAGTCATAGTATAGCAAAAGCCTTGCATATGTCTCCATATATAAAATGTAATAACCTGTTGTGGTTCCTGTTACGTTGAAGCCACACTGAGTCAATAAGAACCTTATTAATATTTTTTGCTCCATCTTTCATCCACTAAGGAACTGGCTTGGTTTATTTAAAGTGCTAGTCCAGAGGTTCAAAACAGGCTCAAACACAAACAGCTTCTTCAATCTGCTTTCAAGGGGAAGGTGAGGAAGGAAGAAATTTGATACTTGAAAGGAGTAGAAAAAGAAAACCTATTCATACCAAACTATTTTATTAATGATGAAAACATAAGAGTAGAGAAGAAATCTCCAAGAAAGTCTGAATTTTAAGTCAGAGCATTAGACAACATTTTTCTCATTTGCACACATTTTATCTTTTACTTTCTAACCTTTTTCTGTACCAGTTCATATAGAACATCTCCTCAAATATCATTCAAAATGAATTGGAAAATAAAAGTAGCTTCTTTTTTTTTTTTTAACCTAGAAATAGTACCTTACTTCTCAAGTATGCAATTATATATTAAACTAGTACTTGAAAATTAACTTTTTCATAGTTGGAATGGAATTCATCATTATATTTGCTAAAGTTGTACTATAAAGGCATGATAATAAAGCATGCCTTTAAGAAGTGAGTTATTATGGCATTGCAATTTCTTAAGATGGCCTGAAATTTTGAAAGTGTCATAGAAGAACTGTAATACAAATCTTGGGGAGCAGTCATGCCAAGACCTCATGTGACTTAGATGCCTATGTTAGAATACTGATCACTTCCAACCTGAAGAGAGGACATGCAGACACACAAACAATTGAAGCATAATTCAGACCAGGAATTTGGCTTTGGTGGTCTGAATATCCTCTGCTTTTCTGTCTTCCTTTCTCTTTAATGGTAAAATAGTGACCCTGCAATGTGAACTTGGTGAAATGTGATGCCTAAGGCAAAGTGCAGACCACAACACCTGTTCTGAAATATCCAGCATAGTACATTAAAACCTGATTTTCTTTTACATTTAAATCTCTTCCTTTTGCTTGTATGTATGAGAGCTTTTATACAGTTAGTGTATGTATATATATATAGCATATAAAACTGTCTTTTCAAGAAGCTATGTGCTTTTTTGTTTTTAATCAACTTATTTCATAAATGGCAACTCTTTTTTTTTTTTTTTTCTGGGAAAAAGAGTTACTTTCTCCTTTAAGGAGCAATAATTAGAAAATACAGTCAAGGTAGTGGAGAAGGGACCAAGCAGACACCACTCTTGCTGCACAACCCTCATTCCACACCAAGTGCTTCTTTCTTTTCCTTTTTTCTTGAGACTCTGAATCTCTCAGGTGGCAAACTATTGATAAGGCAACTGGGTGAGAGACAAGCTGCCTGGGAAAGGAGGGAGATATTCAGAGCTGCGGAGAAGGGAAGGGATGATGGAACAACCAGTCTTGAAGTAGGAAGACATTTTTCACATTCTTCAGTAGGCCACTTGATACCATCACTGCTTAAGGGAGGACATTGTTGCATGACCACCTGAATCACAAGGCACACACTCTGCGTATGATAGGCTTACCATCTTCTCTCTGAATCTGGCATCAACCAGAAGCATTTTCCTAATGTAAGTGCACCCATAGCAGGCATAGCTAAGGTAATTCAATTTCAAACACGTGTCTTATTCAGCCAAGCTAGCTTAATGTTTATTTATTCTCCACTATTTGATTGCAACATCTGCTATTAAAGGAAATTGATGTCACTGTAAACTGGCTTAGACTCCGTATTTCCAAGCAGGAGAGCCAGTCCATTCCTTTGTCCACTGGCATCCCAGATCCCATCACCGACTGAACTATTCTCCATTTCCTGGCTGAGAACCATGCTGCCATTATCTGGTGGCCAGGGACACTGCTATAGGACACGTTTCAATGACAAAGAGGTAATAAATCTTTAAGTAGCATTCAGCAATCTCTGATTTTCAGATACGTTTTCTCTTCTTCACACAACAAAGACTGAAAAGTTTTTGAGGGGACAAAATGAATGACAAGGAACAGAGAACTGTAATGATACAGGACAAGACCATGTTTGAGGGAGAAAAAAGGTAGAAAAGGTATATTCCCCTTATCCTGAAGAATGGTTCCTTTGCAATATGGTGACAATTTGAGTATGGCAATAACATTAAAAGAAATTCTATTTATTTAAATACAGTGTTGCATGTTTTCAATTAAAAATTAGTTTTATCATAGAAATACTGCACTTTTGTGCTTTGTTTCAGGACACATATCTTCAGCTCTAAGAATTATTGATATGTTAAATTTTACAATCAACTTCTTTTTTCTTTTTTTTCATTTTACAAAAGTACACTACTATATGTCAAGTACATGACGGCAATAAACTTATGGCTTAGGTGGGATTTTAAACCTATAAACATTTAAATGACTATTCAGATTCATATGCAATTTCATAATAGTGAGCTTTAACAGCTTGATTCAAGATAAAAAATCCTTTATGTATGTTTTTCTTCTTTTTTTTCTGTAATGATGGCAGGATAATATAATATAATATAATATAATAATATTATTGCTTAATGTTACAGTGATGACCATGGGATTTACACTCAAATTATGATTGGAATAAAATCCCATTGTTGTGTTAGCTTATGTCTGCCAATACACAATCATATCTATCATTTTTAGGAGGTAATAAAAAAGATATTTTAGCTAGCAGTTCTTTTGGCCACAAAGAAGAAGCCTACAAAGCCTGGAAGAATTTCACTATGAGTGTTTGAACTGAAAACAATTAGGGCAATATTTTCAAATTGGCAACCTAAATGCACACACAAAGACTTGAAAAAATATTCTGAATTTCTATGGTATTCAACTCAGCTTCAAATGGGATCTTGAGCATCTCTGTAAATTCAGCCATTTCCCTCCAGGCTTTTCGGTGTACTTTTTTCACTGCAGACCAGCACTATAGAAGTTTGTATATTTTGGATTAAGATTAGTTGTTACTCTGGGATTACATTTCATAAATGTCAAATTTGATCATTCCTATATTTTTAGAGAAAGAAAAATCATAGTAGCACTAGGATAGAGTAAATGGAAAATGTTGTGCATTCTGTACTCAAATATCTGTTACTCATATAACTATTGGTTGCAAATGTTCAACCCTAATGGTCTGGAACAAACTTTAACCATTCAAGAGAAATGCAGATATCTACCCAACTACTATCATGTGCTTTCCAGGCTGCTGGCTACATTTCCAACTCACATTTCTCTCACTTATCACATTTTTAAAATGAATGAATGAAATGTTTATATGACACTCATACATTGGGCTACTTGCTTTTTTAGTTGTTCCTTTTTTTTTTTTTTCAACTCAAAATAAATGGTGATAGAGAATGGAACATCTTTAATACAACTTATAAAAATAATACATATGCCAATAATAACATTTCTGAGAGCTGTTAAACTATACGAAAAAAAAAAAAAAAGTCCTAGTCATTCTATTACATAAAAAGAGACAGATAAGCTCTCTGGCTCACGTCTGTAACCTGACTTCAAGCTAAAATATTGCTACTACTACATATGGCCTCATTGACTTGAGGACAACTTGGTGTCAGAATAAACATATATAACCAAAGCAAAGTTCAGAATGAAGGAGGAAAATGAAAAATATCATTCTCAGTGTTGCTGTAGGTTTAGAATATAACAAGAACTTTGATAACCTCCCTCAGCTTTCTATTCCAGCTGCTTGTGACGATTTGTGATGATAAATGATAATATAGAATTTCAGCTCACTAGATGAACTGCAAAGCTTTTGCAGAGACATCAAGCAAAGAAGTTCCACAAACTTTAAATATCAGTCAAAATTGATGTCTCTGAACAAATCTGAGTTCACTTTTGAGGCTGTAGTGTAACTGTCTCCATAGGCATCAGAGTGGGTACCCAATTTTTTGATAGCTGTTTAAAACAATGGGCATGAAACAAATTATATCAGAGGGCTCTTATTACTCAGATATTGCTTTTTTGACAGTGGCATTAGGTTAGCAAGAAGATGAGAGAGTGTAACTCTGCTGTTAGCCAGTGTGAGTTCTGAGCCATACTCAAGTAGCTGTGGTTTATATTGAGAGACATCTCAGATATTTTAAGATGTTAGATGATTTCTAAGCTGAATTCTGAATACAAAAATTAAAAACTTATCTGGTATCCTCTGACTTATGAAAACTCATAAATATCACATGATATTGTAAAAGACACTTCTGCATTGCAAGCATGCTAACTATTCTTTTCCACAGCTTTAGGTCTAGAACACACTATAAAGCTCCAAAGAAGAACTTTAAACTGAAGACTATTTTTCCAGTATTAACAAACCACCTGCCTCAATGCCATGATGTTAGCTACCAGGATTCGAGGAATACAGAATATAATGACAACAATTTTAGTTAAATACTATTTTTTTCATGAGTATTTAAGTATTTGTTTATTTGTCATTTCTACCTGTATATAAACAGAAGAGAGAAATTCTGACACTATATGGAATAAGATCATATGCTTAAGAAAAATACTATTTTGATCAGTACTGGCTATCCTTGCATTAGCAAGTAAGGAGGCACAATGGCAACAGATCTATCCAAAACATGCAGTAATAAAGATCTCATGTCTAACTCATTCACACTGTAGGAGTGTATTTCAAACTTGCTTGTTTTGCTGCCTGAGCAGAACAACCATTAGAGAGGTAAGATACATTAAACTTTTTATTTAATTTAATCTAGAACAAATCAAGATGGCATTCTCCAGGAATGCCCTAATGCAAAAACTTAAGTACAAATAGCAAAGATGATCAGGATTTTCATTTTTAAATGTGAAATAAAATCTAGAACTAAAATGCTCATTGGATATTTCCACAGTGTGGTTAGCAAGAATGTTGTGTGTATAGATATGAAGCAATGACTGGGATGACCACATCTGAAAGAAGTATGCGCACTGTCATCGTCTCCACAAGTGTATTATTTAAGGATCTTTAAAATTCTGTATTATTTAAGGAAATGTATAAGTGTTCCCTTGTATGGAATTCCAATATTAAGATTCATAGTGTTTTTCCAACATAAAAGTTATTACAAATCTATTAAATTCCAAAGTTCACATTAAAGAGGAATGTTAAATCTACAGATGCCTAAGTCATGTTTGTATCGTTTTTCATCAATCAAGCTGTATTATATTGTGAAAATATTATAAGCTGACATGAGTTTCCTAGCATTAGCAATACGTCACAAGTGTACCTGGCTTTAAAAACTCATGGCAGTGTTTTCCAATTTTAATAAGTTTTCCCACTTCAAATCATCTTTGATATGTATATTACTACTCAGCTGAATATGTTATGACATTCATATAACATTTTAAATCTCCTGTCATTACAAAGCATCCTTTCACTGTGTCAGCCTAAATCTATCATACGTTTAATATCTATTACTGCTTGTTTAAAATCTAAAATTATGTTACTTTTAAGCAGTGGTAATATTTAGATTTTATAGTGCTATCGAGCTTAACTATGATCACCGAATGGTGAAGATCACCACCTTCCCACACATAAGTTTTATATGTAAACATCTCAAGCAGTTCAGCTGTGGGCTATTTGGAAGATATATGTAGGGAACTGAAGAGCTAAGAGATGGAGCACATCTCATCCTACTTGTCAGAAATGAACAAAAAAACAAGCAAATAAACAACAAAAAAAATTGGAACTAATAAAAACATCAGTGGCTGGAATTGCTAGGAAGTCACCCCATGCATCTCCAGGGTTTTAAAGTACTTACCAACAGACTGTGTGGCCAGTGCTATGAGGTTCCCTAATGAAAATGTTTCACATAACTGCAAAAGACCCCTGTGCATTTCCTTAACTTTCTTTCCTTCTATGGAATCCTCATCACATTCATTATATATTTTTTGTCAATAAAAACATCCTTTCAAAAAAAAAAAGATTACTGTGGTCAGGTTTTTTTTTTACTTTAATTTTTGCTTGAGAGTGATTATTATTATTATTTTTTTTATTCTTTAGCCTTTTCATGACTGGTACAAAGCCAAATAAATTGTGAGAGAGAAACTGGATTAACAAATAGAGATATGCTTTGTCAATTACATAAGCAAACTCCAAGGTATTTGTTCCTTATGGAAAGCTTTGACACAAATAAAAACCAAGAATAATAGTGAATAGTATCCAGTTTCTTAAAAGAAAATAGTAATTTACAGTGTTTTCTAAACTGGCCATTCAAAATATACATTATCAAATGGTAGAGATAAAATTACCACACAGTGGCTTTAAATTGCATTTACATGCCAAACAGTGTTGCTTTTGTAGTGAAGAGGAAGTTACAACATACAATTGCTAATTGTTGATGTGTTGGAAACATGATATAGGATTTTACACTATGTCTGAAGACCTTTAATAAAGAATTCTACCAGTGTAGATTGCATAATTTGATACTTTTTTCAAAAAAAAAGCAGAATAATCTTTGGGGTGTCACCTGAATTTTGAGGATTTTGGTTACCACAAGGTTCTTCAAAAGCTGATGTTGCTCCAGAGACCTCTTTACACATAAGAATTCTACTAATCTGAAAGATCCCATTTTCAAAACAGAGGTGCACTTGAGACTTCAACAATTAATTACTGATGTATGTGAAACTTTGACTTTCCTTTGTAGATCCTCCCGTACTTCAATGAATACCTAAACAAAATCCTCAGAGATTAAGATCTGTCCACTATTGCCAAGGTCATCAGTGTGATTATAGCATACCTTTGACTCCAAATGGACATAGGTCAAAACCATTTATGTGCATGGTATCATGTGTACTTGACATGGTTACTGAAAAGCAGTCATATTAAAGCATACAGTCTAAACATATAGTGAAATACAGAGAATATTTGCTTTCCTTCAGGGTCATATATGGTGGATACTGTAAAACGAATACAATATAAAATGTCTTCAAGAAGACTGATTATAATTTACTGCCCAAACTACTCCAGGAAATCTACAGGAATATTCTGATGTATGTATAGAGAGCTCCAAATGAGAAGAAATAGACCCTTGATGCTTTGCTTGTTTTATGCGGCAAGCTGATTTGTTTAGAAGTAAACTAACTACATCTGAAAAGGCAAATGATTATTTATTTCATGGGAAATTGAACTGCATATTTATTTACACATTTTAAACACGACCAAGTACAGCAGTTTGGCAAGTTTCTACTGAGTAACAAATGCAGAAATATTTTAGCAACTGATGGCTTAGCTCAAGATTAAGCGGTTTTTAAAAACCATTACCATTTTAATGTCTACAGATTGCCCCATTTCTGACACTAATATACTCATGCCCTGAACAATCTGAATCTAATTTGTATCACTGTTTATATTTTTCTGCCAAGTAAATGCAATCAGTGGACAAATCTTAAATTTGCCAGTAGACATTCACGCTGAAGGTTTAATGTCATCCTGAACAACAACTCCATCATGACCAACCTCTTTTTATTGACAATGAACAGAACACAATGCTCAGTCAAATATGCAATATCTAGGCCAGTATTTAATCAACTGTGCAATTCCTATCAATTTAACTGCTAATTTGCATGTGATATACAAGAAAGGGAACACTTAACGTTTCATCTTATAAATAAATAAATAAAACTAGTGTAGAATTCTGTCCCTGAGTTAGGATTGTAGCTATATATTTCCTTGCTTCCCTACTGAGCATATACCTCTCTGATCATTACTTTTCTCTTCATTTTGTGACTTAATTTTATGCACAATGAATCAATTGGAAAACAGTGAACAGAGGGAAAAAAAAACAAATAACAAAAAAACAGACACATATTTATGCTTATGGAACTGATCTTGTGGAGCTATGAGTACTTCAGTTTAAATAGAAGGGTCACTGGTAGCAAGGCCAGATTTTTGATCTGCATTCAAGTCCAGTATGTCATCACACAACAACATGAGATGTTAAAAGAGAAGATTTTAAAACATCTGACTCTGCAACTATTGCCTGATTTGTATTCTCATAGCTTCCAGAACTGCACATGCAAATTCAGCAAGCATGAACTCAAATGGTTGCAATTCTAATATGCAGACTTAATGTATTAATAGATTATTTTATTTAGTAACTTGCCGGATCTACAAAAGATCATTTATATTTTATTATTTACATTTAACATTCATGGGTTAACAATACAATTGATAGTGTTTTCCCAATGAACTTACTGAAAATTATGATTCTCCAAAAATTAGATTTGCAATTAGAAAATGTTTTTCTGTTTTGTCTAAAAAATTGATGAGTGGATGCACCAAAAATTTCAGGTAACTGATCTTGGTGAGATAGACTATAATCTTTTCTAATTTATAACATCAAAACAAGATTGTTATGGTTTTAAATGTCAGCAATTAAACTCTGTAATGCAAAGAGCAGCGGAAAGCAAAAACTGATCATGTATATGGTGAGAATTGCTGGAGAACTTTAGTTGACATACTTGCATTAAAAACCAGCTAACACACTGTGGCAACACCTCATAAAACTACAAAAGCATTGAGATGCTACATTAACCAAAGCCTTCAAATCTAATGCCTAATAAAAACAAAACAAAACAAAACAAAAATCAACGAGAAACAACCTATCATCCAAACAGAAACCATATTTCTAAGCAGTGAAACATATTTATAACCTACACAAAGTGGAATTAGTGTATTTCTGGCTCTTCAGCAATTTTCAGTACTGAAGCTGCCATGGAACATCTTATTCTCCGATGTACTGACTAGGTTATTTTTTTTTCTCTTCCTTTTTCTTTTCCTCCTTCTCTTCCTCTTTTTTTTTTTTTTTTTGCTATAAAAAGGATTCACTTACCAGAAAATATGAAAGCACTTCATATTTAAAAAAAATCCCATTTTTTTCTCTTTTGTTGACAGCATAAAAAATGTGGGTTGACTTATTTGTGATTGTTCTTTAAATAACAGATTAATTTAATAATTGCAGGGATATTGAATGACAAAAAATTATGGGGCTGGAAAGCCAAACTCTGACCCTAATGACATTCTTACGTTAATTCTTATTTTCTTTTAGGCTCCTGCTTTCTTAATAAAACCTATATTTTTGAAAATCTGTTTTAAACACTGCAAATTATCCCCAAGTAGCATTTATTTTTTGCTAGTAAGAGATAAGTTTACATACAAGAGGGTATACTTTATTTATCTTTATACATATAGAGCCTGACTCCAGACCATTTCAGACTATAGGTGCCTTTCCATGGCTAGAATAAGTTTTGAGAGATGACTTGCAAAGGTGATCCATCCATTTATGAAGTAATTAGCGTAAATCACTGTCTGCGATTTATTTGTGAGGATAATTTCAGTCTAAGCATCCATCATTAAAATTTAGAGCATTTAGAAGAGCAAGGTTTATTTTTCCTAACTTAGCTGGTAACTGTTTCCTTTCCATTAAGCACTGTGAAGTGCTGCATGTTCCAAGACCAATAATGGCACATTCAGTACTGAATAAAACTGAGCCCTTGGCTCTCACCACATGACCAGGTTGACAGTGCTAGTGTCTTTGCTAGCAACAGCACAGTGTTTGTAATCCAAAATGTCTTATCTAAGTAACACTCTGTGGTTTCAATTAACAGCAGTCATCATTTTTGCCTATACTCTGAAACTGTTTTTATTCTCCTTTTTCAGACAAGGGCTCTCTCGTGCCTGACAATGTAGGAAAGAACAATAGTGAGTTGAATTAGTATCTTACAACAAAAATTTCCTTGCAGCAGAGTATTGCACAACTTCTAATTGCAAACCTGTTCACTTTTACCAGAGTGTACTTGAAAGGAAGTGATTATCCTGCAATATTATCATGGATGAATATTCAGCTAAATATTTACATAACTATTCTTCTATCTGTAATCAGTGTTGGTAAGTATACACCATAAGTAGATTAATCTGTAACAAAGTCCAAGGTGGGTACATAAAAATATTCCACTGTCTCAAAGGGAGGTGAATTGTGCCCCACGGATACAATAGACATTGTTCAAATGTATCCCCTAAGCAAAGCATCAGTTCACATCTCACTGCACATTAGGCTGAACCCTAATTTTGAGTGATTGAGTTCTTCATTCTTAAATTACAAGCATTAAGCAATACACTTGCTTGTAAAAATATTTATTGATACTGAGGCCACGAAACAGAAAACTGGGTCAGAAGATGTAGGTCTACAAGAGACTTTGGGTCAAATTCCTTAGCTGTTCTGCGGGAAAGTGTCTGGGGTTATAACAAAAATATTTGGAATCTAATGTAGTCTGCAATCTTAGATGCAATTTGTAGATTGTTAATGACAGTGGGTAAATGGTATAATGAAGAACTTTCCCATGAGAATCTAACAGTTCTTCTGGATTATTTCTTTAGGTTTTAACATTGCTTGT
Organism: Odontophorus gujanensis; assembly: GCA_013399175.1. Lineage (NCBI taxonomy): Eukaryota > Metazoa > Chordata > Aves > Galliformes > Odontophoridae > Odontophorus > Odontophorus gujanensis. The sequence continues at coordinate 194,401 of VXAB01013352.1, forward strand.
GGAGGAAAATAATGGGTGCCTTGAGATCAGTTTGTAACTTATAAGATTTTCTTTCTCTCTTTCTTTTTTTTTCTTATGTTCCACTGTGGAACACAAAATGTTTTTCTATGAAAAAGATCTTAGCACATTATTTTTGAAATACTATAATTTTCACTCAATGCAGTTTCCAGCCCACTGCTGTCCAAGCATTGCAGAATTGTGTTATTTCTGAAAGTCATTTCCTTTGACCTGAAGTTACCTAAGAAGACAGACTGAAATGTGCATTCCATTGAAAAAAAAAAATATATATATATATATAGTCCTGGTAGATTAATCTTCTTTTGATAGAAACATGTCTGTTTGCAATATTTAAGAACAAGAGATATGATAATTGTTACAGAGCTTCTCAGTAGTATTCTGCTAAACAATCACAAAATTGCCTGAACTCTACAGAGCTGGCATCAGGCACCCAAAGCATTGCAATGTACATTGTATTTGACATGTCAAATGGAAAAGCCATAGCTTGATTTTGTTGTGTTTGCTCTTTACAATCAGTGGGACCTCTTGTTACACTTAAAGTGTTCCTTCAGATTGAGTTACGAAGAATTTTTGTATTTCTGCAAAACTATATAGGAACTATTATTACACTGGAATTTAATCATTTTCACTTAATTACAAGTTGGTCAACAGCAAATTAAAAGTGAATGCTGGAGCTTGACTGATATCTCCAGTGCACTTAACTGTTATTCCTTATTCTTATACAGTGAATATATTGAGGAGAAAGCTTAGCTGCCACTCCAGAAGCATACCTATTGACTTCAAAAAGATGCTTCATCTTTCTTTGCTATCTGAACATTGATGTATTCTGGAAGGGGACAGCTGTAACAAAATTTGTTTGACTTATACATTCTTGATATTTATATTGATACACTAATTGCTGTTGTAAATGTTAAACCCCATTGTGATTATGACTTCTCAGCAAAAAGGAAATCCAGTTAAAAAGACCTACTGTATGTACTGTAGGAAGTACAGAGAATTGCATAAACAATACTAATGTTCAGTACCTAAACAATTCTAAAATTAGAGTGCAGCATAGCTACAGTACAAGACTCACTGTAGATAGGCATGGAATACAGAAGAGACATTTTCAGTAGGAAGGAAGTAAGTCATCCTCTTCTTTTAACTCTATGACGGGCAACATTACAGAAGCACTTGCAGAACTGACAAGGTTACATTACTGACATGAGAGGTGTGTTACTACTAACTCAGCTTCCTAGCACTGAACGTTTGAAGGATAGATTTAAACTTCTCCCACTCTTTCAGCTAACGGTTCTAAGCAGGAAACATTTGCCATGCAAGTAAAACAACCAGATCTCACTGCAGCACAAGGGAACTTGTAACCTACCCAGCAGAGTTCCACTCCTGTGTAGAAGCGCTAACAGTACTAATGTCTCTGTATCTAAATCTTTCCAAATTTGTCTGTAGTGTTCTGCCCATTCCCTGGAGAAGACTTTAATATTCTTTGAAATTAGCAAAAGTGTCTACTAGTTTTACTTTTTTTTTTTTTTCCTGAGAAAATAATAGGCACTGCTTTAATTTAAGAGTATTAAACTTGTAAATGACCCCTGGAATAAGAGACAGTCATCGTTATCTAAGATAAAACACACAGTCTTGTACGATCTTCAACATAACCTTGAATAATTCAGTTTTACTGCTTTGCTACAAACTTGTATAAAAAAAATCAAAAGGGCTTACTTGAAACAGTCATCGCAAGCAATATTCCCCGTGGTCTCCTTTATAGTGCGTTCAGAAACAAAAGCTGGATATTCAGTATCACAGGGCTCTAGGGTTTGTTTCAACCTCTGCGCTATAGACATAGCAAAAACATATCTTGATGTTAGCATGGGAAGAACAGCACACAGAATTCTGAACAAGATGAGAAGCTGTATTACAGAGCACAGAGGAAGGAAATGTTACTCAGCTTCTGCCACCCTGTGAGATTTCCTAGGCAGTGCATAGCACTATTATTTCAATTAAAAGAAAAAAAAAATCCACCCATGGAATGCAACTTTTTTTAACATATAAACGTAAAAGTAGTTATTCATAGTTTAGCCTTTGCCAAACTTGTTTTTATTTATGGGTATTTTTTTATTCTTTCACTGTGGAATTGAGATGGACTTACTGCTGTTTTTATTTCAGTGATGTGCATCACTAACTCATTAAGTATCAGTGCTTGCATGTATTTGATAACTAAATTTTGACAAATTTTACTCATGCCAAAATATATATATATATTTTCAATTTAGACAGGGTTCTCTAGAAAATTTTATCAATTAAAATAACTCTCTGGGTAGGAGGCAGAAGCATTACCTTTGTCAAGAACTGTAGTCTGCTTCCCAAAATTGTAATAATAAAAACATCATAACAATTTTAATTCACTAAAATGGTGCAAGGGTGAAGAAAGTGACACTATTTACACCTTAAAGATGGGGAAATCAAGGCACAAGAAAATGTGAGTGTTCAAGGTCAAATGACAGGATAGCAGCAGAGCTGAGAGCTGCAGACAAGCTCCTCTGACTGTCACACTGATGAATCTGTTGGACAATTCCTCTCCCTCAATCCTTCATTCCACCCCCCTCCCCTTCATTCTTCCTTAACACGGAGATACACTTGCACATCAGAACAAATGTTAGGCCTATCTTCAGCTAATTGTTAAGTGAGAAAACAAGACCAAGTACGACAAAAATAGATTACACTGAACAGGCTCTTTGACGCCACAGATCTTCCGTTCAGGACAATCTGTTTCAGAGCCAGTATTGTATCTGTTACACTCTGTCAGGGGAAGGAACAAAACTGTTTCTGTAATGATACATGTTTCTGAAATGTATAGAATTGGAATAAATATTCCTCTAAATAGTATCTTAGGAAACGTACTGAAACTGGTCAGGAAAAATTCATTGTTTCTAATGTTTCCATTATGGACAAGACAAATTTAACAGTATAGAATTTTTTGTAAACTTTGTGTAGCTCTACAGCACCTTCTCTCTTTATCTTCTTTTCTGCTTATCTGTTGCTAAGAATGACAGAAATTTATCTCACCTGTAACTCTGTGTTTACCCTCAGTTGTATCAACACAAGGGTTTTGTAACAGAGGCTGCCAATGACAGCAGACCAGTCTGAGACAGGTCTCAGACTTTCAGTCCCCCCCTGAAGAGTCCAGAAGATGGTGGGATTGCACAAGGTTTAGGACATCAGTTTCTTCTCTCACACTTACAGATGTGATTAATATTACAAGACCTTGTGCAAGAGTGTTCTTCTCCCATGGCATGGTAAACTGACACGTGTGGGAAGGTCTAAGATTGTAACGTGTCATGCTTTATTAGTGCCACATTTATCACAGGAAGCAATTTCCCCATTAGAGGACTTGAAATGTTGCTGAGCTATATTAAGCATCATTAAGGAAAAATAACTGAATCTGAGAATCCATTGTTTTTACTTAATACCCATTACGACTCTTAGTGGTAATGTAGCATCTACAGATGAACATACTTAAGCACACATTTTTCTTGCCTGCTAAGTTTTGTACATAAAATCTCCTTTCCTTTCATTTTGCTAATACTTGCTGATTTCCAAACTATCACTTACTGCCTAAATACATCTGAACAACCCAAGCAGTGCCATAAGACCATAATATTCCAGTGAGTGTGATGTGAGTGTGTTGGATACACTTACTCATCAAAGAAATGGAGCAAGGGAATCGTGTAGCCAAAACTTTGCTTTCGAGTGAAACATGAATTAAAATCCTTCAACCACTCTGCCTAAGTAAAGTGACAAAGTTTTTTTTTTTTTTTCAGGAAATGAAAGGCTGCTACATTTTAATTGCTTCCTTTTGTAGTTAACGTGTAAAAACCAAAAACAGACATTTATTTTAAAGAGATAAGAAGGGATGCTGCCCTTAGAGGATATTTTCCCTAACATACAATTCAAGAATACTTCACAATGGGGTATAATAAGGCATATTTATTTGGGGGAAAAAAAAAAAAAGCACTGAAGAAAGTAACTATTCCTTACTCAGTCTGCTTTGTGTTACCGTACAAACAGTAAGCACTATAGCAGGCATATCCACCATTCCTATTTAAATATAGGAACAGATTTGCCTTTCCTGGGGCTAGCACAGCAAACTCTGCTGTCCTACACAACCATCCATGGAAGAGATCTTCTCAACATGGTTAGGGACATCACTGGAAAGGGGGCCATGGTTTTCAGATGACCCACACAGAAACTGCTGATAATGAAGCAGCTCTAAAAATAATGTTAAGCTGGTTTTCATGGAGATCTGTTTGTGTATTTGCATTCAGTTTACACCGGGTTCATTGTTCAAGCAACAGAAAAATAGGCTGTGGTGTTGCAATAAAAGTACAGTTTCCATCAGTACGGGAAATACTGTGCTACGTTGGTGCAGCTAATTTTTCAGAAGGCTCTTCACAAACCTTCTCCTCCAGCAAACACCCATCTCAGCCTTCTTTTCTGTCTGATCAGCATGTTTGTCAGGTAGAATCTGACAAGTTCTTTGCCATTTACTGCTATACTTCCTAGTTGCTTACTGTAGGGGGGATACTAGAATACTCAAGGGCATCAGGGTGTTCAATTTTCCCAATGCTCTATTTTCAGCCAGGACCTTATTTTGGCATTAAATGAATGAATGAATAAATAAATAAATAATAATAACAATAATAACAAAAACTAGTACCAATGCAAATAGGAATTACAATATAAAGCAACATGTTAAATCCCTGTCTTGCTGAGGAGTAACAGAAAACCGCAAAGCTGAGGGTGAAAAATTCACTTTAAATCATTACAGAAGTGAATGCCATGCTGCACAACTGGCCTCTGAAATAGCCCACTGACTAGCACTGAAGCAAATTAGCTCTTCAACACTTCTAAAATGTCATTAAAAATCTGTGGAAATATGAGACAACTGAATTTCAAAACTTCTTAGTGATTCTGAAAATTTCATTGTTATTTCAGAAGAATTTTGAATAGTAAAATAAAACAAAATATATTTTTAGCCTATATTGCTTAAAAATAAGACCACAAAATTTACTATCTTAACATTTAAAATTTATTCCCATATGAGATTATATTGAAATTATCATTTTCCTTTGGAACTAATTTGAAATGGCATTTTTCAGCACATGCACCCCATACATACTGTAACAGCTCCAGAAGAAACGTAGTAATAAGGGGAAAAAGGCAGTGTAACTGTTTAACTCATAAAGATGGTCTTAGAATGAAGAGAGCTCCTTTAGAGGAAAAAGAAAATCTACCATCTCATTGTCTACTATTTTAACTTTTCCGTTATAGCTGTTCCCTGCATTCTTAGAGCACACAAGTACTCTGCTTATTCATAGATCTTGATTCTCCTTTTTATTATAGGAAATATATATTAAAAAGAAGAGGATGCTGAAATGAAAGGCAAACTAATTTACTCAGAAGTCTGCTATTTAATCTACTTTTAATGTAATGTCTAAATTTAAAAAGAAAGTAAAGGAGAACTTACACTTACCTTTTGCTGTTAGATCAGAGTGCCACCAACCACATAGATTAAACTCCACAAGGAACCTAAAGAAATTAGATTTTTCAAATTATCCCACAGAATGTTTTTAGTACACTGCACTGACTGCAGTTCGATACTGTTAATCCCACTTTAAATAGAAGCTAATGCAGAACTGAAATTCATGTGGTTAACGTAAGCCTGGGGTTATCAACTTCTGCTTCTGTCGTATCTTACCACCAGGAATTTATTCCAAAGTAAACCCTATCAATAAATCAGAGATTTCCCTACTGCTGAACTACATTCTTATTCTTATCTGGTGTCCATAAAAATTCTCAGAGCATGGCAGCACACGATATGTTTATTGCTGAATATTACTGAAAGCTCTTCTTCAACATGTACTGCATTTTGATTCTCTAGTAAAATGCCATAAGATTGATAACTGCCCCGGACACCGTAAGGGGAACAAATAAAATAATTCACCCCATTACTTCTGTATTTGAAATAATATATATATATATA
>VXAB01013353.1:0-11552 GCA_013399175.1 Odontophorus gujanensis
AAGCTGGGAGTCACATAGGGAATGGGGGAGCAGAACACACTGGAGAAAAGATGATCTTGCACTTACAGAAACCTGGGCTGTCCTAGGAAACAGGGACCTTTACTTTCAAGATCTTACATGAAATGGCCAAGTGTCCTAAACCCTATTTCCAGCAAGAGATTCAGTAAGTAAGGTCTCCATTCTTTGCTAGGCTCCCGGCTCATAGCCCTGGAGTATGATTTGCTGAGTGCTTGCAACTGCTTCCAAAGTGATTTGCTGCTAGGACATGTGCTGTGAACAGGTGAAAAATTATGAATCAGGATTAAAAACAATCATCAGACAATTGGTGTGTTATGCTGAAAACCTCAAAAAATAAAAAAAATTTTACTTGTGAACTGAATGAACTCTGCCCATCTGAACAGAGAAATGGTCTTCAGTCTTAAGACCAGTGCTTAAGTACCCAGTGCCTAAGGTTCAAATTAGAGAGGGTGAATTTTTAGGGGAAGCTTAACTTGGCAGCTTGCATGCAGATCTGGGCACTCTCCTTACCCATCAGCTCTCCCCTTCTGGCAGGTGATGCCTTGTGCCAGTGGGTCCATAAGCCACAGGAATGGATTTGCATTGCAGCCTTTCACCCCACCATGGGATGTGTTTAGCCTCACTAAGTTTTGTTCTGGAGTTGGAGTCCAAGTACCAGCTAGCTCCTTAACTCCTTTTTCTCTCTCTTTGATCATTTTCTCCGTCTTAGCACGCCTTATAATACTTGCTTCCACAAGAAGAACAAATCTCACTACTTTCATCATCTCTTTCTTTTTCTAACCAACTTTTTCTGGCTCTACAATGTCCTTTTTGAAAGTGGATGATCAGAGACACGTGCAATGTCCCAGGCACCATGTTACTGATCTAGATCAGCCCTGCTGCATTTTATCTACTCTCTGCAGCATTTCCATCTTCTTGAATTTTTGTTTACCTTTTTGTCTCTGTTACTACATCACCCAGATAGCTTTCTTTGTGCTCCCTGTAGTGACACTAAGCTCTTTTTCCTGTGTCTCAGCTCTTCTGTTCTCCTTTTTATCTTTCAAAGTGTTTTTGAAAGGTGTCTGAATCATCACCATTTTATATGTGGGTACTCTGGGATCCAGAGAGGTGAAGTTTAGTTCAGCACAAAAGCAGGAAAGCTGGATTCTCCTCCATGGTTCTCTCCTGTGAGATAAGAGCGTTTTCATAAATGCATTTCTACTGAATGCACTTGAGAGCACGCACCAGAAGTAAGCACCAATATCACACTTCAGAGTACACCGCAGGGGAAAGAAAGTGGACAGGAGACCATATTATAGTCCTGAAAAGTGGTTCCTTCCTGCAAGTTTTTGATATTAAGCAGAAAATTACATAAACAAATCAAAAGCCTTACAGGCCAGATTGTTCTTCAGACATTTTAAAGGTTGGGTGCAGTGTGCATCTTGCTTCTTTTACTTATCATCATCTTTTCCCAGAATTGCCTGGTGAATGGCTTCATTCTCTTTGCTCAGTTAATCTTCCTCAGGAACTTTCTCATTATCATCCAAACACTGTCATTCAGACAGAGCTCCCCAATGTTTCACTTCTGTCGCAGATCTCTGATCAGTGAATGTAGAATCACCTCTTCACCGATCTGTTACATCTGACCATTTCCTCTCCCTGCGAGTTTACTTTACCTAAGGAGATCACAATTAAAATGGTAAGAACAGCGCATGAGCTTAAAAAAGAAATAAAAAATGCACAGCTTCCCTCAACATCTTCCCCTAAGGTACCTTCACAGTTATATGTGTTAGGTTCACATTTGCATCTATCTTTTGCTGCATAGAAACAAATCAGCAAAACGCAAGCATGGGATATCTCCGAAGGGCTTCAATCTGGTTTCTAAGTTTCCTGTAGAATTAATGCATGCGGAAGCATTAAGAAGACCTCTCATTACCTATGAATTTTTTTAGCTTAATGAGGATGTCTCAAACATATATCTGGATACAGGAGAGATCGTTCACAAAAAATTTCTGTGAGAAAGGTCCCTCGAGACTGTTTCTATCTCCTTATCCTCACAGCTTTCAATTAACACTGTAGGTGGGCACAGAAACACTTCCAGTTCATTACTTTCTTTTCAAATGCTGGTGGAGTTGAGATATTTAGCTGAAACAGCCTTTTGTAGATAACTTAAATTCTATTATCATGAAAAGGACAGACATAGGAAAGAAATACTGTTTTCCTTACCTATTAGTTCCATCTTTTGCAAGGTTGAAGCAGTTTTGTGAATTAATTTAAGGTTTGTAACATCTGCGCTGCTGGAAAATGCTATCTGAAACGTGCATCTTAAAAGCAGTGATAGATTTAAGCTGAACTAAGGCACTTCACTTATGGAAAATCACAAATCAGGAATGTTACTTGCTCAAATATCCAGAAGCTTCCAACGAAACAGAAAATGGTAAATAAATTGGAGTCTCTCTGGATGATTGTTCTCATTATCTGGCTATTCAAGATAACAAGAGAAGCAACTAAGAAAGGCTGTCATTAGCTGCTAATTGAAGCAGTTTCAGAAAGCCTTGTTTAAACCTGGAAAGATAGAATGTCTTCTCAACTGCTACCTAATAAGTGTATTAGAGCCATACTAAAGCAGTCTAATTAGGTGCTTGCCCCAAGCACCGCAGCTGAAAGAGAGCTTCTGATGCTTCAGATGGAACTTTCGTTTTAAAAAGCTCATCTACTTAGAGCCTAACCCCTGGCTGGATCTTCAGGATAATTCACTCCACACACACCTAACCAAGCTGATGCTCCTGTTGTACAAACACAAGATACCTAAGTGCATCCTAATGACCTTCAGAAGCAGCAGCAGAGTCCTAGGCAATTATGATGCCTAATCACATGATGTACGGATGACACAAACCATAATGATTAGGCTGTAAGGTAAGTGCTGCCATCTCAGGACACCATTTTAGGTTTGCTGGCTCTTTACAGCTCTTTTGCACAACCTCTTCGGCTTTTACCATCTCCCTCATTCCCAGACCTTTTATTTTCACCTTTAAGTAGCTCATGGCCCATAGCTGGGAACCCATTAGTTTCAAAGAGGGTCTCATGTGGAGATAATCATTGAAGGGGTGAGAAAGCTCAACTCCTCCCTAACAGACTACCCACCTGTAACCTGTACTCCAGCCTGACAGAATGAGGATGATCTCAACTGAAACTGGTTACACTGCCATTTCAACACTTCTCTGTCTCTACAATGATTGAAGTAAAAAATAAAAATAAAAAAAATTAAAAAATCCTCATCACTATTTTACCTCCAAAACAACATTTTCAGTCTGAACTACAGGATCAGTGTCTGGAAACTCAGCACTGTCACACAAGCTTGTGTACTGTTACTGCAGAACCTTGGAGTGATCCCAGAACAGCACAACGAGGCTGTTCTGAGCCCAACAGAACAAGATCACAGAGACAGAAATAGGGTCATGCTCAGAAAACACCCAGAACAACTGGGTCATCTGTGCCAGACAGATCAACAATTTAGTTGCAGTGTGTGCCACTAAAATAAATTTCACATGCTAAGAATGACATCAAGACTGCATTATGTTTAGTCATAGGGTAGCTGTTGTACATCTACACTATCCTTATCTGTTTCTTATGCTTCTATTTCAGCACTATTTCCAAACATCTGAAGCAGAACAGTAGTCAACACTGAGTACATAACAGTGTTTAAGCAGTAAAATATAATGCACTTGAATTTCCCACCTCAGTCATTTTGGTGTTATCAGGAAGATGGAAACTATTTCTTGTTTGCAGGAGGTAATAGACTTTAACATAGTAAAATTAAATTATTCTGCTTTTACACTATGCATAATCCCTGCAGAATTGCTTTGAACAGAAATGGATATTAAATTGCACAAACAGTATAGTTTAGGGCCATTTACTCCAACTGCTCCAAGAGCCTTTCAGATATAACTACTTCCCCAGCTATATAAGGGCAGGATTCAGGGAATTTGTGTCTGCTTTTTAAGTTTCTAAATACATCTGTATGGCTGAACTCCAGTTTGAGCTACTAGTTCTTGGATCCAGCTTTTGCATCAAGTAAATTACAGAGGTAGTTGCCTGCTGCTGTCGTGCCCATGATAATTCTGAGGTGCTGACAGTGACACATGCACCCATGCAAAGAGACAAAGTGTGGCATTTTAATTACATAGGATACCATCCCAAACACATTTTCAGTTACAGCTATGCCCACTACCTTGAACAAACATTCCTGCTTGTCCTGCATAAACAAGTAATTGTTCTCTATTTCCATCACACCAGTGGGTATTCAATTGCATTAATAAGCCACATTTAAAATTCAGAATTAAAAAATGACACCCAGTAGAACACCCAATATATCTCACAAATGCATGAGCACACAATATCACAGATGCTTTGGAGATGCATTCTCCATGTATATCAGTCCAATTCCTCACTGTTTCCACACCCTTCCCCGACTAGCAACAGCTATACTTTATGGCTTCTCCTGGAGAACACTGTTTCACAGATGCCACCAGAAGAAACATAGGTCTTGTACCATCAACAGATCTTACAGGACACAATTAGAACAGCAAAGGCATTCTTTTCATGGGAGAATATTCCAGCCCACTAACAGCCAGCTAACAGTGTTTCTTACTCGGCCACACCACAAGGACATCCTGCTGGGCTCGTTGAGACTTCTGCCTGAAAATGACTGCTAAGATCACTTTCTAATCACATCTGCACAGAGAGCACAAATGGATAGAGGCAGGTGAGCACAGAAGAGTCTACAACAATGACCTGAATCAAGATGCATCTACTCAGTGAGCCTCACACTATAAATGCAGTGATTTCATCCTTCATCCACAACCAGCTGCAAGACTGACAGGTTATTCAACCACAAATCTGTGACATTTGCTTGCAGTATGTTTTGTATCTCTTCCACAGCTTACAACAGCACAGTTCTGCTTGCAACCCAGGCTGGAATACTGCTTTTTCTGTGAAAGAGGGGAGAAATGAATTTTCTGGAAGCTCAGGCTACCTTAACATCTAATTGTCTCCTCCAGCCTGGGGTGCTCACAAACCTGTAGCCTGTGCAGCTACTGCACTCCCAGTAGGGTTGTAGCAAGGCTAGAAAGCTAAAAAACCACTCCTTTCATACATGTGTGCAGCCCAAAGCTTATTGCTGGAGCCACTGGCCCTCAAAGGCAGGATGCTTCTCCTTGAAGCCAGTGCAGCGGGGCTGTGCTGATTCACGGATTCTGCTGTCACAGCAAAGCGTTGGCGTGTCGCGTGTCATACTCAGGATGACTGTCACAGAAACACCACAGGTGGAAAAAAAAACATCTCTCTAAGCATAAGACTCCTACAGCTGTTAAAGTCTGTGAGGTAAGAGTTTAGACATCAGTGCAGTGTGAAGACTCACCCCTGCTTCAAAAACAGATTAAATGTTACTTGAGTAAGCCTGGTGTTCTATATGCAAACAATTACATGGTTCAAAACTCCTTATTTATTCATTTATTTATTTATTAATTTTTAATAAGCTTTCCTCACTGGATGCAATAGAAGGAAGACAGTCTCAAGGTCTGAAGAGAGTACCTTTGATGGAACCACACTCAAGACCTCCCTTGTAAGATCACTTCCAGCGGAAGGAACTTCACATTTTCATTACAGTTTCTCTAGCTGAACACGTTGCAACAGAGCTGAGGTGTAAGGATAGAGTCAATATTTATTCTTTTATTGTAGAAGAAAAATTAAAGGGTAAATGGGACTTCAGTGCAGAAATGCTTGATAAACATTGTATTCTTACCATGCAAGAAGAAAAGCAAAGACTTAATTCAAGTACTGTCAAGATAACTGGATTTAAGAACAAACATTCCATCTCAGGATGTAAGAAGCTGCTTTTGTAGAAGCCACTGTGAAAACCATCTGTTAAGCGATTCACTTGCATTGTTGGAGGAACAATTGCCCAGCTGTTCTCCATAAATTAAAAAAAAAAAAGTACAAATCTAAAGGAATAGTGACAGTTTGGGGGGATGGTCAAAAAATCTATTTCTTTTTGTAGCATTTCAAAGAAATACAAGGGAAATGCCACTAGCAAAGTCCTCTTCCAGAAGAAAAGAAGAAAGCAGACTGCTTTAAATCCAAACACACCAGCAATATTCTACATCTTAAAACTGAAGCATTTCATTTAACAGACTGTATTACATAGCAAATCATTAGAGAACTTTCTTAACCTGTCTGTTAAGTACCCTTCCCCAAAAAACTGCATCCACCAATGGAGGACCCTGAATATTATCTGAACCTGAAATCAGAAGTGGAATTAAGAGAAACAAAGAAGGAGGAGGATATCTCACCTGTTCCCCAGGAAAAGAGCTGTTATACAGAGCTCTTCTATATAAGCCAAGTGAAAGCTCTTCTCATTTCTTTTTATTCTAATGAATATGGCAGGCTTCATGTGAACTGGCACCTAATCAAATCCTAAACTGTAGGAGAACAAGATGTCAGTTTTAATGTCCTGTGCTCAAGCCAGCTAACATAATTACTGAGCACCCTATTCAAACCATCCCCAACAGCATCTGAAATGCCCTTGGCTCTCATTGCAGCAAGCAGATGAAGAAGGTGCTGTATTCAGACTGGTGGCTCCAGATGTCAATCTCAGCCAGTGTAACAACTTCTCTTCAGGAGCCGGGACAGGACAGCTTCAGACAGCTCCGAACTGTGCTCTGCTGGCTTGAACTCAGATGCATGGCTCCAGTCCCTCCCTGCTCCTGTGTAGTTTTAGCTCATTTCTTCCTGTGCCGGATGTGACATTGTCACTCTTGTTTCTCCACGAACACTCTGAAAAATCAGTGATGGCTGAAGGTGTGCATCACAGCCTTTAATTGGTAGTCAGTGAAGTATTTTGTTAAAACAGCAAATTTGGACCATAAGGTCAGACCATTTCTCATACAACTCTACAGAAGAAAAGAGTTTAAAATCCAAGCACAACTGTTCTACGCAAAGATTTTAAATTACAATTATTATTACCCTGCTCCATACAGAATAAACCCTATTTTTTCACCCTGCAGGTTCCAAGATCATGACTGAAACTAGTTAAATGTAGTCCTTTCTGAAATATTGCTTAATGTATATTGGTAAGGCTGAGATAAATTATTTTCTATTTAAGCCAGACTAAAGTCGAAAAGCCTGGGAATATTCAAAAATAATAAAGAAACATTAAAAAAGGTAATAATTACTTTAATTTTTTTAAACTAAAATGTTATGCTTTTAAGAGACTATCCTTTCAACTTTATGGATTCACACAACATTATTGGATGTGTAGGCTGTGTAGCGCCATAAACTGTAAAGATTAGGGCTACTGCTCCAGGCTAATAGTGTAATTTTCCACTGGATGGTTTTCATTTACAATTCACCTATTGCATCTTGAAGTCTAATTGTAGCCAAGAACATTTTCAGGCTGTTCAAAGTGTAATAAAGAAGCAAATAGCTTAGAAATGCAGCTTTAACTTCGTAATTAGAAACATTCACTATTTCACGTGGCTTCCCCACAGCATGTTTATAAGTTTGCAATTGTAACTTTCAGTGTGCTGTAAAAATATGCTGTGACAGGACACAGAGACAGGTACAGTAAAAAACAAGAACGAGAGAAACCATGCAGGAAGAGTCTGGATAAAGCTGAGACAGCAGAGTATCAGGGAATGTTTCCTGCAGGAGTCAGAATGAAAGAATTGTTTGTATTCCATTCTCAGGCATTTAACATAATATGACAAAAGAAATCAGTGTCAGTTTCCCATATTTGAGTTGTGAATGGGTTTATCAGCAGATTTGAAGTGGAGGGGGGTAGGTGGGAGACAAAGGAGAGGGAATGGTATTGAGACCCCAAAAAATGCTGGGTATTGGCAGCCCTCATCCTACTATACCTGGAGGTACTTGCTGGAGTAGCTTGAGGTACACCTCTGGCCTTATGGCCCCAGCTAATCCTAATTCTCCAGACCCTTCAGAGCTGCCAGCAGCAAGCCAATTTCTCCTCAAAGTGACTGACAGCAGCCTATCATGCCTAGGGTAAAGCAGGCCACCCTGCAGAGCCATGCAGTCCCTCCAAGCCAAATGGTAACCTGTGAAAACAGATCTATTGATAGTAAGGAATAGCAAACTGGAGGACTGCCAACGACTTTCCTCTGCAGCTAGTAGTACTGCAGAATTCGCTCTTCCTGAAAATCTGTTGATTTCTGTCCAAATAACAATGGCATTGTAATTATTCTTGGTTATTGCCTTTACTGGACTGCAGTTGGCAGTTCAAATGTGAGAAGTTTTCTACCATCTCATCAATCCTATGACTTTTGTCTTCTGGAAGCTTATCAGACTATGCTAGGGAAGACAGAGAAACAAGGAAGCTGCATTTAAAAAATTGGACAGTCGGTCTATTCCAAGAAGACATATAAATGGGTGCTTTAATGAAAATTTAAGTTCTCTTTAACTTTACAGATTTTAAGACTTAATCCTTTTTCACTGCTGCCCTAAACTGACTGTTATGGAGCAATGCTGACTAGCAAGCATTTCAGACCACTCTATTATCTGCTCTGTATCAATGCAAGTTGTTTTTGCTTTAAAATATCCAGGGTTATGACTGCCTTTCCAAAATATTCAAGTAAGCACCATACATTGGTTCTTCTAAAGATTATTTTCTTCTTCTCCTGCTAGTACAGTCCGGATGTTTCTGCAAGGATTCTGAAAGATACAGGTGATACAGACAAATCCTCCTTGAGACAATGCTTTACAAATATCCCTGACATGTACCAAAAAAGAATGAGCTGAATATAAATAGAAGCTTGGAGATAATCTCTTCTGAGGAGTTCCACGTGGCTGCAGAATGCTCTCACTGCATTGTCATCAGCTGTGCCAACATCCAGCGTCCTCCTGTCCATGCTGTGCACACACAGCCACCATCCAGCCACATGCCAACAGCAAGACACAGGTCACACCAGTCAGGCTACACAAAAGTTCAGCAAACATAATCCAAACCAGGGTGTGGTTTGGAGGGTTTTCCTTCCCAACTGCTGCTAATTTTTTTTTTTAATGCTTTGTAGAAGCAAGCATGTTGCTGATGCTGGCTCTTCTGTTTTGTAGCTTTCATCAGTATAGAGATTTCTACACCTGACCATGTTGTACACACAGTCCACCACTGAAACCTGAAGAAAAGCTTTTTCCTTCAACAGCATCAGTTGAGATTTACAATAGCATTTCTGGAGTGTTTTACAGAGTATTTCTGCAGCTTCTGCTGTCTTGCTAAGTACACTTACCACTGTCAAAACAAAATTATGAGAGAATGTAACATCATTAGAGCTCTATACAATGGGCAAGCTGGAGAATAAAGAGAAGATGATGGGGGGTTTTGCACAGCATAGTGTTGTAAGCTCCTCCCTCCCAGGATGCACATGTCCATAGCACTCACAGGATGCAGGGCACATTTCCCTCAACCACACATGCTTCCAGAAAACAATTTTATCTTATAAAATATTCTCTTGTTATGATGTGACTAACTCTGTACTGGAAACAGAGTTCCATATGCCTTGCTGTTTTTCTATCTGCCTTAAGACAGCTCTACCCGCAGTGGGCACTGGTAGCACATGCAGAGTAGTCTGATCTGCCTACATACTGGAGGTGCCTACATTCCAAATCAGGCTCTGATATACAGTCCGTGTATGTTCAGAATGGCAGCTGACTGACCATCCACCATACATGATGTGTACTGAACCACCAGCACCTGCCCTCTGATATTCTGGAGAGAAAAAGATTTGGTTTGTTGTACCCACACAGCACGGTTTGCTCACTCTCAGGTTTCTCCTGCATTTTCAGCTGGACACATTCCCACTAGCCATCACCTCCTCTCTGCCATACAAATGACATCTGCAGACAAAGGATCAGCTAGGTGTCTCAAGAGAGGTGTGTCCGCTCTGAAGTAATATATTTTATACAGCTGTCAGGTTAACACCTTTCTGCAAGATTCTCAGCAGGAGGAGGCAGGTGTCCACCAGAGACTTGCACGTCGGCTAACACCGGGGCAGTATTATACCTGCCATACTATCGTCTTCTTTTCCATCCAAGGAACGCTCTGACAATTTTCCCACCACTCCAACAGGCTATCATTTCATCAGCAAAAAAAACCCTTGAAGCTTTCCTGAGGTTATTATTCAGAGATACGAAATAAAATGTATGGATAAATAAATAATAGCAAAAAAACAAACAAACAATGTAAAAGAGTTGCAGATAACGTTGTTGTGCTAGCAGACTGCAGATGAATGGGAGGAAAGGATAACTATGCCATTTGAGTGTTAAAATCAAGCCACTGAGCCTGTATAAAGTCTTAGTGTCATAATTCCCTGGTCATATGCTGAGCAACAGACGCCTAGCTACCTCAACTGCAGTTGTTTACAGAAGCTTACAGAGAGGGCGCAAAAGTGAATTTTCTTACAATCGTGGGCTACCTTTAATAGGATTCCAAAGCCTAAGGTAAAGAACCAGAAATGCAGGCAAAAGCAACAGCAATGCTAGAGATTAACTAATTTTAGAATCAACCACGCGCTGTTTGCTTGCAGCTGGGAAGTGACCTTTGCATTATTCACAGCTAGCAGGAAATTCCAGTCCACATTAATAAGCAGAATATTGCTCACTCTTCCAACAAAGCTTGCTTTAAAGGTTTCCTTTCCACATATAGTCCTTAGCCATTTTCTACCAACTTGTTATTCACACTGCTAACTTCAACACGTCCGAATCAATGCAGTGCTTTGCAACAGTGGTAACTGCCACACACATGAAATGCTGGACTTTGGAGTACTATATGGGAATGTTTTTCATCCTTCATAGCTATGCTACTACAGGCATTTCCACATGCCATTGCTACAAGACAGTTGCTTTCTGCCAAGGATTCACCTCAAGTTTACTGAGAATATAAGAAAAGGGGTAGGAAAAAATTCTGCTGCAGTACTAAGCACAGGAATCCTGGCTTACACTAGGTCTGAGGCATTTGAATCTCATAAGCATATATTCCTCTTCTTTTCTTGTAAGACAACGTTTAACCAGCTAGGGAAAACAGCCAATTTAACATTTCCCTGCAGGTCATAGTTATAGCTAGAAATTCTTAGTTAACAAGTTAAAACTCATTTACAAAAGGCTCATTAATATTTTTAGGACTGGTATTTGCAGCTTGCCAAACAGAAAAAAGCCTGAAACATTGCACCAGAGTCACCAGAACAGAAGACTCCAGCAGATTTTTTCTCTTTTATATTTAACTCCCTTTCCTTTTGTATTTGTCTCAACTCACATAAAGCAAACTTCAGAAGGAAGCATGTAACTTGCTGAAGGTGAACTCAGCTATGGTGGTTTTTTTTGTGTTTGTTTTTTGTTTATTTTTTTTAATAATAATTGAAAGAGTTTTGAAAACTATGGTCTATCATTGTATTTGGAAACCATGTCTATGTGTTTACTGTCAAATACAATGATTTGAAGGCTTTGACTCTTTTAAGGGTCAGTGTCTCCAACATATTATCAAAATGCAAGGG
>VXAB01013354.1:0-74561 GCA_013399175.1 Odontophorus gujanensis
ACCTGTGTTTTCCTAGCTCATTCTGTGTCCTTCATCACATGACATTCATATCAGCTGCATAAATGGCTTACTAACCTTTTCTCACCCTGAGTTTGAGCACAGCCCTGGCTTTGCTTCTTTGCAATTTGGGTCAGCAGCCTGTTAGTGATTCCTCTCAATGCCTATTGCAGCCCAGCTGCCTCCTGCCCTTTGGCATGTGCATGCTTTACCTCTCCTCCCCAGAGCTTCTGCAGTCCACCATGCCCTAGGCAGTGCTTCTCTTTCAATTGACCACGCTGCTTGGGGAGTCATGTCAGAGCTTCAAAAAGCTTCCCACAGCTTTATCGTAGCGACGCTACTGCTTGGCTTGGCTTTCTCCAACCAGCTGCTTCGCAGCTCCGTTTCTGCAGCTGTCCATGCCCTACTGAGGCACAGCTTGCAGCCTTCTCTTCCTCTAGGTCGTCTGCTTTGTGATAGTGCTCCCAGCTGTGTTTTTCTTCTTCTGACGGCTGAGGTCACAGGAAAAAGCATTCTTTTTAGATGTGGTTGTATCTATTTAATGTCTCCAACTGAATACACAGTTAGCCACTCTGAAAATACAGTGTGTAAGTGATTGAAATTCTGATTCATTCTTTGAAATGATTGTGCAAGAGTTTAGTTAACGTGGCAGGGAGAAAACACTCAGCACAAAACTCCAGCATACAGCATGAAGTCTGACAGTCTGCAGTGATCCCAGTAGGGAAAGTCAAATAGATCCTCTCTTCTGTATTTTTATTACATACATAGGCACTATTTAAGGCAGTGGGATTTAGGCTTAAGGTAGGTTTTAAAATTTTCCCTTGTTTCTGCTACATACTTAATAGCAAATCTGCATTCACTTTCAATTTTCCTGAGATTCACATACAAATCATGATAGGTTGCAAAGCATATTTATGTAAAATCAACATACTTATTCTCAAACGTTTGCCATGAGTAGATGTATATAGTTTTATTGTATGGAATTTTATGTCTTTGACCTAATTGGACTATGGCCCAGTTCTTTCTAAGCACTGCCAGACTAAACTTTGGGTTTATTAAAACAAACAAACAAAACCTCTATTAATAAGTTTTAGTTATCTACGCTGAGTTGTAACTCTTCAATGCTGTACATCACATGTATGCAACAACATCATAAGTGCATGTATCATGATAATACATTGTGACGTGTTCACAATATACCTTCACTTTCAAATTAAATATTAGATCTATGCTGTTTCCTGGGTTACTGCTGAAGAAAAACATGGCCAAGATTTTTTTCTTAATTTGATTTGATAGTCTTCCCTAGCATGGCTTTGTCCTATGTCACCTAGCAAACACTTTACAGGGAATGCAAAACATGAAGCATAGGAGGCAGTCTGGACAAACCAAGGTAATCTGGTTCTTTTTATCATAGAATCATATAATTGTTTGAGTTGGAAGGGAACTTTGAAGTTCAGCTAGTCCAGCTCCCCTGCAATGAACAAGGATACCTACAGCTCAGGAAGGTTGTTCAACATTGCTTGAATATTTCCAAGAATGGAGCATCACTGGGCGACCTGTTCCAGTGCCTCACCACCCTTATTGAAAAAACAAAAAACAAAAAACTTCTGCCTTATATCCAGTCTAAATCTCCACTTTTATCTGATGCAGACCTCCAGCACCATCAGACATTGTACCCTCAAACACTCACAATGGTGAATTAGTCCATTAAATTAGTTATGTCCATGTGAATTAGTTATGAAAACACCATTTTTAATGGATTGTCTACAACTCTCAAACCATTACAGATCTTTTAATACTGGGGGGAAAAAAGTAAAATGAAAAGCAAACAAACAAACAAACAAAACACCACAAAGACTGTTCCTCACTCATACTAATAGGTGTTTTCTGTCAGATCTCTGGTTACTTATTTTTTCACCTTATTTTATTTAATGAAGCAGCAAATCAGTTCTTCTTATGAAGGGAATGATTTGGGGTCTTGTATATTAATGCTCCATCTACTTACAATTATTGCTACGACAGTCTTATGAAAGCACTTGACTTACAACTCTTTGGCATGCCCAGGAATTACATTACTCATAATTTTCTTAACCTCAGTTGCTTCATTGGGCATCCTACCAGGCTGTGTAAACCTAGTTTATGGTCTCCATATTTTCATAACCCATCACTTTGCACATTTACATTATTATAAAGCCATAGAAAACAATCAGAAGAACTTCTATACATTTTATTTTGACTGAATCTAAAATGAGGTGAAAGACAATTTCATTTGCTCCGTAGTAAGAAAGCTCATTGTAGGATATAATTAGAGTGTTCTATTTTAAGTGTCAAAACCAAACAACACAAAAGCACAGGAAACAAAACTAAATTAAATACCTAGCCAAAACATTCCTATATTGATTTAAAAAAAGCATAATTATAGCAGTACTATTTTAAAATGCTTTTGCCTATAATTTTTTCCATCCATTATATGAAGGCACTGAACAAATCAGAGTTTTACATAGATCTTTAATTATCATTTTTTCAACAGTGAAATGTCACAGTATGTTGTGTTTCAAGGTAGATGAAATTCTAACCTAGTAAACTTTCACAGTTTGACTTACCTTGTTTCACATAATGCAATATTTTTCCTCTCTGTTTCTCTGTATTTATAATCTACTGAAAATAACAAATACCAGACATGTCTTAGATCTCATTTCTTTTTGAAACCACTATTTTTTCTGCTTCTTAAGTCTGTATTATTTAAGACAGTGTAAAGCCTGAGACAGCAATGTAAGCATGAGACTTGCTATTCTGTCATAAAAAATAAATCTGCCTGTTCTGATGTGATATGCTTTTGACAAGACCACCCTGGCTGCTATTCACCTCCTTTTGTTCTTAAAGTACATCAATTATTTTTCTGAAATAAAATGTTCCTGACTTTTCTGAGGAGCTGGTTTAGAGTACACTACAAGGCTTATCAGACTTTGGAACTGTTTCTATCTTCATCAGTTTCTCAGGAAAAAAACTTATATATATTACCAGTGGCACTTGAGATTACTTCAGCCAGACCCCTAAGTATACTGAAATGAATATTCTCATGTGATCCCTTTTTGAAATTATTCAGTTTACCCAATATTTGAATTTGTTCTTTTCTTATTCTACCCTGAATTGTCACCACATTTTTAGTTCATATAATTCATATAATGTGGATAAGAGTGAAAGAACAGGTTTCTCAAGGCTATATTCTGCCAATTTTAAATCTGTTTAGCTTTTTTTTTACCTGTGGAATATTGTTTCTGAACTCACTGTAACTTCTTGCAGGGTAAGGGAAACAGCTCCAAAAGATCCACAAGAAGGACAAGGAAAGTGGCACGCGTGATATGCAAAGAGGTGTACCAAGACAAGTAAATCCATACAGTGGTCATTTGTAGACATTAATACAGAAATAGACAACTGAAATAGTAGTCAGAAAAAGTGATCATAGAAAGAGAAAAAGTGATCACAAGAACATAAAAACCTAGACAGAAGGACAGATCTACATGTGCAAATCTATACAGCTATAGCTCACATTCCTCTGCCTGGCTAGTTTGTACTGCCAAGTATTTCCAAAATTACCAATAAGCAGACAATTTCTTTGAACCACACCGTCATGGAAGCAGAAGCTTAAACTTACCTAAAAGAATGCATTTTTTATGCAAACATTCATCCTTAGCATAGTCTTCCTATTCTTTCTATTAGGTTGCTGGGGGGAAATAATTATGACATTGGCGACGTGCTTCTGCTTTAGCCAACTTTGGCATGAGATGAGTCATGTTCTAAGGCTTGTTCATTGCTCTCCACTGACTTAAAAAAAAATATAGACAACTGGCTTGGATAAAGCTATCCATAATTCATTAAATTCAACCCACACATAGCTAAAGTTTCCTTATTCTTAGTGGTTCCATTAAGCTTCATCTTTCTTTATATGCAAGTGTCCATCAAAACCCATTGCACTTTACAGTTTTTGGTTCATGGAAAAGGAGGCTGAAATTTCCTGTTCTGACCAACAGGTTAGCCAAATATGGCACAAATAAGAGGGGATGTTGTCCCTTTTTGATCCAAGCACACACACATATCTCTGTAAATGTATCCACAAATATACACATTTCTTCTTAAATATGATTAAATAATTACTTTCCTCACATATGCATATATATGCACTGCTTTTAGGAAAAGAGATGAAGCTCTCACATTCATTTTTTATTTATGAGCGCTTCTGTTTTCAGCAAGACTCCTGTCAACACAACTGAGCACCATATATAAAAACCTCAGCTCCAGAAGTCAGAAGTATTTTCCTCCACTTTTCTCACATTTTGACTTTTTCCACACTCTCAGATATTCCTCAATTTAACATACATTGATTCAATATCCTTGAAGTTTTACTTTGCATTTCCAATGTTAAGCATAGATTCAAGCTGAGTTAAATCCCTGACAAAACTAGCGTAGTATACAATCACACTAATGTTTTTGTTTAAGTAACTCCCTCACTCCCACCTCCTTTCAGTTTCTTCACATTCAACCAAAATTTGGCCCAGGAGTGTCTTAACAGTATCACAGATTTGTGTAAAGCTTTCTGCTGGTAACAAATCTAAAATACAATGAAATATTCCTTTTTGCCTCCTCTATTATAGATCTGTGTAGCTGTTGTAACATCGTTAAGTCTTTGAAACAGATAAAATCTGCATCTTGCTTCAAGTAAGGCTAAAAATATTAACAAATGCAGTTGTTACACATTATTACATGTACCTCGTAACTCCTATTATACCACTCAGAGGAAGAGATCTAAAAATCAAATACCTCCTCTTCAAATTCCATAACTAACAACAGAACTGCAAAGCTTCCTCACTCCTGTCTTAAGGGCCAGCGTGAAACATCTCTTAAAAAAAGCATTCCTGACACCAAAAAAATCTACTTCCTATCATCATGCATGTTCAATTCCAGTGTATTAGAATCAAGAGTAATGACACTTTTAATTAAACAAGTTATTGCAGAGGATCTGTGCTCTCCTACGTTGATCCTTATAATCTTTTTTCATATTTTTCCCATTGAAGTATGTTTATTAATAGTGTTATGGAGATTTTGGCAGCAAGGCTTCTTAGAACTTCTAATAACCTTTTGAGCCTAAGATTGCTTCCTTTCATAGTTGAACAAATCCTATATCTTTAAGAATGCCTCACTTTATTCAAAATCTTTCTTTTTTCTTTGACTAGCCTTCAGTAATTCTTCTAGAAAGTACTGATGAATTGCTTTTCTCCCCACACAATCTTGAGATAGCCAAAACAAGCCACAGACATACCCAGAGAAAGTGCTTCTTTGTATTGCCACTGACAGTTTCCATAAATCTTTTAAAATAGAGAGAATAAAAGGAGATCCAGATAAGCTTTTGAACTCTATATTTTCTCTACTGCTGTATCAATTTAGAAGGCAACTATATATGAATAAGCATTGGAAAATGGTCGCCTCACCTTCATGAAAATTGATTTTATACTGTAAAAACAACTTTTAATATTTGCTCCTAAGTTTCTGCAAATGTCTATCTTGCTGGTGCTTTTGCATTTAGCAGTAGAGCTGTTAAAACTATTCCCTACTCAACCTTTCTAGTGAATTGTATTATAATCATCCATTTTTTCTCCTATAAATCTTGCTCCTATAAACAGTTTTGCTCAAAGGCAAGAATTTGCTGCTAGTTTCTTACAATAGTCATAAGGTATGAAGTGTTTTTATGCGTAGAACTAAATTCATCCGTGTCTAAATATCATTTCATTGAAAAGGATTTGTCCTCTTACTAGGCAACTCAGTTTGGGCAGTTTGTCTCTAAGTAATTCAGCTAGAATTTCAATATCTTTCAATCTTCCATAATAAACAGTGATCCAGTAAATACACTCCTCAGTGTGCTCTGTCTCATCACTGGGGAATTCATTACAATAGGAAAATGTTCTCGAATTTTGTGCCTATTAGTCTTAAAAAATGAAAGTAGAGACGAAACTGGTCACCTGCTCTCTAAAAGTNCATGAAGCATAGGAGGCAGTCTGGACAAACCAAGGTAATCTGGTTCTTTTTATCATAGAATCATATAATTGTTTGAGTTGGAAGGGAACTTTGAAGTTCAGCTAGTCCAGCTCCCCTGCAATGAACAAGGATACCTACAGCTCAGGAAGGTTGTTCAACATTGCTTGAATATTTCCAAGAATGGAGCATCACTGGGCGACCTGTTCCAGTGCCTCACCACCCTTATTGAAAAAACAAAAAACAAAAAACTTCTGCCTTATATCCAGTCTAAATCTCCACTTTTATCTGATGCAGACCTCCAGCACCATCAGACATTGTACCCTCAAACACTCACAATGGTGAATTAGTCCATTAAATTAGTTATGTCCATGTGAATTAGTTATGAAAACACCATTTTTAATGGATTGTCTACAACTCTCAAACCATTACAGATCTTTTAATACTGGGGGGAAAAAAGTAAAATGAAAAGCAAACAAACAAACAAACAAAACACCACAAAGACTGTTCCTCACTCATACTAATAGGTGTTTTCTGTCAGATCTCTGGTTACTTATTTTTTCACCTTATTTTATTTAATGAAGCAGCAAATCAGTTCTTCTTATGAAGGGAATGATTTGGGGTCTTGTATATTAATGCTCCATCTACTTACAATTATTGCTACGACAGTCTTATGAAAGCACTTGACTTACAACTCTTTGGCATGCCCAGGAATTACATTACTCATAATTTTCTTAACCTCAGTTGCTTCATTGGGCATCCTACCAGGCTGTGTAAACCTAGTTTATGGTCTCCATATTTTCATAACCCATCACTTTGCACATTTACATTATTATAAAGCCATAGAAAACAATCAGAAGAACTTCTATACATTTTATTTTGACTGAATCTAAAATGAGGTGAAAGACAATTTCATTTGCTCCGTAGTAAGAAAGCTCATTGTAGGATATAATTAGAGTGTTCTATTTTAAGTGTCAAAACCAAACAACACAAAAGCACAGGAAACAAAACTAAATTAAATACCTAGCCAAAACATTCCTATATTGATTTAAAAAAAGCATAATTATAGCAGTACTATTTTAAAATGCTTTTGCCTATAATTTTTTCCATCCATTATATGAAGGCACTGAACAAATCAGAGTTTTACATAGATCTTTAATTATCATTTTTTCAACAGTGAAATGTCACAGTATGTTGTGTTTCAAGGTAGATGAAATTCTAACCTAGTAAACTTTCACAGTTTGACTTACCTTGTTTCACATAATGCAATATTTTTCCTCTCTGTTTCTCTGTATTTATAATCTACTGAAAATAACAAATACCAGACATGTCTTAGATCTCATTTCTTTTTGAAACCACTATTTTTTCTGCTTCTTAAGTCTGTATTATTTAAGACAGTGTAAAGCCTGAGACAGCAATGTAAGCATGAGACTTGCTATTCTGTCATAAAAAATAAATCTGCCTGTTCTGATGTGATATGCTTTTGACAAGACCACCCTGGCTGCTGTTCACCTCCTTTTGTTCTTAAAGTACATCAATTATTTTTCTGAAATAAAATGTTCCTGACTTTTCTGAGGAGCTGGTTTAGAGTACACTACAAGGCTTATCAGACTTTGGAACTGTTTCTATCTTCATCAGTTTCTCAGGAAAAAAACTTATATATATTACCAGTGGCACTTGAGATTACTTCAGCCAGACCCCTAAGTATACTGAAATGAATATTCTCATGTGATCCCTTTTTGAAATTATTCAGTTTACCCAATATTTGAATTTGTTCTTTTCTTATTCTACCCTGAATTGTCACCACATTTTTAGTTCATATAATTCATATAATGTGGATAAGAGTGAAAGAACAGGTTTCTCAAGGCTATATTCTGCCAATTTTAAATCTGTTTAGCTTTTTTTTTACCTGTGGAATATTGTTTCTGAACTCACTGTAACTTCTTGCAGGGTAAGGGAAACAGCTCCAAAAGATCCACAAGAAGGACAAGGAAAGTGGCACGCGTGATATGCAAAGAGGTGTACCAAGACAAGTAAATCCATACAGTGGTCATTTGTAGACATTAATACAGAAATAGACAACTGAAATAGTAGTCAGAAAAAGTGATCATAGAAAGAGAAAAAGTGATCACAAGAACATAAAAACCTAGACAGAAGGACAGATCTACATGTGCAAATCTATACAGCTATAGCTCACATTCCTCTGCCTGGCTAGTTTGTACTGCCAAGTATTTCCAAAATTACCAATAAGCAGACAATTTCTTTGAACCACACCGTCATGGAAGCAGAAGCTTAAACTTACCTAAAAGAATGCATTTTTTATGCAAACATTCATCCTTAGCATAGTCTTCCTATTCTTTCTATTAGGTTGCTGGGGGGAAATAATTATGACATTGGCGACGTGCTTCTGCTTTAGCCAACTTTGGCATGAGATGAGTCATGTTCTAAGGCTTGTTCATTGCTCTCCACTGACTTTAAAAAAAATATAGACAACTGGCTTGGATAAAGCTATCCATAATTCATTAAATTCAACCCACACATAGCTAAAGTCTCCTTATTCTTAGTGGTTCCATTAAGCTTCATCTTTCTTTATATGCAAGTGTCCATCAAAACCCATTGCACTTTACAGTTTTTGGTTCATGGAAAAGGAGGCTGAAATTTCCTGTTCTGACCAACAGGTTAGCCAAATATGGCACAAATAAGAGGGGATGTTGTCCCTTTTTGATCCAAGCACACACACATATCTCTGTAAATGTATCCACAAATATACACATTTCTTCTTAAATATGATTAAATAATTACTTTCCTCACATATGCATATATATGCACTGCTTTTAGGAAAAGAGATGAAGCTCTCACATTCATTTTTTATTTATGAGCGCTTCTGTTTCCAGCAAGACTCCTGTCAACACAACTGAGCACCATATATAAAAACCTCAGCTCCAGAAGTCAGAAGTATTTTCCTCC
Organism: Odontophorus gujanensis; assembly: GCA_013399175.1. NCBI lineage: Eukaryota > Metazoa > Chordata > Aves > Galliformes > Odontophoridae > Odontophorus > Odontophorus gujanensis. Next base: position 8,992 of record VXAB01013354.1, read on the forward strand.
ACTTTTCTCACATTTTGACTTTTTCCACACTCTCAGATATTCCTCAATTTAACATACATTGATTCAATATCCTTGAAGTTTTACTTTGCATTTCCAATGTTAAGCATAGATTCAAGCTGAGTTAAATCCCTGACAAAACTAGCGTAGTATACAATCACACTAATGTTTTTGTTTAAGTAACTCCCTCACTCCCACCTCCTTTCAGTTTCTTCACATTCAACCAAAATTTGGCCCAGGAGTGTCTTAACAGTATCACAGATTTGTGTAAAGCTTTCTGCTGGTAACAAATCTAAAATACAATGAAATATTCCTTTTTGCCTCCTCTATTATAGATCTGTGTAGCTGTTGTAACATCGTTAAGTCTTTGAAACAGATAAAATCTGCATCTTGCTTCAAGTAAGGCTAAAAATATTAACAAATGCAGTTGTTACACATTATTACATGTACCTCGTAACTCCTATTATACCACTCAGAGGAAGAGATCTAAAAATCAAATACCTCCTCTTCAAATTCCATAACTAACAACAGAACTGCAAAGCTTCCTCACTCCTGTCTTAAGGGCCAGCATGAAACATCTCTTAAAAAAAGCATTCCTGACACCAAAAAAATCTACTTCCTATCATCATGCATGTTCAATTCCAGTGTATTAGAATCAAGAGTAATGACACTTTTAATTAAACAAGTTATTGCAGAGGATCTGTGCTCTCCTACGTTGATCCTTATAATCTTTTTTCATATTTTTCCCATTGAAGTATGTTTATTAATAGTGTTATGGAGATTTTGGCAGCAAGGCTTCTTAGAACTTCTAATAACCTTTTGAGCCTAAGATTGCTTCCTTTCATAGTTGAACAAATCCTATATCTTTAAGAATGCCTCACTTTATTCAAAATCTTTCTTTTTTCTTTGACTAGCCTTCAGTAATTCTTCTAGAAAGTACTGATGAATTGCTTTTCTCCCCACACAATCTTGAGATAGCCAAAACAAGCCACAGACATACCCAGAGAAAGTGCTTCTTTGTATTGCCACTGACAGTTTCCATAAATCTTTTAAAATAGAGAGAATAAAAGGAGATCCAGATAAGCTTTTGAACTCTATATTTTCTCTACTGCTGTATCAATTTAGAAGGCAACTATATATGAATAAGCATTGGAAAATGGTCGCCTCACCTTCATGAAAATTGATTTTATACTGTAAAAACAACTTTTAATATTTGCTCCTAAGTTTCTGCAAATGTCTATCTTGCTGGTGCTTTTGCATTTAGCAGTAGAGCTGTTAAAACTATTCCCTACTCAACCTTTCTAGTGAATTGTATTATAATCATCCATTTTTTCTCCTATAAATCTTGCTCCTATAAACAGTTTTGCTCAAAGGCAAGAATTTGCTGCTAGTTTCTTACAATAGTCATAAGGTATGAAGTGTTTTTATGCGTAGAACTAAATTCATCCGTGTCTAAATATCATTTCATTGAAAAGGATTTGTCCTCTTACTAGGCAACTCAGTTTGGGCAGTTTGTCTCTAAGTAATTCAGCTAGAATTTCAATATCTTTCAATCTTCCATAATAAACAGTGATCCAGTAAATACACTCCTCAGTGTGCTCTGTCTCATCACTGGGGAATTCATTACAATAGGAAAATGTTCTCGAATTTTGTGCCTATTAGTCTTAAAAAATGAAAGTAGAGACGAAACTGGTCACCTGCTCTCTAAAAGTCATGATGATAAATAGTATNCATCACCCTCAGAATATTTTGCTAGCAAATATTCTCAGTTTTCTTGAAAGCAGTACAGTGAAGGAACCCTTTCTACAAAATGCCCATTTGAAATCTGTCAAGCATTGTAATCACAAACAAACAGCAAAAGAAAAGATATGATCAACTGATCAAAGCCATAGCAACTGGTCTGATTTCAAAGCTGGTCCTGCACTGCTTTAGACTAGAATACATACAAGGGCGAATGACGGTATTCAAAGGTGAATGAGGGTATTCAAAGGTGACTAGGGGTAGAGAGGTCTTGCAGAAAGATTTTCACAAACTAGAGGGCTGAGCAATCACCAACCACATGAAGTTCAACAAGACTAAGTGCTGGCTTCTGCATCTGAAACAGGCCGCTCCTGGATTTAAGTACAGACTAGATGATGAGAGCCTGAAGAGTACTGGAAAGGGCATAGAGGGCAAAACATATGAAGGTTTTGTTCTGCCCAGAGCAGAAGAGGCTGAGAGGAGGCCTCATGGTGGCTGCAGATCCCCAGTGAGCAGAGGGGCAGCGACAGGGTTCTTCACCAGAGGGTGGTAGGCATGGAACAAAATGTCCACAGCAGTGGACGTGGTATCAAGTTGCTGGAGTCCAATTTTTTGGACAATACTTTCATACATACAATCCTGTGTACAGCCACAGCCTGTACTAGAAGATCCTTTAGGGTCCCGCCCAACTCAGGATATTCTGTGATTCTGATTCTATGAAAGATCCCTTGTTCCTTCCAGCATGACACCATGGTTCTATTAACTACATATATAGATACAAATCTGCAGGAATGTCTTGCACTTGCTTGAGAATATTGTCTGTGGACTTCATATCCTTCAGCTTCTTGTAAGAAATATCTCATTCAGCTGCTCTCTGTTTTACACTGACATCATAAGTCAAAGCCACGTTCTGATTCCTTAGACAAGATGTTATTTGGAAAGAATACGGAATACAGTGTTGCATGAAGTAGGAACCTCTCTTCTCTCTTCCTGGGGTTTAAAAATATAGGTCTGATGACCTTTACATAGGAAAAAAATGAATAAATTTGTCATTATCTCAAAATTATTTCTAAACCCTTGTGGTGTTATATTCCTCTGTGTATCCTAATGGCTTTTCCTGTGGGACATAGCATTGAGGTCTTGGCTTTAGCTGAAGGGGAGGAGATAGTCATTCAGCTTCCAATCAACAGAGCAACGGCCCCCTGAAGGAATTATTCAGGTATAATTTCATCACAATTCCACCTGTGTATGTTTCTGAGTTCACTAGAAATGAAGATCCACTTCTGTACCTAGATGGTAATTTCTTGTAAGGTTTCTAGCAAGTGGTGCTAAATATACAGGGTCTCTACATGTAACCACTTTATGTCATTAAAAAGTGAACTAGTTTTATGGCAGTAATCCAGTATTATCTTTTACAGGAAATTGGAATATTTTTGCCCTGAAGTTTATTACAACTTACTCATTACTAGAAATTCTCAGTCAGAATAGTTGTATTACAGTAGAGTCTAGAAAAATACTTCTATATGCATTTTTAGCTGCAGTTTCCAGGGAGTAAAAAAGGGAATGGAAAAACATCCTGAAGAATGTTTTAAACACAAAATATTTTCAAAGATAAGAATGGAGATCACAGATACCATAAAAATAAATTTTGTCTGAGAAGCTGCTCAGAGGTCTTAAACCTTTTAGGTTCAGATCTTGCAAATCCCGCCCTGCCTTATGTTGTTGCTCCTAAATACAGAAAGATGGTGTTACCCAATGTCAGGTCACAATCAAGGATTAGCTCCTGATTAGGCCACTGATCTGTTGTGTGACATTCCATTAGGACTGGAAAAGATGTCTAAGATCATCTAGTCCAACTGTTCATCTACCACCAATGTTGCCCATGAAACCATGCCCCTTAGAACAATGTCTGCACATTTCTGGGATTGCATAATAGAATTTTCAGAAATCAGAGTGAGATTTCAGTGAAATGTACACGTCAAAGGTTGTGTATACTTGATAGTGCTTAGTGCAGACTATCCTCAGGTACCAGACATCCCATGGAAGGAAATACCTGACTTTCATATGATAAGACTAACTGCCGGAATCAGTTAATTGTCTTCTAATTTTTCTATTTTTTCTTTTTTTTTTTTATGACTTTTTTGTTTTGAGCATGGAAATTCTACTAATAGAATATAAATACTTCCTTACAAGTGTGGATCATTGGTATAAGTAGCTAGTGTTTTGTTCATTTGTTTATTTATTTTAATTATTCAGAGTTGTCTAACAAAGTTGAAAGATAATAAGACATTACCTTTCTAATGGTAAATAGAACAGCTTTTCTACTTCAGTCTTCATTAGCTGTGTAGAGTCTAACCACATGAAGTCAACTTTTACTTTAGTCTGTATTAATGTTCGTTCTTTCAGAACAATTGTTCTGATTGTTAACTGTGTTTATCATATCTCATTTGTTTGGAAATTGTTATAATGCACATATTGAAATGAGTACTTACAGAGAGAAGCAATGGAAATGGCTATCTATGTAAGTGTGTGAATCTGCATGTATACAGCACTTCTAGAATTACGGCAAATAGCATGCACGTGATTAGCATTATGGTGCATAGTATTAGGGAGAATGTCTTTTACATAGTAGTAAAATATCTCCATTTCCTAGCTCAGAGAGGTTTTCTAGTCCATCTACGTTCAGGCTGATTTTTTGCTCTGAAGCCCTCATGATTAAATCTTATCTAAAAAACATTTGACTCATCAATGTTCTCATTATCTGTATAAATAGTGAACCTAATTCAAAGCTTGCAGAGCTTCTGGCCTTAGTGATTTAAAACCATAACACAATTAAGGAGAAAGTTACTCACTTTTTTGCAATCATTGATCAACTGAATGTTCTTTGAGTGTAATACGTAGAGACTATCGTTCACCTTCTTTGGCACTCAGATGGCAATATTTTGGTTGTAATTATACTTTAACTATGTAGTTTGATACTGATTTTTTTTTTTATTTTTGATACATTATTTTAACTTGAGTATTTTTATCTGTTCAGACTTTTTTATTCATTATTTATTGTTATATAGAATCATAGAATCACAGGGGTTGGAAGGGACCTCAAGAAATCATCGAGTCCAACCCCCCTGCCAAAGCAGGTTCCCTACACCAGGTAATATATAATAGCATTTCTAGAATTATATTAATTGTATTTCATGGATCTTATAATAAATTCAAAGTTTATTAGAATTTATTATAAGATCCATGGAATACAATTAATTTATACAACACATAGCAGTAAAGAATACTACTGTACTAGCAGAGTTAAAATTAAACTGAAAGTACATTGTTCCTTAGTATCTAATCTGATAAATCTTTTATGTCTTTTCCAGACAGCTTGGTTAAAACTTAATCCATTATGAAGCAGTTCAGAAACTTATAACTAGGAAAACTAGTTATTTCTATTAGTATAGTAGAAAACTTGGAAGGAGACAGAACTAGGACAGATGAGCCAAACTGACCAAAGAGATATTCCATATCGTATGGTGTCACACTCAGCAATAAAAGCTGGATTAAAGAAGGAGAAAGTTAGGACAGCCAGAGTGATGTCAGTTGTCTTCCTAAGGAAACATTATGAGCCCTGCTTTTCAGAAGTGGCTGAACATCTGCTTGCTGAAGGGAAAGTAAGAAATGAATTCCCTGGTTTGCTTTGCTTGAACATACGCATTCAATTTACCTATTAAGTGTGTCTTTATCTGAGCTCTCATACTTTTTCAGTTCTCTCGTACATCCCACCTAGGGAGAGTGAGCAAGTTGCTGAATGGTGCTGAGCTACCTGTCACAGTTAAATCACAAGAGGAGGATGTTAATCTTATCAATCAATAAAGCAAATTTGTGAGGAAAATAAAATGGACATTCAGAAAAAATAACCAAAAAAAAAGAAAAAAAGAAACAAAACAGAGAAATGTGTATGTGATAATATTCAGGAGAATAAAATGTTTTCAGAGCTTATATTTTAAATACTTTTATATGAAAAGTGTATAAATATTTGAGAAAGAGTTCAGGGATCATTATGCACTATTTTATATAGCTGTATATGCAACAGGTAATATAGTTTCAAATCTGTCAGAATTTTACAGTGGCAGTGGTAAAAACTTTTCATCTATACTTTTTATTCTAATGGATTTACAACAAAAAATAAAATAAGAACTAACAGAGTATCCTTGTTTTATTGTCTCCTCTTTGCAAGACAAGCCTCACCTTTATGTAAACTTTCTGCAGGTGTGACATATTGCAGCATGTGCCAGTGAGGTGGTTCAACTTCACTGCTACATACCAGTCAGAGAAACCATAAACACTCCTATCTTTTCTTTGTCAGTTCCACCTGTTGGTGGCAATCCCTCATCAAGCAAAAGGACAGAATGTGAGTATAGCACAATCTCTGTCAAAAAGGACTCCTCTGTTTCACAAGTTTAAGGAGTCATCATAACAGAACTGACTGAGAGGTCACTTACATATATGCAAGGTCTGACAGTTGTTGACATGTCAGGATAGGAACTTTGTCTAAAGGAATTGATCTTTTCAGCATGAAGGCCAAAGTACTGTGTATGCTTTACACAGGTGTTCAGATGTTGACGAGCATTCACAGCCCTGCATCATCGATGATAGATGGGATTTCTGAATTCCTTAGATTACAAAAAAAAAAAGAAAGAAAGAAAAAAAAAGAAAAAAAATCCCAGGGGCTTTTATTTTTTTCCTTTAAAAATGTGAAATACATTTTTTCTTGTGATACAAAGATTCAGTGGTACTGTGGGAGCTAAACATCCAGGGCTGCATCTCCAGCAGTTTCATAACGTGTGCTCCTGCCTGTCGAAGCAGAGAGGGTTCCTGAGGGATGACCTCTAGTTGCTCTGTCACAGCTAGAGTGCAGGAAAAGTTGCTCTTCTTGGCAGAAAGAACTTAGGGGTTATTCATTGTTTGGTTCTAAGAGAGCTGATGTTTTTTCAGGCTGGCTGTGGGAAGAGGTGAGAAAAAAATGGATATGTAGAAACTTCTTTTAACTGTTCGGGGTTTTTTATTGTTGTTATTTTGTTTTGGTGTATGTTGTCATGGTTTTATGATTNTTTATTTCTTGTATTTTCTAATGGTTCCAGTCATCTATCAGACCCCAGGGTGCTCAGTAATTCCAGTTACCCTACTGAATATACTTTCTACCTAGCATGCTACTGCACTGTGTGTGAGACTGCTGACCAAGCTGATGTTTCCTTTGCCTCTGACTCTTGTGGATGACAGACACCATCACATTCTGTGGCAGCTTGAAAAGTATAGTGCCTTTTTTGTGCTGTTTAAGGCAGAGAGCAATCCCATTTTCTCAGTTTGAGGTTCTCCTGAGACAGTGAGAAATGGTATTAAAGAGTCAGGCTCTAAAAGTACTCACTGGTAGGGAACTAGTAATGGCTAGTCATCACTTTCACTTTGGAGGGGAAAAAAATGAAAAGAGAAAGCCTTTTACTGCCTCTCTATTGCTGAGTGATTTTGAAACCTTACAAATATTTTTATTTTAACTTCTGGTAGGAGAGTTGGATTTATGTTAGACCCAGAAGTGCTCTGATGATAGTTTTATGGAATGACATAGATCATTTATTTTTATAAGCAACAAGCTGAGCTTTTTCACTCTGTGCATTTCTAGAGATGTGTTAATATGATAGTTTATTGGATAGCTAAAATTTATCATAGGTCTTGCAAGAACTGTCTGTAAGTGAACTAAAAACTGCACTACTAAATAATCCCATATGTAATGTTCTGATAATTAAACCCCTCTGGTAATTACCTCATATATTATCAAGTTTAGCCAGATCCATTACTCATCACTGGTACCATGGACAAAACAAAGCTGGTACACTAGGGACTATCATCTGAGCAGATGCTCCTATGGAAGAAAGAAGCCAAATACTGTTTATGTAATGCAAGCACCTGTGTGCTGGAGAAAGATTGCAGAATGTTCCTAGAGTACAGAAACTAGGAAAGAGGGAGATACAAAGGCACCATATTGATTCTACTGTATTTGAATGTCAGTTTATGTGAATGTTCTGCTTGTCAGCTATATTTATGCTTCACTTAAACCTTATATTTATGTATACATATAAAAGCATGCAGATTTGCCTTTTTTATTTATAAGAAATAAAGAGAATACTCCACAAAACAGAAAGAAAAAACTGAAAGTATGTTTCTGTTCTTTGTAAAAATAAAATTAGTACTATAGTCACAAATGAATACTGTGCTAATCACAAGAGTTTATATCAAGGACTGAGTTAAAAAATATAATGCATAGAGACATTTCTACTAATTTTTTTAAGAGGCAAGATATTTGGCAAATCTGTAAATAGTAGAACAATATTATTTTGTATTGCAATTTCACCATTCGTCAGAAGAAAACTTCCAGAGAATGAAATTTCTGAGGATGGACACTTATTTTCCCCCTTATTCTCACTTCCAGTCCCTTGACCAGGTAGAAGCATGTGCTAAAGAATGTCCTGTTTTACACAGGTAGAAATCTTCCTAATGGATTTTCATTTTCTGAACCAAGTGTGTTATCTGTATGTATATGTATGGTGGGGACTTCAGTAAAGCAGATAGGTCTGGGTGCCCTGCTCCAGCTATGGAGTGCAGAACTAAGCATGAGCATCTTCAGAGGGGCTCTGCAGTTTAGAGATGACATGTTATTGTGTCCCAGCCTGATAGTATCATACCATTTTCTCCAGAGTAACTGAGGACTCCTCCTGAAAGTGTTTTGATGTTTTTTTTATATGTATATATATATGTATATGAATATGTATTTTATTCTCATGGTTTTAGGTAACCATGGTCCTTTGGGTGTCAGAGAAATTCGACAGGAATGTACAACTTTTAACTAGTAAATACTGAAAAACTGGATTAAATTTTTACAAAGAGTTGTAGCAGTCAACTACAAGCTAAGAAAATTGGACATTATCTTCATAGGCAATAGACACTGTGAGACTTAGGACTTGAAATCATTAGATTTTTAAGTTGGATTCTTTTCAGTAAAAATGCGTCCAGCCTTATTGTTTTTGAATCTTTTAATTCTAATGAGCATTTTTATTCCAAACATCTATTATTTTGTGTGTCTTTACACGGTGATGTTATGATATGGCAATTACCAGTGCTATGCACCTTAGGAATCAGGAGGAAAAATAAAAATGAATCTGGGCATATGGGCTTTATCAGACGAGCTGTGTCAGTTGAAAACTTCTGTGTCCTATCCCAGGATACAGTCATGAACACCTCAGGTGCCACAGGTTACCTCTGGTGCCTTTAGTATGAGCCACCCTCATGTGTATGCTGAACTGACAAGCTTAACTGAATTGGTTGAAGTGCAGCTTCATGCCCACTGTCATACTCACTTCTGCAGAGGTGATAATCTCTAGTAGAAAAATAAGGTTGAGAGATGAGCATAGTTTTGCGATTAGCAGATGTGGCTGCATTTACAAAAGCCCCTACCTACTATTATTGAAGCAGTGTTTTCTGTCATCCAGTATCTTACAGTTATTGAAGATAACTTTCTCCTTCCTTACAGATGAAGTCACAAAGCTATTAATGAGATTGAAAGCTAAGGGAGGAAGATAGAAGGTGAACAAGAATTCCTGAGTAATATTTTTTATTAATGATAAAATTTTTACTAGCTTTATGGCAAGATTCTGTGTTATGAAAGAATATGCTCATGCCATGTTTTTTAGCAGGTTTGTAACAGTGGCTGATTAAAACAAAAGAAGGAAATTCTTTTTGTCATTCCATAATGAGTCATGTTATCTGTTGTTTCTGTTTGCTTCATTTTAAATACTTATATTGTAACAAAAGTACAAAACATACACAAATTCCCACAATTATGAATGTTCTACATAAATAGAAGTTTGTAACTGATCTTTTGTTATTTAGTTTTCTTTTTCTTATCTAAACTCATCTTCTTTTACTTCTATTCCTATACATGATATCTCCTATCCCTCTTATTTTTGTGGGGATCTGGGTGTAAGCCTTGGACAGTTACATTAAATGTTCCACAAAATTGAACAGTAAATCACATCTGACCCTGCTTTTTCATTCTCTGGTTTGTTTTTATATGAACAAAATACAAATATGCAGAGCACGGGTGGTGAACTTCTTTTGTGTGCCTTAGGTATAACCTCAGATGACTACGGACGCAAATCACTGAGGAGGAAAGAATGCAAATGATCTTTAATTTATAAATTGATCACACCTGATGGTTGTATTGCAGGCTAATTTCAACTGCCTCAAACAAAGCAAATATGATATCTACACTTTCAATATTCACTGGAGAGAGCAAAACTTGTTTGAAACTTCTTCCATTTTAAGGTAGGTATCCCAAACAGGTAGTACAAGTCACTTGTCTGGATGCAACTGTCTCACTTTATTGCCTACAGATAAGTCTAGACTCTGAACTCATACCAGACAAACAACTTTCTGACAACTATTTTTAGGAGTTCACAAAACTATTGAAGAAATTCAGAAAAGCAATGGGAATCAAGAACACTTCTGAATGATTTGGGACAGATATACCTAATGAGAGTTCAGTCAAAACTTGAAGAAAATGTAAAGAAATATTTAAAGGAGGAGAAACTAGTAATTATTTTAGGATGAGACATAAATTGATACGCTTGAAAGATGGCTAATTCTATACTGGACAAAGATAAGGAGAAGAAATATCCGTGCTAGTCTCCCTGTTTTGTTAATTGTGGACATTCACACACGAACTTTGCCTTTGAGATGCATTTTGCCTTTTGAATCCCATTTTACAGATAAGGACAGTGAGGCATGCAGTATGCAGTGAGGCATTCATAGGAATATTCTTCTTCCTACAGCCCTTACATTTTCAAACCCACTTCTCTGGAGAATTAGGAACAAATATTCAGAGTGAAATAAAAATACCAAAACCAACCTCACAAAAACAAAACAAAACAAAACAAAATCTAAAACCAGCAGCATTTCTGCTGAGAAGCTGACTACATGAACTGTCTTCTCTCTGTGAAGAGACAAATCACAGCCTCTGAGTGATAGAGGCAGGCTGCAAGCTGAGGGATGGATGCCTGGAGAAACTGCTCTCTTGCCTTACTTCCTCAGCTTGTTTCATCACTTACTCTGCATTTTCTTGCTCGATAGAAAGCAGTTGTTTTGAAAGGTAAATATAGTTCAAGTAGAAGTTAGATTTCCTGGGGCTACTTTCCATTCAAGTATGCCTGCTGTGCTGCGTGTTCACGTGCAGCATCAGCCTACAGTCTCATTATTTGGCACACACTATGAATAAAGTGCTTAGCCTATTAGAGGATGTGGGAAGACATGCAGCTTAAAGGTTTACTGGTCATTTGAGATAACCCTGTGTCCATGTGTGGCAGCAAGAGTACATGGCTGTCTGCAGAAAGGGATGTGGGCACTAGCGTGCTCCTCCCAGAGAGCATCTCACTAAGCTCTGCATGTTGTTCCTGGCTGTGCCTACAAGTCATAGTCAAGTCCAATTAAAAACATGACTGGAGGGTGTTGCCAGAAGGAGCAGGTTAGTGTCTGCAATTAAACTTGTTGCTAATGATGTGGTTGGACCGCTTTTCTTTTCAATGGTTAATTTGTTTCACAGAATGCAGTCTGTGCACACACGTGTGAGTGCTTCTATGTCTGTGCAGAAGAAATAGCGCTCTAAAAAAAATTTTTTTTTCCTTTATCTATTTCCTTTTTTTCTTTGCCTCCCTCGGATCTCAAACTGTAAATTATTTTTCCATAACGTCTCTATCATAACTCAAATTTGCACCGGCATCACTCACAAAATTTTACTGTCTTGCACCTGGGTTGCTTTAGTCTCCTGGTGCTCATCTGTGGAGGTCACCTAGCTGTCATCTAGCTCTATGCTAATCTGGAATCCTTCGGCAGACTTTGGATTGTTAGGGGTAATTTTCTCTTTATTGTTGTTCTTTAATTAAACAGAAAATGATAAATTGTTTATGTCTATTGTGCAATCTACAAGTATGCAATTGCTGGTTCATTACCACTATTATATGACATATGAAAAGAATGGAAAGGGGTAGATTAATGGAGCTGCATGCTGATCACAGTTTTCCTTGGAAATCTCAGATATCTCTAGTCTCACAGCTTTTCAGACACTGCTATTTGGAATGATCAGATGTTACTGGACTATGACCAAAAGCCAATGGCTTATATTATTTTTAACAGCATATTTCTCAAAATTATACATTAAAGAGATTATTGCTCATTGCTGCATGAGATGTAAGGAGCGACAAAACCATTTAATTCCTCTAATGTGAAAAGTGTCATAAAATACAAAAGAATTTTAGACAAAAACAAATCTGCCTTCTAAAAAGCACATTAGGTATTAGACAGTACTGTAGATACAACACAAAACTCTGCTTTTTCTTATGTAGGTGAGACTTCAGGAACAGTGGTGACTGCAGGAGGTTTAGGGCTCTTTGAAGGTGATTTTAACAGTGGGATCTTGTCTAAAACCAAGCAGAAGTCCAATTAGATGACATCAGTTCTTCCTTTGTCCACCAGTGTCTTCACTCCACTGTAGAAGGCCACCACATTGGTCAGACATATATGTAAATTTATTGTGAGTTCCCACCTAAAAGTTATTTACATCAAAATGAAGGGAACAAAGTGCTACTGTTTTTTCTTGGTCACATTCATTTCATCTTTGTATAAGTGAAGTAAATGAACAAGGCTTGACAGCTGCAAAATTAGCAATTTTAACGGATTAATTTATATACCCAGTCATACATATTTTTCTAATATACTACAATGGCCTGCTCTTCTTGCCTCCTTTCCTTGTTTTGTAAAAATATTTTCATCTCTAACATACCTCTGTCCCTGTGAGCTGCAAAACAAAATGACTCATTGACTGTGGACTACACTGTCAGTTTCCTTCTTCCTCTAGTCTGAGACAATGATTCTGTAATGGGCCTCAGGTCACATAGCACAAGGTTGGTTCAAACTCTGCAGTACTTTCCAACAGAGAATCTGGCATATTTTTTAGTAGACTAGCAAAAAATCCAGATCCATGTTTAAACTGAGATGGATAAAATAAAGAGTGGGATTATGATGGAGGGAATATGGGCTCCAACTAATCTTTCTGTGCTCAAGGGATCGTGTTGGGTAGACGTGATTTCATCATGCTATTTGAAGAAGTTATGTTTGATCACATTTAGTGGTTGCTTAATGTTCATGGTAAAGATAGTAAATGCAAATTTACTTATTTTCTCTTCTATCCCAGAGCTTCTCTACACACTTCTATGCTACAGAGTACGATTGTTTCTTTTATTTAAATTGTTGGTCAGAATTTTATATATTTGAGCAATGCTGTAGAGCTGGTAGAAAAATAAAAGTTAATATCTTGCTATCAGTGGATTCCAAGGCGCTTTTCTTCTTTTAGATAATAGTTCCAAGATCTTACTACTTTTGCGTTACTTTTGTCTTTTCCCACACTGTGAGTGCATCTGTACGTGATGGTGCCTCTTTCTTCTCCCTTTTTTTTTTTTTCCTCAAGAATAATTTGTAATGTTATTGCACTCTTTCCCTAGCACAGCAGGGTAGTGACTGAATTTTTACTGGTGAAAAATTGTTCCTATGTATGCTTTGATCACGTAGTTCTTTACTTTAGACTCTCCTGTCAGTTCTTTTTGTTTTTTAAATTTAGGGCATTGTTTTTTTGATTGCTCCAGGCTTGTAAATTACTCTGTTCCCCAGATCCACTGTAAAGTGAACAAAAAGATAAAAGCAATGTGGACACAAGGCAGTTCTAGCACAAGAGCTCATCAGCAAAACTTTCTCCATGATATGGATAGCAGCAGTGTTTCTAAGTAATTGGATCAGGATGTAGCATAGCCTGCACTCAGTACAAAACAGGCTGCACTGACTTACTAAAAATATTTCAATTTGAGAATAAAATGTTTGACTTCAAGTGCTGTGATCTTTTTCCCAACATGTGTGGGAAAACATAACTTTGAAAAGTTGAATGATTTTTTTATTTATAGCTTTTGAGACAAGTACAGACATTAAAGGAAACAAACAAGAAAAAATTACCCCATCAGTTATTTTTGCTTCATTTCTAAATATTTGTATAAACATAAAGAAATAAGCACTCTCTTCCTTGCAGTTAGGTATGTAAAATATTTTTATGATTTTGTATTTCATATAAAGCAGCAGCCGTGGCTTCAAGTTTACACCGTTTCTTCTTCTCATGTTCAGCTTCCTTAGAAAAATATGCTCTAATTGAGTTGTAATAAAATGTCTTTTCCCACTAATGATAGCAAAAATTTGGAAGCTGTCAAATAGCTGAGGGGATAAAATTAACTCATTTAAATAGATTTTCTCTAAAGATGGTTTCAGCCCTAGCCCTTATTCTTTCCTGTTCCTCCTACCCTAACTTCCTGCAGTATATTCCTATCTCAGAGAATTACTTTAAAATAAATAAATAAATAAGCTCAGTTTTAGGCCTTTATTTGGAAAACAATTCATGAAACACAAGAATGAATATGTATCTAGCAAGTCTCAGTAGTACATTTCTGCTTATTTTGTTCTTGCATGCAACTTTTTTTCTTTAGAAGGGACATTCAAATCACAAACTTGTCACTGTGCACAGTTACATACTATTGCACATAAGTTAATGTACAGTTAATGTCTCCTGTTTATTTTCATGTAAAGCACAACAAAGAGTGCAATAACACTGTTTGATTGAGAAAATTTGCAGCTACAAACTGCTCTTTAACCTCATCACTGCTGTTAGCTATGAATTTTCACCTGCAGTGAACAAGAGCCTGCATGCCTCACTCATAACAATCTGCACCAGCAGAGGTGACCCACTCTCATGATCACCACTGCTGAAATGCACCGCCCACTGCCACACTGTGATTGCATCTATCGTTTGGTCTCCACAAACATTCAGCAGATGTCAGTGAATGCAGTTTTTTTCTCATGGAGGAATTCAGTGATACACCTTTGCTTCATACACATTTCCATGTCAGGTGTCATTGTGTCAGACTGCCCCTCTGCTGCCATCTGTCACACAGCAACAAAATGTAATGGGATATTGGTGGGAAGGTTCAATCTCAACTACACCACCAGCATTCACCTCTGACATTGTGAGACAACATAATAAAATAGAAGACAGTACTTTCAGAGCAACAATTGTATTTATCTGCTGTCTGTTGTAAGTTGTTAATGCAGTTCATCCAACTGTAAGCACTGGTCAGTGTTGTACAGAGAGGGTCACTATAGCATCCAAAAATCTATCTCCTAATAACATAAATAATCTGAGTTCATTTACTCTGAACTGTTGACTGCTTTTGAAATGCTGATACAACCCATGATGTTGATATGTCGCAGAAATTGGGTCACCTAAAGGTGCTAGTCAAAATGTGCCATCATTACATGGAAATTTCTGTATAGTTATATAGTTTATGGGGATAGTAATATTTATACTGTGTATGAGGATTAGGAATATGCAAAGACAATGCCAGAAAATATATTCTTTAGTATTTTTACCCTCATCTGGATGGAGTAGTTTGCAGCAAGATATAACTGTTGTTTAAGGCTTTATAAATAGAAAGATAGGAAAGCACACACACACAGAGAAATAGCCTCTCCTTCTTGCTGCCATTTAATACACATGTAACTCCACCTTTCTAGGTTCCTGAAAGCTGGAGTTCTAATGCACAGCCTCTGCTGAAGAGAGATGTGTAGCTGTATGTTGATAGTCCTGTAGACAGGGTACAAGGATTTCTTCATCTTTTCTGTGAAGGTGAATTTGCATCCTTTTTCTCCTATGATCTCCAGATTTTATTCAAGCTTGTGCATGTTACTCCTGGAGTCTGTATTGTCCTTGTGGGAATACACTGAAAATGCTAAATCTACATTTGAGCTTGACGTTTAGAGCAATATTTCTCCCACAGTTTTAGAAAAAAACTTTGCTTCTCCTACTTCCACAAATAATTTGATTATTTCACTATGTGATTATTCTATCTATAATCTGTGTCTTATTCTATAAAATTGATGTAAGAAGAAAACAATCTTCATACTCTGCAAGGAGAGCATTGTACAAATGACCAGCTTCTCTGAAATTCTCACATTAAAACAGTTTTGTCACATTTGCTTTTGCTAATGTAGAAAAACTGCAGAATATTAGTTAATCATGCAATACTTATTGTATGAAAGCTATCAATATTCAAAAAATTTTAATGGAAAAATACAATTTAATTTACTTGTAATTAATTCAATTGAATAAAATAGTATAATAAAAAATAGATATCTTTGTTTATATCTGCAAGAATTTTCATAAACTGATATTGGAAGGATTTATTCTTACCCAACAGCACAAATCTAGTGCTGGTATCTAGTTTATCAACATATATAAGCTATTTTGAATAGGTATGTTGCTGGCATATAATATATGCAATATGGTTAGGTACCAAAATGTAATGCTAATATATGATAAATGATGATTGTATGAGCACATTATAATCTCCTTTATCCTAACTGACTATCATTAAGAATGACTAAACATGTGGGAGTTTGTATTTAACTTTTCCTTTTTTTTTAAAAAAAAAAAAAAAAGCTTCTCGCAAACACCATGATGAATGTAAGTAATTTGAGTAGCATATTATTGCCATGCTTTATGTGATGTTACATAGATAATGATCACGGAGGCATATAAAGAAACTATAACATTAAAAAAGCATCCATTTCTACAAAACATGACCTGGCATGTGCTGCTAAAATGTGGGAAATAGGAGGGGCTTTTCTAGCAAAACTTTTTTTTCAAAACTGGTTTAGAGCTGTTTCATAGAGATTAATTGATACAGCCACTTTGATCATCTAGTTTGACATCCCCTGTAATAAAGAATCCCTGAATTAATTTCCCTTCTGTCAAAGGACTATCTTTCAAAAACTAGCCAAACATGTCTAGTGTCAACATCTGCCTATTAATCTCATTGCAAGTTGGTTTTACAAAGTCTTTGTAAACTTCTTGGGCAACAGGATTTTAATAATGTATATACAATATGATTAAGTAGTACATTTTCCTTCTGTTGTTAAATTCAGACTGATTGTCTTTTGACTTTTACTGCGAAACATTTCCATTTTTGTGTGTACTCAAAGACTTCTGGCAAGACCTTTGCAATCTATAGCAGCCCTGAAATGTGCTCATATGAAAGAAGTTAGCGTTTCAGTAGAGGCTGCACTGCTGGCCAGTGCAGATGCAATCTGACCTCCCTTGCTGTGATTTCACCTCCTGTAATTATACACTCAGGGTTCACCTTTGTGACCCTACCATTGCAATTGCCTCTACCATCAGCTATTCCTTCAAAGGCTGCATCTAAGCTTACCTGCAAGAGAACACCAGGAGACACCCTGGATCCTGCTCCTTGGATAACAAGATCATGTACTTAGATTTCACCTACATGGAGACAGGCATGAGGGAAAATACTGGTACATATCCACGTAGCACACTAACAGGAAACCAGGATATGGCATCTGCATCTGGGAATTCAGAAACACTCCTGGACTTTATGATTCAGGTATAGTTAAAATAATTTCTCCCTGAGATTACCTCCCACATTGTTTGAGTCTGAGAACATTTCCTGAACTGCTTACTGCTGCTTAAACAAAATCTGGATTTTGACTTCTGCATTATTTTCTTTCATATCATGTGTAACCTTTTATTAACAGTAATTATGTGTTTTAGTTCAGACCATTTATAAAATCTCTTAAATATAAATTTATAACTAAGAACGTACAAATACTTAGTAGGATTTAAGTGATAAGTCTCAAAATGTAACAGGATCTGTTTTTGATCCTTTATTTGGTGGGCAATGTCCATTTTATATTTCCGTAATTTAATCACAATGTCCTATATCACCAATCCTGATGCTGGCAGAAACCTCAGTACTAGCTTATTTCTTAACTAAACCTAAAATTTTCTAGACAAAAATTAAAAAAAAATAAAATGTCAAGAGTTGCTTTTTTATAACATTATTGGTTGGCGCTAATTGCCTTCTCTATTTTTAGTTCAATTATAAATCTAGTTCAATATTATTTTCCCTGCTTATACCAGTCTGACAGCCCTATAATTATTTAAGTTATGTTTTTTAAGTAGTGACCAACTTCTTACACTGCAGGACTTTTGGAGCTTTCATGGTGTCCTTAGGATTACAGGAGATGAACAGTAGTTGTAATTCCTTTCTATGACATTTAAAAGTCATTTCAGACAAGATTTCCAGACCTGCTGATCCTACACAGGGTTTTTTGAACAGCTATTCCATGTTTCCTTACTGATGACTGAAACAAAAGTCACCATTCAAATATCATCAAGGTTTTCACAAGGACAACTTTACTGAACATTTCTGCCTCTACCTGGGTCTTACCATTATTAAAGAGAATTCTACCTGGTCTAATAGTGACCCTAATGAACGAACAATGAATCAAACCATTGGGATTCTTTAGTTTCTATAAAGTCCTCTTCATTATCTTGCTCTTATATCTGTTGGCTGTAGATTTTTCCAGAAGTTGCTTCCATACCTTTACTCATTTCCTATAAATCCAGTTTTCTCATTTATATTTATTACTAGTAGTTTTCTTTTTCTTCCATTTTGCTGAATTTTAAAGCTACTGGTATTCTCTTTAAATTAGATTGTTTTATAATTTTAAGTTGTTCTCTGTCTGCTGACTACTTAAAAAAATATCCTTCATCAGTTCCAGTGATTATTCATGCATTCCTGATTACATTCTATCTCTTCTTCTGGTGTTGCTCACATCTATTTTAAGACTGGTTAATTTCTTTTATCTAGAGCAGCAAAAGGAAGTTTTGCTGATAAGGACACTTTCTGTACTCGTGGTTTTTGCGGGAACACTGTACTGTGGATACCATTGCTCCTCAGTTTTGCAATCAGCTATTATCTAAGTTAGGGCAACAAACACAGTATTATTCCAGGGTATGTTTAAGAAATCATTGAAATTCTGTGTGGTGCCAGTATAGCATGTGACATCATAACGTGCAGAGTGTCCCTGAGATCTTTTTCAGAACAATGTCGGCATTCATACACTCAAAGCTAACATGACTCCACAAAGCATAATGCTCTGCCACTTGGATAAAGTGTGGGACATCCAAGAATAAGGATTGAGCCACCCATGTAGCTCAAATGTATATTTTAACTGAAAAAATATGAAAATATCTTTCAGAGAAGACAACCACAACTCTCATTGCTAGACAACGATGTAACTGCAGAGTTCAGATTTGTAAATTATTCCTGTTTTTTTGGCAAGGCCATTTACAGTAATCACTAAGCTATAATTTGAGAGTTGATGGGATGACATCTTTAAACACATTTCTGTCAAATTAATATTATTTTAGGGATGTAAAGACCATTGCAGAGGCACTGCACAGAATGCCATGGAGGGACAGGTCCAGCAAAGGATCAGAAGGCCACTTCAGATTTTCCTCAAAGGGAAGAAATCTTATACTGTATACCTTGTAGATGGTCATGAGGCGGTCAAGTAATATTATCTTGCCTTAAATTAATCCTTATGATTTCTTTTTTTAACCCAGTGAATACTAGTTCAATCCTGTTCAGTATCTTTTTTTCAATGTTGGCAAATTTCTAAGAGGAAGGTCTTGTTACTCTTGCAGAAACTGCAGGTTTTCAGTATGCAACCTGAGCAGTCACTGCTGGGGGAGCAGATACCAGTTTCCGGTAATATTCCAAGGCCTTACTACCAAGACATGAACAGACCAGTTTCGATCCAAAGTTAAGTGTGACCTCCTCTTCCCACTTTGCCCATAAAACAAAGAAACAACAACAACAACAAAAAGAAAACCCCATCAAACATACTAAATATCCAAGAAATATGGCATTGTTTATATTCTATTTTCTTTTGAAATCTAGAAAATAACTTCAGCTCTGATGTGTGTTGTGATTGATGTGTCAGTCCTTTTAACATCAAGTTACATGGTGGACCATCATATGGATCTAAGGGGAGCAAAGCTTGAGATAAGCAGAAAGAAGCAGTTCCTCCTGCATAGACAGCCCATCTTTGAGGCTCATTTTCAAAGCGTCTTGCGGGTGTGAGGAGCTTGCATGGGACTGAAAATATCCTAAGATAAAAACAGATACTGATAGATTACTGAGGGGGCAGTAAGTTAGCGCAAATGCTTGCTTTGATT
This sequence comes from Odontophorus gujanensis, assembly GCA_013399175.1. Lineage (NCBI taxonomy): Eukaryota > Metazoa > Chordata > Aves > Galliformes > Odontophoridae > Odontophorus > Odontophorus gujanensis. The sequence goes on from VXAB01013354.1 coordinate 28,958, forward strand.
TTTCTCTTTTCATAGATTCATAGATACATTAGGTTGGAAAGGACCTACAAGATCATCTAGTCCAAACATCCTCCTATCACCATCCCTACCCACTGAGCTACTAAATCAAATCCCTTAGCACCTCATCTAATCATTTTCTATTTATTCAATTTGAGGCACAATACCAGGTAAGCTGTACCTTTTGCCAGCACACCCTTAAGGCAGTGCAGTTCTATGAAGTTATGTCTTAGAGGTCATAGAGACAATAAATTCATGTAGTCACCAATGTCTGATTCCTCTTGGGAGAATGCACACCCAAAAACTCTGGCTAAATTTGATGTTGATTGTACACATTCTTGTTAGAAGAATCGTCCAGTCAAAATTGCAAACTAATTATACAGTGAACAGAAAAGAGGTGCTCTTTTCCATATGCTTCATCTCTGGAGAGCATTCCAGTAGTCCTGTGTGACCAAAGACAAAAAAATCACATTTCCATTTGCCTTTCCTTAGCATATCTATGTGTGGGTACAGTATGTGGATTTGGCTGGCTGAGGATGTGTGTAGTATTCTTCAAAAGGAGATTTTTGCCAAGGCTTAAGCCTGTCTACTGACTCTGCAATCTCATTGATTTCAAATGAGCAATCTGTTGAGTAAGAGGCTGCTGAACATCATGCAGAACAGTAGAAATGAGCTAGACAGCAAGCCCATGTAGTGTAGTGGAAATCAGTTTGGATTCATACCGCAGAGCGTGGGATACCATCAATAACAGCTCTGACCTGACAAACCTGCTTGCTATAAGGCCATCGAGGGCATAGAGCTGTTCAAAGACAAGTCTCCAAGGCTCATATCAGTTGCTGCCTATAAAAGCTTTTCCTTCTAAAAAAGAAATAAAGTAATAAATAAAATAAAATAAAATAAAATAAAATAAAATAAAATAAAATAAAATAAAATAAAATAAAATAAAATAAAATAAAATAAAATATAAAATGTTGACTATGAAAATCATCATCTTTCAAATTGATCTTTCAGAAATGTCCAAAAAATCTAAATGAATGGAATTAGTGCATAAAACTAACAAGGAATATTAATTTTGAACTGTTTTCCAAAAATGATCACTTGAAGTTTTACCACAGTGAGTTGTAATGTCCCTGTGGGGGTGAAAAACTGCAGCATTTGAATGAGCTTTCTGAATCAACTCTGCTTAGTACTGCTATATGGATTGGAGATGTTTTTATGCTTGTATGAAAACAAAAGTCTTTTACATAAATGAATACCTTTTAATCTGTGTACGTACATATATACATGTTTATCTCTGGAGTTATTACAGTGCTTCATAATTTATGCTTTGAAAACTCAAACTGAATGGTAGTGTACTGATACAAGGATAATGTGAAGGGATTCATACCTTTCCTGATTTTTGACAGAGAAAAGGAAAATCTACATCCATAAAAAATTAAACCATATATTTTAATGAAAATGACATATGAATAATGATTTTATACAAATGAGGCTGCCTTTTTTTTTCTGATGAAGTTCTCCATCTAATGCATCAAATTAATCTTTTCTAGATAAGCGTGTATGGTGTTGGCTCACAATCATCTGTGACTGTTTACTTATAATGAAATAAAATATGAAACACAGAACTGGCTCTGAGTGTTACAACAGCTAAAATAAACTCTATTATCTGTTTGGGTTTGATAGTGAAAAACCCTGGAGTTTTCACAACTCGATTCTCTTGGGCCAATTAAACTCTGTTGGCACTTAACATGTGTCTGCTGTCAGCTTCCAGTGGTTGAACTGGGTTAGGAAAGCCTGTCAATGTGACTGCAGAAACTCAGGTACTCAGTGAAAACCTCTCTGTAAGGAAAACAGAATTACACAAAGAGCACATTGTAATTTCTGCATCTCTTTAAAGCTTTATGGAATACATGGAGCACTGGGAGAGATTACCAAAACGTTTAGTGTCAGGACAAGGGTTTTAGACTGAAAGAACAAATTTAAAGTGTATATAAGGAAGAAATCTTTCAGAATGAGAGTAATAAAACATCAGAACAGGTTGCCCAGAGAAGCTGTGAATGATCCATCCCTGGAAGTGTTGTTCTAAGTCAGGTTGGATGGGGATATGAAGAATTTGATCTTGTGAATGATGTTCTGTCCCTTGGGAGTAGGAGTGGACATCCTTGTGTCCTGACTTTGTGTGGGGAACAAATTCTTTTTCTACTTCTGAAACCAGGAATTCAAAACAGAGAAAGATCATCAGGACAATGTATTGTTTTACCTCTGCACAGGAACTTGATCGTTCCTCGACTTGGGGACCCCTATCCCTGTTGAAGTGCGATGTGAGCTCCAGAAACCTCTCATATAAAGAAAAGAGAAACTAACACTCTTTCTGTTGGGATGCCATGTTCTTCCTCACTCTCCATGTGACTTTATGTGGGTAGTTGAAATCTATGGCTTAACAGATCTTACACAGATCAAGAGTGGCTTCCTTAATGCTCTTTCTCACCTCAGCACTAGATTAATAACTCTCCGGTCTGGTCACTGTCCAAACTAATTTCACTTCTTGTTATAGTTTCTCTCTTAAACACTACTGTCGAAGACCAAAGAGATACCATTTCCTTGCTATCTCAAAAAAGGTTATCCTTTTAGTTTAAGAGCTATTTTGTCATTTGAAATATTTTGTTGAAACGTTTATTAAAAAAATTAAAAAATTAAAAAATTAAAAAATATAAAAAATATAAAAAATCTTTTTATAAACATCTTGTCATTCTGTATTAAAAATAAATGTTAAGGAATAAAAAGAAATAACTACATAGTTCCAGAAAATGTGTAGAGTTTTTCATTTTGCTAACAGTGACTCAGAAGATGTCTTTAAGCTCTTTCCAAATCTAAATTTTAAATGCATTTAAATCCCTCCTAAGTGATCCTTTCCATAATGCCCACAATAAGTTTTAAAACTGATAATCCAGAGAGTTTTGGAAGCCTAGTATAAATTGCTCAAAGGATAAAGTGACAACATTAACCACATAAATCATACTAGGATCAAATAGGATCTTTTTATTTAGAAGAGACTTCCTAAACTGTACTAACAAGCACTATCTTTATCCAACATAATTTGTGATGTTGTGATCTTTTCCAGGTCTTCCTCCTTTGCATTTCTTTTAATTTATCATTTCACTCTCCAGGTTGACACTCTGTCTAACCAGTGATAACTTCTGTGTAATTAACTACCTTGCAACTATCTTTGCCTACAGATGAAGTTACTGTACTGCAATGAGTGTGTCATAATAAAGCCCCAGAGTTCAACAGCTGCATTCAAAGTCTTACTGTGCACATCTGAAAGACATCAGAAAAGAGTGCAGCTCCTAGATTTAAGGTCAAGTCCTCTTCTTTTTATTGAGACAATGGGTTTATCCATATTACTAAACTTAAAAGGGTCAGGGAAAGCATGGTTTGAATCTGACTGATGCCTGCAACATACTGCTTGTTTGTCAGTATGATCAGCGTCAGGTTTTTTACTTACGCCAGCTAGCATTTTCCTAGGTCACTGCCAGACCAATAACCCCAGCAGGCAGTGTAGACAAGGTCCCACTTTTCTGGATAGTGGAGGAAAACGTTGTTTCCCATGTCACTTTTGCCCCGGGGCTTGTTCCTCTACCTGATATTGTAAATGTAGTTTTCATCCTTAAAAGTGTAGTATTTCCACACGCGCCTCCCTCCTACACTATCCAACAGAGATGACTGTAGAAGTAGCAGCAGCAATTTTCTGCTAGGATGAACAGGAGGGAAAATAATTTACTACCTAGGCCACTAACCCTATCTAGAGCAGAGCTGTAGAGGTGTAGGAGTCTTCCTTGAGGCCTCCTCCTGAGGTAGAGCACAAGATGCTGGGAATGCATGAAGCTCATGTTATAAAAATCCATATTCCTGCATCAACAAGACTTTTTATTATGGGGTGCTGTGTGGGGTTTTGTATTTGTGTGTGTGTGTGTGTGTGCGATTTTGTCACTGTTTTTCTTTGTAAGAATAGTTTTTGCCCAATTAACTCATTTGTTCAATGTGAAAATATGATAGTCAAGTATTTAGTTAAAAGCTAGGAAGTTTTTATTTAATTACTGTGCACTTACAATACCCATGTGACTTTTTTTTTTAATTGCACAGTTTAATTAAATGTTTCTTTAAAAGGTATTTAACAAAAAATCCATACAAGCCTTCTGCTGGGAGTAGTGACTTTTATTACCTTAAGCATGTCATGGAGGCAATTTATGAGGAAAGTCAATGTTTGTTTTTTTTTGTTGTTGTTTTTTATTCCCTTTGCAATCCCAGTTTTGATAATAATTATTAAAGTACCGTTCAACTTAATGACTTTGCAGTTAAAAATAATGCAGTGCAGAGAAAATAGAGTTTAATTGGAACCACAATACAAATAAAAATTTTATTACCAAGTTTGGTGTTTTTCTAAAAGCTATGTCTATACTATATGAAAAGGGTCACAGACTATTTTCTGTCACTGGGAACAAATGATAAAGCACAACCCACATTTGAGCAGCTAAATTCTCTCAACTCTCAGAACACAGTAATGACATGCAAACTGCCTATTGGGAGCAATCTTTAGAGTATGCCATTCCAAAATAATCTCTAGGACTGTTTGGGACAGTGTTAATTGATTTATATGCAAAAATCTGCCAAGAATTGTGCTAAGTGCAGATGCTTTTCTGTCCTTACACAAACTCTGTTGATTGTTTGTATGTTCACAGCCTAATTTCTGCAGAAAACTGATCTTTCAGCACAGTCAGTGATCAAGAGTTTTGGTAAATGCTCATGGCACCTGATCAAACTTCAGCTAACTACTTCTAGCTATTCACTACTTTTGAGTCATTTTAGAATAAATAATGATAGATTCCAACACTGTTATTCAAAGGAAATATATATATAACCTAGGTTTAAATCTTCTTTTTTCTTTTTTTNAAAAATATAAAAAATCTTTTTATAAACATCTTGTCATTCTGTATTAAAAATAAATGTTAAGGAATAAAAAGAAATAACTACATAGTTCCAGAAAATGTGTAGAGTTTTTCATTTTGCTAACAGTGACTCAGAAGATGTCTTTAAGCTCTTTCCAAATCTAAATTTTAAATGCATTTAAATCCCTCCTAAGTGATCCTTTCCATAATGCCCACAATAAGTTTTAAAACTGATAATCCAGAGAGTTTTGGAAGCCTAGTATAAATTGCTCAAAGGATAAAGTGACAACATTAACCACATAAATCATACTAGGATCAAATAGGATCTTTTTATTTAGAAGAGACTTCCTAAACTGTACTAACAAGCACTATCTTTATCCAACATAATTTGTGATGTTGTGATCTTTTCCAGGTCTTCCTCCTTTGCATTTCTTTTAATTTATCATTTCACTCTCCAGGTTGACACTCTGTCTAACCAGTGATAACTTCTGTGTAATTAACTACCTTGCAACTATCTTTGCCTACAGATGAAGTTACTGTACTGCAATGAGTGTGTCATAATAAAGCCCCAGAGTTCAACAGCTGCATTCAAAGTCTTACTGTGCACATCTGAAAGACATCAGAAAAGAGTGCAGCTCCTAGATTTAAGGTCAAGTCCTCTTCTTTTTATTGAGACAATGGGTTTATCCATATTACTAAACTTAAAAGGGTCAGGGAAAGCATGGTTTGAATCTGACTGATGCCTGCAACATACTGCTTGTTTGTCAGTATGATCAGCGTCAGGTTTTTTACTTACGCCAGCTAGCATTTTCCTAGGTCACTGCCAGACCAATAACCCCAGCAGGCAGTGTAGACAAGGTCCCACTTTTCTGGATAGTGGAGGAAAACGTTGTTTCCCATGTCACTTTTGCCCCGGGGCTTGTTCCTCTACCTGATATTGTAAATGTAGTTTTCATCCTTAAAAGTGTAGTATTTCCACACGCGCCTCCCTCCTACACTATCCAACAGAGATGACTGTAGAAGTAGCAGCAGCAATTTTCTGCTAGGATGAACAGGAGGGAAAATAATTTACTACCTAGGCCACTAACCCTATCTAGAGCAGAGCTGTAGAGGTGTAGGAGTCTTCCTTGAGGCCTCCTCCTGAGCACAAGATGCTGGGAATGCATGAAGCTCATGTTATAAAAATCCATATTCCTGCATCAACAAGACTTTTTATTATGGGGTGCTGTGTGGGGTTTTGTATTTGTGTGTGTGTGTGTGTGTGCGATTTTGTCACTGTTTTTCTTTGTAAGAATAGTTTTTGCCCAATTAACTCATTTGTTCAATGTGAAAATATGATAGTCAAGTATTTAGTTAAAAGCTAGGAAGTTTTTATTTAATTACTGTGCACTTACAATACCCATGTGACTTTTTTTTTTAATTGCACAGTTTAATTAAATGTTTCTTTAAAAGGTATTTAACAAAAAATCCATACAAGCCTTCTGCTGGGAGTAGTGACTTTTATTACCTTAAGCATGTCATGGAGGCAATTTATGAGGAAAGTCAATGTTTGGTTTTTTTTGTTGTTGTTTTTTATTCCCTTTGCAATCCCAGTTTTGATAATAATTATTAAAGTACCGTTCAACTTAATGACTTTGCAGTTAAAAATAATGCAGTGCAGAGAAAATAGAGTTTAATTGGAACCACAATACAAATAAAAATTTTATTACCAAGTTTGGTGTTTTTCTAAAAGCTATGTCTATACTATATGAAAAGGGTCACAGACTATTTTCTGTCACTGGGAACAAATGATAAAGCACAACCCACATTTGAGCAGCTAAATTCTCTCAACTCTCAGAACACAGTAATGACATGCAAACTGCCTATTGGGAGCAATCTTTAGAGTATGCCATTCCAAAATAATCTCTAGGACTGTTTGGGACAGTGTTAATTGATTTATATGCAAAAATCTGCCAAGAATTGTGCTAAGTGCAGATGCTTTTCTGTCCTTACACAAACTCTGTTGATTGTTTGTATGTTCACAGCCTAATTTCTGCAGAAAACTGATCTTTCAGCACAGTCAGTGATCAAGAGTTTTGGTAAATGCTCATGGCACCTGATCAAACTTCAGCTAACTACTTCTAGCTATTCACTACTTTTGAGTCATTTTAGAATAAATAATGATAGATTCCAACACTGTTATTCAAAGGAAATATATATATAACCTAGGTTTAAATCTTCTTTTTTCTTTTTTTAAAAAAAGAGTGAACTTATGTCCTATAGCTGAAAGATATGTTGCTACACAAAGATTACTAACAATGGATAATGAGAAAATAAAACCCACAGATATTTAGCTTTACTTGAAACATAGATTGAGCCCATCTTCAGCACATTATCCGATGATATAAGCCTGGGAGGAGTGTGTGACACACCTGAGGGCTGTGTTACCATACAACAAGACCTGGACAGACTGGAGGTTTGGACACGGAGGAAGCAGATGGGGTTTAACAAGAGCAAGTGTAGTGTCTTGCGCCTGGGTAGGAAAAACCGTGCGCATCATTACGCATTAGGAGATGACCTGTTGGAAAGGAACTCTGCAAAGCAGAACTTAGGGGTCCTGTTTGACAACAGGCTGGCCATGACCCAGCAGAGTGTCCTTGTTTCCAAGAAGGCCAGTGGGATCCTGGGGTGCATTACAAAGAGTGTGGACAGCATGTTGAGGGAGATGATCCTCCCCTCTACTATGCCCTGGTGTGGTCACAGTTAGACTACTGTGTCCAGTTCTGGTCTCCCCAGTTCAAAAAAGACAGGGATCTCCTAGGAGTCCAGTGAGGGGACACAAAGATGATAAAGGGCCTGAAACATCTCCTGTATGAGGTAAAACTGGGTAACCTGGATCTGTTAATCCCAGGCAAAAGAAGATGGAGAGGGGATCTGATTAATGTTTATAAATATCTAAAGGAAAGTGGGGGTCAGGCCAGGCTTTTCTTGGTGGTGTGTAGTAGTGATAGATAAGGAGCAATGGTCTAAAACTTAAACGTAGGAAGACCCATAAAAATATGCAGAGAAACTTCCTTATGGTAAGGGTGTTGGAGCACTGGTACAGGTTGCCCAGAAAGGTTGTAAAGACTCTTTCTATGGAGATAATCAAGACCTGTCTGGATGCCTACCTGTGTGATCTGTTGCAGGCTACTTGCTTTAGAGCAGAGGTTGGACTCAATGATCACTTGATGTGCCTTCTAGCCCCTGCAATTCTGTAATTCTGTGTGATTCTGTGATCTTTGTTATTCTAAGTACTCTTAAAGGAGTCTAAAATCCAACTCAGGTTTCTAAATATGCTTGACATTTACTGCACTTTATACCTTAAACAAAAAGAGAAGCAATAAAAGAGGCATATGAATGTGTATTCTGAGATGGGTGGGTTGAGAATGAGCTAAGATATCTCTGCACTGTGGTGAACTGTGCAGCACACTGTGCCAGAAATAAGTTATTTCCCACTCACCTGCCACTTCAAGAAAGAAGCAGCTTTCTCTTTGGTAATACTAGCATTTACCTCATGCTACTGAGGTAAGCAGGGTACCAGGCACTGTAAGTTGTGCAATTCATATGCCATTCAGGAGGACAAGGCAGTTTCAGGGGCAATTTTCATTGCCTTGTATACAGAAAAATCCTTCAGTTTATCCTAAATGTACAATATGCTTCTTTGTTATGATATGTATCACATACTTTGTGATCTCCTGAACTAGGTTCAGAATGTGCAAGAAATAAGAAAGAGTATCCTGAGTAGAAATGATAAAGACATCAGGATAATAGAAAGAAGATGATTATGCCAGCATTTATTTCAAAACACTGAGCTATAAATGTGAAGAAGAGCAAAATGGAAAATCAATTCAAAGCAGTGGAGGAGGAAAGCAGCCAAAATATTTGTATGAAAATGTAGCTTCCTTGGTGCTTATCAGCTAGAATGTTTTCAGTTTGCAGCTTCATCTGAATTTTGTTTGACTTGAATATGGTTTTACTTTTGCAGTCAAAAGCAGCCAAAGAATAATTGTATAGTACATGTGTGACTGTCTACTCTGGAGAAAAAAAAATACATAGAGCAGTTTAATTTCTTTAGAAGTCAGAAAGAACAAATAGATCTTTATCTATTCATTCTAACGGACTGCGTGACTTGTTTTTCTTTTTGAAGGAAAAAAAAATGAAACTGATGGTATTATGAGATTGGTAAAAAACATCTCTCTGATCAGGACTATTACTATTTAAAACAGCAACAGGTCTACCCAGGTGGTTTTCAAGAGAACTTCTCCAATAGAAAATCTTCAAAGTCATTCAACAGATCTTGATACAGTGTGTGGTTAGTAGTTATGGAAGGAATGGCAGCCACAAAGGAGGCACTTAGCAAAGACTCCACAAGATCTAAATCTATGACACAGTCAAGTCTGATGTCTCCTAAAGCTACTGCTAGGATTGATATACCAGTCCTAGCTTTTCTAGTGCTGGAGAAATCATTATCCACAGCAATTCTTCATAAATAGACAGATGGACTCTTTGAGGAGTGCAACAAAAGGACCACAGTCACACATTGAACTGAGTGAAATTCCAACTGGATGTATAGGAAAAAAAGAGTATGCAGTTCCTCTGTCTGACACATTCAAGTTACTAACTTAGCTGGACTTGATGAACCATATGGGTCCTTTCTAACTCTGGATATTCTGTGATTGTATAATCACAGAGATTATACATTCTCTGCCCTTTAATAGTTTTCGAACAGAACAGTTACCTATTCTTCTGACTTTGAAGGTATCTGGTTTTGAGCAGGAGGCTGAACTTTCAGATGTTCCTTGAAACCTAAATTAATTGTACTATGATTCTAATTTTAACATGTTATAGAAACTTGGAAATGGGAGATAAAAGAACAAATGTGTTGGAAAAAAAATACAAATGTGCTTTATTTATTACAGTAATTATCTAGAGTTCATTTAGAAGAGAAAAAAAAATCATAGTCTTGATGTATAACTTAGTTTCTTCATAATTTCTATAAGTGATTGTCAATGGTTTGTGGGCTGGTTTGGCCCAGTTCCATGACGATTGGTGCCGGGGACCCACGGACCCACGCCCCAGGAAAGGGGAAGGGGGAAAGGGAAAAGGGAAAAGGGAGATGGGCCTAAAAACAAAACAGCAGCAACGATCTGAGGAGGAAAGCGAATTTACTAAATGAGATATCGGAAAGCAAAATAACACGATATAATGCAATATAATTGGAATTGAAGCTAATAAATCAAATAAAATGAGCAAGAGAGAATGTCTGATAAACTGAAGGCCTTACGCTAAATGCTGAAGGCGAGACGGCAGCGAGCACCCACTGCTGAGTCAATCCAAAAGGAAAAAGAGAGTTTCTTGTGACATGCAAACAGTTTTTATCTTTCCCTCTGAGCGGAAATACTTACAAATCCAAAGCAATGCACAGTTCTCTGGGGAATGTAGTTCTTCTCTTCTGAGACAGGTATACCCAGAACTATCGTTGATCCACAGAGCTGAAGCACTAACTCTTTAACTCTTAATGCACTACATGATGTTATGATGTGGAATGCCAATACCAAAAATCATAAAACCATGACAGTGATCTTGATATAAATGTAACTAAATGAAACAATCTTCAATTAATGTTTTAGTGTCTCCATAATTGATCTGATATTGTCCATGGGAAGGTAAACATAAACATCGGCTTCTAAATTACCTATGTTAAAAGGCAAATTACACTCAAAATGTTAGAAAATTGTCCCAGACCTTAGAGAGACCCAATATTTTTGATACAACACACAATGAATATCTTTTTCAGCATGAAACCTCAAGCTTCATGTTTCAGTAGACCCCAAATTTAAAGTAAAACTAAGAAAAATTGGAACATTTTTACTGTTTTTAGGAAAAGCCATTAGTCTCACAGAGGTTTTCATGGCCAGCCTGGCATAACAGCAACCACACTTAAAAATTATTTTATGAAATCATTATTTTATTTTATGAAAATGTTAAAGAAGGCAAACATGAAAGAAAAGGCTTCTACTTCAACAAATTTTCTGTATAAGTGTCAAGATGAAAGAGAATCACAAGTGCAGGCAGAAAGCAGGCAGAGCAGAGCAAGGTGTTTCCGAACAGCTCCATAAGCAATTGTACTTCATTTAAATAGGCATCTCAGCTCATTCTCCATGTAGAATGTAGAAGCTAAAATTTAAAGGAGGCCCTGAAAGGTTGGAGGAAATTGCTCAGTGAAAAATGAGCATGAAAGCACAGCGACTTCTGTAGGCAAAGATTTGCCAAATAAATTAGGAGATGTTACAGGTCCTTGACTGGTAATAGCACTGCCACAGTGCAGGACCCATGCTGCATCATGCCATGACTAGAGGTTTCCAGGCAGGTAGCAACTTCTGGCTGACTTTTGAGAAAGAATCCAGTCCTTAATCATAACAGTTTTGGTACTTTCTATGGGCAGATTTCTGGTGTTCTGTTAACATGTAATCTATTTCTGAAATATAAATGAATCGATCTCTGAGTAAAAAAGCTGCAGGAATAGTGTGTACAAAGGAGTTTTTACAGTTGAAATTATTTTAGATTAACACAGCATGTGTGCACATATCACCTTTTGTCAGTGTGCAGCCATTATCTGTAGCAACCCAAAATGCAGAACTAGACATACATTAGAACTGTGATTTGTAGTGTTAGTAAACTGCCAATTAACTGCTGCTAAAAATCTGGCCCTCATTAATGTTTAATACAGGAATTGTCTGTGCTCACTGTTACATTTAAAAGATGACAAATACACTTCTTTCTTTCTGCTCTCATTTCTTCGGAGCAAGATCAGCTTTCCATAAGGTTCATAGCAAACCAGTGTGGAAAGACAGTGTCACCCATCATTCAGGTATGTTTCCTCATTAACTACTTGAATATTGTTGCTGTTGGCTTTATGATTATTCTTGAAAATTTCATATGGCCTGTCCTGTTGTGATTTCATGAATTTCATTCTCATGTGAGTCCTCACTGAAATGAGAAATGTTTATTCTGCTAGAGAGTATTATTATTTTATGTTTAATCATAGTCTTTAAAATCAGCAGATGTCACTTCATTTAAACAAGCACATATGCGGAAACAACAAATGTGTTGTGAGGTAAGACAGACTGAGAGAGTTTCTGGATTAAAATCATTGTCAAAGAGTCCTCCTGGTTCATCTAGATCAAGTTGTTTCAGAAAGCTTTCTTGGTCTCCCTTAGTTGCTTGAAAACAAACAGAAAGAATCATAGAATCGTTAGAAGGGACCTCAAGAGATCATCGAGTCCAACCCTCCTGCCAAAACAGATTCCCTGCACCAGGTAAAAAAAAAAGAAAAAATGTGATAATATCGTAGTATTTCAATTCTGCACTTTAAAATATTTTTTGTTATTGTTGTTGTTACCAACATCATTATCATCATTATTATTATTTCTTTTAGGATTTTCTTATGTTAAGAATTCCAATTCAAGTCACATTCTCATGTTCAAGGCAAACATTTCAGTTCAGGTCAAGGAAAAATATTATTTTTTAAGTATTTGACTCATATAAAATATTTTCAATTGCCTCATTTTAAATTAAATTTTCTTTGTTTTAATTTTGCTTCTATTTTTCTTAACTGAAGAAAGAAGCTGGCAGAGCAGCTTTAATCTTAACAGGATCTTTAGTAATGAGGGCAGCTGCTCACTAGAAAAATGGCTTTCATTTATTCACTCATTTAATCTTGGACACCTAATTTGATTGACAAATGTGTCTATTCAGGTTTTGCACTTGTGCTGACATCCTAGAGCTGGCAGAACTTGAGTTACTTGAGAAAATCAGACTCTGTTTCCACAAATCAACAGGTGCAAATGTATAAATGTTGTTCGCACCAAACACTGCGGAAATAATCTTAAGAGAATAATTATGCAAGAAGTGATGATGGGTCTTTCAACCAGGGGGAAAGCAGCCAAGTCAGGGATATTTTGCCATGGGTCACTGGAAAGTGAGTGACTACCCAAAGGCTGTGACAGAGGACGAAAATTTTGTTACAGCATCTCTGATACTCAAACTTGAATGTATTGTTCCATTTACTGAGTGAGCTGGGTAGGTGCCTTAATGCTCAGGCTATTTTTAGTTGTTATAATTGTGCTGAACTACAGGAGTAGATCTGGAAAAGCAGATGAGGACATAATTTTGACACTATATTTGTTCACTTTTAGGGGTTTATTTCAGTCTATTTTATTTATTTCAGCCTTGCTTTGGTCATGACAGGTAAATGCCAATTCGTGGCTGCAGTGTACTGGATATGTCATACATCCTCTACTTTGGCTTTAAACCAAGAGGAATCCAGGATGAATGTTCTGAGTGTGTTCTACAATGTGTACCAAAAGATGGGGGTGAAGAAGAGTAGGATATCATTAATATAGATGTACCCTCAGCCGGGGAAACTTGTATACTTGTGCTGTTTTCATGTTCAAGTTGCAGGAGTGTTTAGGCCCTGCAGATCCACCAGCTTTGGCTCTGATCTTAACAGATTTCCTCTGCCTACAGCACTGTTTTAATCATATTCAGTCCTCTTACTGAGCATCTAACTTAAGAACTAGGGTACCGTCTCAAGTAGATGAAGGAAAATAATTACATCCTGGATATAAATCAAGATACCTATGTAGACAGTGGCTAAGCTATTAATGTAAGAGTAGTCAGATGTTCCTCTGCTGCACATGTTTTTATCATTGCTTACCGATGTGCATTCGATACCCCACATTACTCAGCCCTCCCTCTCTGACCCCTTGCAGTATCCTTTATGATGTCCAAAATCTATGGAAAAAAAATCTATGGAGTGGAGAGGAAAGGTGATGTAGTAACTCAGAGTATCTAAATGTAAAACTCTAGCCACAGGTTCTATTTCCTCCAGTATTTCTTCTTCCAAAGTAAGTTCAACGCATCAATCACTTTTTTTTTTTTTTTTTTACCCCAGGTCTTCTTTGGGGCCCCTCTAATCACTAGAGGATTGTATTTCACAAACCACATGTTGAGGGTCAAGGAGAACCTTTCTGCTTCCTCCACTCTAGCCTTCCCCTTGCAGGATAACGTAACTACAGTTGAAAATTCCTACAAAAACCTTCCTGTTTTCTGCTGTTCCTCAGCTCACTCGTGCAGTTGCTGTCTTTTATGAACTGTACTTGTTTAAGCTGATACTTGACTATGCATTCACAGTACACTAGCTGTATTCTAAAACACAACTAGGTGACTATATAAGCAGCAAAAGTGATACAATTTTTGATTTCAGATAATAATTTTTCCTTCTAGAAGTTGCATTTTTCAGCATTCAGTGATTTTGAGAAAAAACTTTCGCTAACTTTATGGAAAACATAGAACTAAAATAAAGGCGCTGTTACTGAACAGTGTAACTAATAAGAAAGTTTCTCTTGATTTTAATTATTATTACAGTAACTTTCTTTTCATGCCTGTTCTAGAAATGATGCATATCTCCTACTTGCTGCTCTACTACTCTATAATTATGATTCTCTTGATTTTCATGGGAAAATCCTCATCTGCTTGCCAGATAAGCCTAAAAGTAGGGAATTTCTACCCTCACCACAGTGAGAGTACTTAGACAAAGTATATGAGCTTAAAAGACAGCCACTATGAAGGATGTGAGTAATAGGGAATGCCAGAGATGCTAAAAATATTTAAACCAGAAGAAGGGATGAAAGTATGCAAGTCCATGTTTATATAGCAATATTAGCTTTCTTAGGAAGTAAATGAAAGAGAAAAAATTAAAAAAAAAAAAAGAGACCTTAACCAAAGCATCAGACGTGTTACCACACCAGTCCATAAGACTGAACAATTTGTCTGAACCTTTTGAGGTCCCAGATATACAACATTATGTATATGGCTGTCTGCACAAAAAAATAAAAAATAAAAAATATCTGAAAAGATCTAAAGTTTTTTGCTGATTCTTGGGAAGAATAAGAAAAATTCATTTTTCTGAGCAGCAGAGAATGTTTTGTGAATATTTGATGACGGTCCAGCAACGCATGGAAACGAGCAGTAAATGTAGCCATGGAAGTAGTGAATATACTATCATAAAGCTTGAAGGTAGGTGTGTGTCTACTTGTTTGTTTGACTTAGGTCTAGTGTGCTCCATTTCTTACAAGATCAAAACAAAGAGGAATGAAAAAAGCAAAATATAGGTGTTAAAGTGACCAATATCAGCATTAAGCATATGTACACATTATCTAAACAACAAAAATACTACCATTGTGCTAAGCACTTTGTAAAAGGCCCATTAGATGTCTTCCACTTTCTCATATTGCTATCAAATTAATGATTTAAATTTAAATCATAATGTTCAAGTAATTACTCATTCTAATTACTACAGGCAGTAAAATATATTCGTACCTTTCTAACAACAACTTCTTAGTGTATTTTCATCAATTAAAAAATAGTTTAAAATTAAAATAATTTATAAGCACAATAACATTAAGTATTCTAAAAAATGCTTTGTCTGTGAGGAACAGTTCACCCATTTTTCCCATATAAAGTACTAGGCACAAGCCCAAGAGCTTTTCTTGTCTGCACAAAGAAAACCAAAGAGCTGCAGAATCCTTTAGTCAGTTCCTTTTCTTAGGATTTGCTAATACAACACTTTCTGCTGCTTCCAGGTTCCCCGAGCTATGACTGATTAAGGCCTGATGCAGGCTAGAAAAGCCTGGAGGCAGCTCTGAATTATAAAGGCATACAGTCCCAGAAGAAACTTTTCTACTGGGAAATAGCTTATTTGCAAGGAGCCTATACCCTAAATTGGACGGTCACATCCCATTTTGTCCTAATTGTGAGCATGCTGGACAATCTCAATCAATTCAGAATTATGCCAGGAAGAAAATTCAGACTTGATTATGAATATCACTCTCCAAGGTGGTGATCTTTTTTGTACTAACCACTATGAAAATATACAGTAACCTACACTGTGAAGCCTAAAGAGTTTGCAGTCCTGATGAATGTTCATCCATTTCTCCTCATGGGTTTTATGAAGAAAAAGTCAAAACAGAAAACCAGATTCCCCTGTTTAGCAAGGGCCACAAAGATGATAAAGGGCCTGGAACACCACTCTGATGAGGAAAGGTTGAGAGACCCGGGTGTGTTCAGCCTTGAAAAAAGAAGACTCAGAATGGATCTGATCCATGTCTATAAATATCTGAAGGTGTGGAAGGCAAAGGGATGAAGCTGGACTCTTTTCAGTGATGCATGGTGACAGGACAAGCAGAAATCAGGAAAGGGGAAACAGGAAGTTCTGCACAAATGTGCATAAGAACTTCTTCACGGGCTACGGAGCACTGGAACAGGTTACCCAGAGAGGTTGTGACTCTGTGGTTCTGTCGTGGAGGGACAGGGCTATTTTCGAAGAGAACTGCACTGGGTGGTCTAATACTGTGGCATAGAATATTATGCAAAACTCTCAGCAAATTGGTAACCTGCATAATCTACCTATCTATCAGCAGACCTGCCTACCAACAGTACAGGAGTGCTGAGAACCACAATGGAGTTAATTCAGGGATTTCCATCCCACACTTCCCTGCATAACATAAACCTGTCCTCAGAGTCCAATGCAATAGATAAGTATTGTTTAGATCAAAAGGATGACATTACTCAACCCCATAAATAAATACTATCTGCTGAGAAGAATATGTAATTTTCAAATCTGTTATCTCAACATCATAGCTGTAAATTGTGCTTCATTTCAAGCAAATGGATACTACCCATGCTTGACATGATAGTTCCATAGCAGAGAATGACAGTGCTAGGCACGTACAGCAGGACCTATTAGATCTGATGCCAGACAGTTATCAATGCAGATTCATGTCATCTGAGAATCCAGCCTTTAAACCTTTATGAAATAAAAGTGAAAAGAACTGAAACCACGGAATATCCAGGTTCTGATTTCAATTATGCTATTAATAATCTCATACAACATTATTGCTCTTGATTTCTCTGTCACACAACTTTATGCTCAGACAACTCTTTTATTTTAAATAGTCAGGCCAGATCATTGACTCAAAGTTTCTCCAGATTTACAGATGTATTTTTGGAACAGAGATTAAACTAAAGTTCATCTTGTTTTATCAAGGATCAAACGGATACACTCTGATTCAATAGTGCGTCATAAAAACCATAAAACACTTTTTCCAAATAAACCCAGGGTAGTGTCTTTTGTATGCTGACACTGTCTCACAGTCTGTGGAGCTGCTTGCTCATACAATAAAAGTATTACTGCTGTTAGAAGATCAACAAGACTCTTGTATGCAATGCTTTTTTATAGAAAAATAAAGGTTGTATTTGATAAAGCTTTTTCACCTCCAGGAATTGCGTTAAGAACATTTAGAAAGTTTCTTGATTACTGCAGTTACATTTGAGGTGGTAGAAATGTTTTGACTGAGTCATTTAATTCAGAGAGCTTTCTTAGCAAGTACTCAGCATTGAAAAGAATCCTCTTGCAGTACATATCAACCAATAGGTACAAAGTTTAGAGTAAAGATGGGAAGAATAAAATTGCTCATGCATTCAATGCACAGGCAACTCAAAAGCAGATGATGATGACTGGAATAAGAGGGAAACACAATGTGCTTCTTCCAGTTTTAACATGAGGGTTGCTAAAACAGAAAATGGATTACCACTTTTTTATGGAAATGTAACTTCCAGAGAAATAGAAAATGCAAAGGTCTTCTTCTCCCCATTGCCAGTGGAATATATAGACAATCAAACGAAGCCCAGAAATTTCCATTGACAAAAGTGTAATGATCTCAAGTGAGGAGATTTGGCTGCCTCCATCACAGGAAAAAATAATTTATGTAACATAAGGACAATACAAATTTGGCAGAGTTCTTCAAAATCACATCTGTTCACCATGTATTATGTTTGGTGACAGAAAGAGCAAACTGCAAAGCAATATATGATAAAACAGTGAAAGCATGGCAAAGCAGATGACTGGTAATGAGGAGAACAGGCTTGCTGATTGTCATCACATTCTCCTATAATTCATATGGACCTGTGGTGGCTATCATTAAAAAGATCTTCATGCAGCAACAGATACTAAAATATTATATTTTTATGTCTAAAACTAAGACTGTTGTTGTGCTTGTA
The DNA here is from genome assembly GCA_013399175.1 of Odontophorus gujanensis. NCBI lineage: Eukaryota > Metazoa > Chordata > Aves > Galliformes > Odontophoridae > Odontophorus > Odontophorus gujanensis. The sequence continues at coordinate 47,044 of VXAB01013354.1, forward strand.
TCCTAATGAATGTTATCTTTTACACTACCTATTAGAATTTATTACTTTTAGAATGCTTATCTTTTAGAATTACAGTCATTAAATTGTCAGAATACTTGTATTAGTTGATAGAAGTTTATTTTTGTGAATTCAAAGAGAAATTCCCATTTGTGTTATCTGGTACAGTGCAGCATCTACAACAGATAATCAATGTGGGCAAGACTTTTCTCCAACAGTTTCTAATACAACTTCCTAGTTGTCTTTACCTTGCACATCTGTTTAACCAGGGACCATAAAATAAGGAAATTGTGTGTGGGTGGAGAGAAGCTTAAAAGAAATTTGCAATAAATGTAAATTATAAACTTACTAATAAATTTATGTTTGTTCTTTTTCTCTTTGAAATTACAGTTTGAAAGTCTATTTTCACATCTGGTTATAGTGGACATCTCCCTACACAACCCATAACTTCCCAATTTAAAGTAAAATATTAAAGCACTCTTTGCATTTCTGGCTACTGTGTATTTTAAGGATGTATCCAGCCGAGATATAAAACCATTGAGATTACTAAAGTTAGAACTTTGCACTATGGCACTATAATTTTTTTACTGAGTGCAAATGTTTTGTTTTCTTTTCAGATAATTATAGTATGTTTTGAAATGTGAAAACAGCTACTTATATTAATTTAAACATGGAACCACAGTTCTCTATATTCACCTTACTCTTCTTTATACTGACCTTGTACTAAGGGGCAGCTTGAGTCACTCTGAACTTTGTATGCTACATACATGTCATTGTCAGATTACGGTAAGAATTCACCAGTCAGTGATTCCACCTCCAACAGCATTAAGGCTTGAAGTTTCAGTTAAAGCTCTAGTGAAATTAAAATTTAATCTTTGAAGATAACAGGATGATAGATTCCTGGTTATTTTGAATTAATTCCGGTCACCAGGCAGGCAAACAAAGCTGTATTTTGGGACAGACAACAGAAACCTGGCACCCAAATATTTTAATGCATAGACTTGCTGTGTATACATGTGGTCCTTCTTTTCTTCTTTCTCCAAATGCCTGGACTCTTGTGTCCCCAACCAGCCTACTGACTGGGCCAGACACACAAAATACATTAGCTCAATTTTTCTCTCAAAACAGCTGTGTTACATTGATGGATAAAATGATTGTTCTCAATGCCTGTGGTATTTTGCCTGCATGAAATGCGCTGTAAGCCATAAAGCCAGTAATCCATCATTATGTTCAGGTTTCTTTTCATCAATCATGGCTTTTACAAACTAAGAGTACCTTGCTTTGCAAAAGAATATTTTCAGGCACATCTCTCTTTGAAAACAATATGAAAAAATAAAGACGAACGTGTAAACTTGTTCCCAGCTTTCAGTCCTATTTTTCACTTGAGCTAAGAGGACGTTCTCACTTATCCAGATAATAGTTGCAACTTACCTCAAGGATTATAGCAAGTATAGGGTTAATTGCATTCCTCATTCTTATTTAATGTAAACCATGTTTTGGCACTGTAAAAAGGGAATGTGGGAGGGAAGGGAGTTACTCCTCTGAAGTGTAGGAAGAACATAGAGAAGGGAAATGCTCTGGGAGATAAAAGAGCAGGGCCTAGTGCAGAACATAGAGAAAACATAGGGAAAAGAGGAAGCAGGTGGTGGGTTTTAGATTTCAATTGAAGTGCAGGACAATTCAGTGACCTGTGAGAATGTTTTAGCACTTTTTATGAGCCTGAGAATTCTTGTAGTTTAGATTTGCTGCTCTTACACCTTATGGGTATGCATAGTGATCTTTGAATTTTGTAGCCTTTGGCTTACAGAACAAATTTTTTTGTTGGGTTTTAAGGTAGGCTAACACTTGCTTATGTATTGCTTGTATGATCTCATTGGTTTGAATGGTTTCTGAAGCAATTAAAGTGAATTATGTTATGCAAGTAGAAAAACAAGGAAAAAAAGTGGTTTTTGTTTGGTTGGTTTTTATAACAGCTTTTCTGGAAACATTTTTCATAGATTCTGTTCTGCAACACAGACCTCCCATCAAAATGCTTGAAGGCCAGTATTGCAGAGGATCCAGCAGGATCCTCCTGCAGCACTTTTGTGTCTGCAATGGAAGATGTGTTTGTACGTTTGTTTTCGCACATGCAACTCATGTTCCTAGCCTCACCAGTATTATTTCTTCTTCTGGAGTATTCTTCATACTTCTCTTATTTCCATCTGTTGGACTTCTTGAGAAAATAAAGTTACAATTCTCAGCTAGGAAAAGGGAAGTGTATTATGACAATGACACCAGCAGAAAACTTGCCTGAAGATTCTAACTGTGCAACGGAAATAACATTAAAATCTGATAGATACTTGACTGCAAATACAATGAGTTTGAAATATGGTTTTCTGAATTTCCATGGACACTGTAAGTGAAGTTCAAATGACCTCAACTGAATGAATTTAACAAATCTTTGCTGCTCATCTCTGATGTGTAATCTTTTGAGATACATGTGTTTGTTTTAACAATGCAACTCATCTCTTTTAAAAGTTAGTTATAATAAGCATCTGGACTACAAAAGAGTGATTTTACATGGGGCTCAGCATGAAAGCCCTCCAACTGCAAGAGTAACTAGCATGCAAATATTCAGCAGTTTATAATTTAGGTAGCATCAAAGAGCAATCTAGCTTGTTTATGTAAAAAATGATTTCCAGATTGTTTAATATGCAATGACTTGGGAATATTGTGTGTAATTTTAATGTCTTGCACAAAGCATTTTGCCAGTGTGAGCTATGGGGATTAAAAAAGTAAGATGGGTGAAAAGTGGGCTGCCAGAGCTAATATTAGTTTTCTGCTCTTAAAACAACAACAACAACAACTCACCCCCAACATCTATATCGTCTACAGCAGTTTCATTATTTTTTTTTCATCCAGGAACGTGTCACTATGTCCAGTCCTTCCTCCCATTATTATTATCCTAAAAATATTCTCTAAGATTTTCTGCCTGAACTGATTTTCTTTTATAATTTAAAAAAAATCTCTTGCTCTTGGTAGAAAACTAATGAATATGTATGATTTTACTAATCCCTTAGATATGCCAGTTTAAACTGATTCCTGTATGTGCAGTCAGGAAAGAGGAAAGGGGTATTATCTTTGACATGCTGGAAAATACTTTATGAGTATCCTTTTTGATGTTACTTTTGGAATTTTTTTATTTTGTTTTGTTTTCTTACTTTGTAATCTTAGATAGGGATTCATTGAGTTCCATCAATTTCCTGCAATTTCAAAGAGGCTATCAGAGCTATCAGGGAGTGTTCTGCCTCAAAGCTGTGGGTGGGACAATATCCCAACATTTGTTCATAGGCATCACTGGTGACAGTGTCCTGCTGCACTGTGTCTTCCTGTGGTTCTTGTCTACCATTTTCCTGGCACATGTGCGTGCGCATGTGCTGTCTGAAAGCTGGGGACACTGGTTGTGGATTCAGCACCCAGGTAGGAATACATGCAATTAGCATGACAGCACGTTTATGGCATTAATCTTAAATTGGTATATTTTTTTAAATGTCCTGCATCCTTAAAATATAGTTTCAAAAAGTCCATGATAAAAATGCAGTTCTAGTATTTATAAATAATAGTAATCAATGAATAAAATTCCAAGTATATATACCTCAAGAAACTAGCCCATTAAATTACAATATTTCAGTATAGTCAACCTAGATGTCTTTCCAAAGAATGATAAATGTTGCTTTATTTGATTTTATATGTAATATCTGATTCAGAATGAAATCTTTGAATATATAAAAGATGAATGATGCTCATCCTTTTCCAGCAATTTTCCTGAATCGCTTACATTATTTCTTTTCCACTGAAACAACTAATATTAAACCAGTATACAACAAAGATTTCCAGTAGCATTTTCATATTTAAATATCACTGAGGGGAGAATGTTTCTATTTGCTGTCATTTGTGAACTATCTGCAGTGGGATGATAAACACATTTTTCTTTAGAAGTGGAGAGATTGCAGGTCTAAGGAATATGAGATTTCTGTACAGAACTACTGAGATACATCTTCCCTTCTCTGAACATTCTTGATTTGTATACTTAGGGAAAGAAAGGAGAAACAGCAGTGTTCCTGTTATGAACAAAACCTTTTCACATTTTAACTCTTTCATCCTATCTAAGCCTAGCCTAGCCAACTTTAGATGCTGTGAATTGTTCTCTACCTCAGTACTTTCAAGGAAAATAAAGAACATAATCAGTTGAAAAAATGATTCAACAAGGTTATAATGACAAAGCACACGTGAAGATAACAGAAGAATCATCTGAAATGCATTCTTTTGCGTTCACAGAGTGAATATGAGATGTATTTTGAAACATTTTTTTACTTGCTAGTCCTCTGTCTTGAGACAGTTTGAGCTCCATGACTGTTCCTTGTGATTTGTAAATGATTTTCATTAGAAATACATTCATTTCTACATGTTTCTGTTAAAATTTTTAGTCTCTTATTAGGAACTCGTGATGATGCCATGTCATGTCAGGTTGCCCCACATCACGCTTTCATGTGATTTAATGACCTAAAGCAACACTTTGTACTATAAACATCATAGCTACATTACTTCTATGTGATCAGATGTGACTGCCAAAACTCTTAGGATGATATATCCTCCCTCTTTACCAGTTAGAGGACTTTTTCATCTAACAGAGGAATTAAACTAAGAGTCCCATTTTGGATATCTTTTGACATTCATTCACAATTATTGATGATCCCAACAGAAAAACATTTCATTTTCATTCCTGCTTCCGGTATTTTCAAGGAGTAAAATTTATCCTGGCCAAAATGTTACCAGCAAAAATTAAAAAATTAATACACTGTTGAACCATAGAGGTGTGTTGGTGGTGTGGGCAAAGTGAGTCTCTCCAGCACTTTTCGGAAAGGTTGTATTGGTGCAAGTTACATTTGAGTTGCAGGGTGAACATTTCATATTGATGTCAATCCTTTCACCTCCCAAAATTGATACTGTCTGCAAAGGGACTGTAACTGCTCTCTGAGCACCCTGACACCTACATCTTAAATACGAAATCCAATTTGCTGTTTATACCTGTGAGCAAGTTGGATTCCCACCTCTTTCCCCCTGCTCACAGGCATAAGCACAGCTACAAAGAATTTAGTTTTTCATTTAAATGAATACTGGAGGGAGATGGGGTATTCACTTTTCTGTGCTGTAAACCTGGAAGCAGTTCAAGTGCTGGAGAAAAGTAAAAGACTTAAAAGTCTCTCATTTGGACTGCTCTTCAAGAAAATGGGGTCTACAAGAAGATAAAAGCTATGATCATAAGGTAAGAGCAGATGTTCATTTTTGGGGGCAGTGATGAAACAGTAATTATAGTGTATGTTGGTATCCTATAGGCAACAGAAGACTTGTACCAGGAACTGTAAATTGATAGATTCAGAAGAATATGCCAATTTCACTATCTTTATGTTCTAATGTGCTGGGAACAAAGAGAAAAATAGAGACATCTCTTCTTGCTTGCTTGCAAAAACTATGAAAACCTGTAAGATATGGTTCAAGAAAGAAAGGCAGTGTTCGTTGTTATTTTCTAGGGGGTAAGGAAGAGGAGAAAAATGATGATTAGTGGATAGGGAGTAGAAGGAGAGGCTTTTCTGAAAGTGTTAACTTTAGGCCAGTCAGAGAATAGGGAAGTGGGTTAATCAGGGGAGAAGAGACTGCATCCCAAATGTATTAACTCAAGTAAAAAGCCTAGAATAAAGAAGTGAAGAAAAAATTGCAAACCTAGTAAAAAGAGTCTGCTACACTGGTTAGTATATAAAACATAGAAAATCATCTTTGAAATATATCCCAGGATTAACATACATAGTAGTGGTTTTTAGGCTTCTGCTGATAATTCCCACTTCTGGTTGTGATTCTCATTTCTACAGATAAATTTGACCCTTATTTTCAGAACAACTGACAGAAGCGTACTTACATATGCCTGGTGCAAATAATCAAATATATGCAAGTGTTTCGGTTTACAGTTTGTCAGGTCTGATCCAAGATATCAGCAGATGTTATCTATTTATTTAATCAAAAGCAGATTTTATCTAATATTGGTGCAAAGCTTCAAAGATTACATAAGCTTTTTCTCTTCTCTCTGTAAACACTGCTTTCATTGAAGAGCCCTGGAAAGCTGTTTCTGCTGAAATCTTATTACCTTCTGTCTTGTTATGTCAACTAACTCTTATCAGAGAGCCATACCAAACTAAATTCTTGCCCTGTCCTCAAATGTTGTCAGTGGACCCTGGTCTTGGTTAGCAAAAAGGTAATTTACAAGGTGTTACAGCAGAAGAAATAGGTAAATACTGTAATTAAATGTCGAAGTTATTTAGAATTTCTCCATTCAGTTCAATGAAACTAAGATTTCAGTCTAACTCCTTAAAATTAAACGTCTTTAACTGGAGACAGTGTGAAGATTTCAAAATGATAAAATTATGACCTTGATATTCTTAATATGCCTTACAAGAAGTCTTTTTTCTTCTTTTTTTTTCTTTTTTTTTGTATCTTTGTGGCATTTTTATTTATGTGGGCTATTGTGGCTATTGTGATGCAACTCAGGATTTTTCTTTGGTGTGAGAGAAAATAGAAAAAGTGAGACATTCAGCATCATGTTGCTTGGAAGTAATACTTTGCCTGCATTTTTCCTGCCAGTTGGCCTACAACTTTGGCACTAAACAGTTCAACAGTGAATAATGAGAGAGATCAGGAAGAACTGAGTTTAAATAAAAATACCATAGAGAATATTACAGGATGACAGATTATTTTTAAAAGATCTATTTCCTTTGGTTTCTAAACAAATTATTCCTTGTCCATATGGAACCCATACAGGAACAGCAAATTATAATGCAGTTTTCTCTAAATGAAAAGTATCAAGTTTTCTGTTATTCTAACACAATGAATAAATAAGAATAAATTGAACAGGAAGTGCTGAAGAAAAAAATGAATATATTTTCACCACAGCATTCGCAATTATATAAATGTATTTAAGTTTATCCCTGCTTCTGATTCTTCATTTGCTCACAAGGTTCATGTCTCAAAGACAACTGGGATAGCAGAAGCACCAGTTACTGTTAAATTCATTGAATACACAGGGTGTGTTAAAATCACAAAATTGAAGTATTGTTTGAATTAGAAGGGACTCTAAAAGATCATCTAGTGCAACTCTCCTGCAATGAACAGGGACAGCCACAGCTAGATCAGAGTGCCACTCCGTCTGACCTTCAGTGTCTCCAGTAACAGGGCATCTGCCACCTCTCTGCACAATCTTTTCTTCAGACATGCTTTACAACCCCTATCATAAAAATCTTTTTCTTTTTAGCCAATCTAAAACTCCCCTCTTTTATTTTGCAGCCATTTCCCCTTGTGCTATCACAACACACCCTGCTAAAGTGTCTGTCCCCTTCTTTCTCACAGTCCCAATTTAGATACTGAAAGGCCACCCTCAGGTCTCACCTGAGCTTTCCCTTCTCCAGACTGAACAGCCCCATCTCTCTCAGCCTGACCTCTTCAGGGAGATTTTCCATCCTCTGGATCATTTCTGTGGCCCTCCCAGGACACACTCCAACAGGTCCATGTTTCTCTTGTATTAAGGACTCCACATATGGACACAGCACTTCAGGTGAGGTCTCACCAGCTGATGGGCAGGATCTGCTTCCTGGACCTGCTGGCCACACCTTTTGTGATGCAGCCTAGAGTACAGCTGGCTTTCTGAGCTGGAAGGGCACACTGCTGGCTCATGCTGATCTTGCCATCCACCAGTAGAACAGGTCAATTTCAGTAGGGCTGTGCTCAATCTTTTCAACCTCCAGTTGCATTGACTGTAGTGTTTCCCATCAACCAGCAGTCAGACCTTGAACTTATATTCTGTTGAACTTCATATGATTCTCCTGGACCCAGTTCTCAATGCTCTCTACATTTCTTTGAATAGCATCCTTTCCCTTCGGATATGTTGACCACATCACACAGCTATGTGTAATCTGCAAACTCACTGAGACTGCATTCAGTCCCTCTGTCTATGTCATTGAAGAAAATGTTAAAGAGCACTGGTCCCTGTACTAACTCCTGAGGGACATGTTTCATCACTAATCTCTATCTGGTCTATCACACTCTGGGTACAGTCTTCCAACCAGTCCCTCATCCATCAAATAAATCACCCATCAAATCCGTATCTTTCAAATCTGAAGAGAAGGATGTTATGGGGGAACATGTCAGAGGCCTTACTGAGGACCAGACTGATGACATCAATGACTCATCCCATGTCCATTGACACAGGAACACCATCATAGGAAGCCACTAGGTTGGTCAGGCAGGACATGCCCTTGGTGAAACCACACTGGCCGTCTTTTATCACTTCTCTGTCTTCCACATGCCTTAGCATTGCTTCCAGGAGGATCTGCTCCATGACCTTCCCTGGTTCAGAGGTAAGATTCACAGACTGATAGTTCCTTGGGTTGTCCATTATGTTCTTTTAAAAAATGGGTACAATATCAGCTTTTTCAAAGTGATGCGGACTGCGCTGTCTACCGGCAGCCCATTCCAGTACCTGACCACTTTTTCCATGAATAAATCCTTCCTTATATCTAATCTAAACCACTCATGGTGAAACTTGAAGCCATTGTTTTGAGTTCTATCACTTGTCAGCTGAAAAGAGACTGACAGCAATCTCACTACAACCTCTTTTCAAGACAGCAATTAGGCTTCGTTTTCTTCAGAAGTTTTACTACCACACTAATTTGAGGAGAAGACATTTGTGTAAAAATAATGTCGTGTAAAAGAATAATTTGGATTGAGTAGATTTCACTTTGTCTTGTTCCCTGAACAGGAGTAAAATATAGTTCTCTAAGCATTATAGTTTTGTTTGTGTGGTATTGAGCTTTAAGCAGTAACACCGAGATCTGAAGCCACTCTGTACTCTGTGCACTTTGTAAATTGGATAATTTGAACTGATAAACTTGCTGCAGGTAAACAAGAGCACAATATTGTTTCATTACAATTCTGTAAGTGTGTTGATGCCAGCATACAGGGCAGTACAGAATTCACTTTGCCTGCAAATACTAGGAAATATGAGTTCAGGGATGAGCTTCACCGATTTTGGAAATCTAGAGAGATGTAGTCATTGAAGTTTGAACAAATTTATTTGTCTTTTGCAATCTGTTTATACATTAAGTGCATGTTTTCATAAATGAGAGAAAACAATGAATGTTAATTTCTCAGCATTTGTTAGTGATTTACAGAAGTATCTTTCCAGGATCATCTACCTAGTCATTATGGGAGGAGTGAACAAAACAAGACCAGGCCCAGCAGCTTGAGCTGGACCAAGATCACAGCTTTGGTCAGAGTCTTCTTGGGCTTCCTGTGGGCAGAGCAGATCAGTGGCTGTGCTGCTGAATGAATCTGCATGTAAGTGTGCCAGCTGTCTTCAGGATCAGAGAACAAATCTTGGCCCAGCATAGCTGCTGGGAAAATAGTGCTTGGGATATTCAATTTTATTTCTCAATCTGTAACTGGGCTAAAAGAACACACATACAAATGTTTATGCTAAAGAGGAGTTTGTAATTTTTTTAGGAGGAGAAGTGCACAGACGCACACAAAGTAAAGAACACACTTATAGACATTATCACAGTTTCCTCTCAGCACCCACAGGAGTTTTAGCCAAAGACAGCGTCCTTTCAAGATTCCCCAACTCCTCTTTCCTATAAATGTTTTTATTTCCACTGAATCACGTTCTTTCACTCCTCCTCTTTGCTGCAGATTACTTTTCTATGATTTTGGCTGGTCCTGCTTTTACAAAAGATTATTTTGCTATGAAAATATACACTGAGCTTCCTGTCTCCCATTTTAAGATTACTGACCTACTCTTTTGAGTTTCTCAAAATTACATGCACTATCACACTTTTGTTCAAACTTTGGGGATTTTCTGCTCTCAGATTTATCTCTTTCAGCATAAATTTGGAATTATTGGTTCTTTTTACTGAGTTTGAGGTACTCCTGTCAAAACGAAAGTTTAGGAAGCTAAATACCATCCATACCTTAGATATGACAATAACAGAAGCTTGCTTATTAAATGGTGCTGCAAATTCATATCAAAAACCAGAGTGCACATAATCTGTTACTCCCCTGTAAAAGGAAGACACCATCTTTTGTTATATTTAGTACATTTGTGATAACCTGTAATAATCAATGAGTTGCTCTGTGGATGAAAATTGAGTTCTGGTTTTATAAAATGAAAGACAAAGTTTTTTTCAGGAGTAAAGCCTGAGTGACTTATTTATGACAGCTAAGAATAGTTCAAAATATACTCACAGAATTCCAAGTATCAGTATAGATGTGATGAGTAGACACTGAAACCTAGAGAGAGATTCAAATGAACCAGTACTTGAAGGTGAGCTGAATACCCCTTTTGTCTCCACTGACTACATCGGCTGCATTTCCTTTAATTATTACTGATGCTTTTACATCACTCACATAGAAACTCATGTTATAAACAACTAAGTTTATGGACATGGGCTACCTACTCTCAGTTGTCTCCAACCATTTGAGATAGCACGGGATATCGTGTTTGGCCTTTCAGGAGCTGTCATGTTCAGCACTTGTGTCACTTCTATCAGCCCTGTGTAAATACCCTCAGAGGTGGACTACGACAAGGCAAATCACCGTAAAGCCTTGAATTTTAGACAACCTAAGCATGACCATTCTAGGTTTTTAGTCTGGAAAGGAATTCCATCATTTGTTTGGATGTCACCAAGTGTCTTAATTTCTTTGAACTCTGTCCTGACAATTATTAAATGGGACCAGTCACATCTATTTCCTGTTTCCCCTTCAGTAGAGAAAATTTATATTTTCCTGTGGACTTACCTGGGTAACTAATTAATCTTTGCCAGATTTTTCAAGATATTTGCAGAAAAGTAAGCGAAGCAAGACTGGTATTACTGTTTGGGAAGAGCTGATGGATCAAGGTTTTTGTTCATAGTTTTCTTAATCTGTCAACTCTCCTAGGCAGAAGAATATCATCTCATTTAACTTCTCTCACCTTTTTGGTTAAATGTGTATAAAGTAAAGAGAGTGAGTAAGTTTTGCCCTCATCTTGTCCTGCTTAGCACTTGAGGGCCAGTGGTAGCATGTCTTTCTCATTCAAGGGAAGAAAGGACTTGATAAAACTCATTTGATGGCTTGTTACTTCAAGAATAATAATCTGAAAAGCCTCCTAAAAGTGGCTACCAGTATAACGATAAGGTAGAGCAGCATGTGACATTTTCTTAGAAGAAAAAGAAACAAGGCATTGTAGGACCAGCTCTACCAATCTATTTCTTGTAAAGATATTTTTATTGCTCCATCCAAAGGGAATTTATATTTAGTTATTTCTACAGTGGGGAATACCTTTAATTTAAGAGCAGGAAATGCTACAATTTTGTAAAGTTATGTCTAATATTTGAAAAGTAATTTAGCTATGGAAAGACATCAGGAAAAAAATAAAAAAGGAAAGGATTCATTGTAATCTTCCAGTTCAATAATTTCTGTTGTTGTTTTTGCTTTGGTTCAATTTTTAGCCACCAAATTGAAAATTGTCAAGACATCTAATAATGTTTTGTTTCCAAATCTTTATGTGCAATGAAAGCAGATCACTCATCAGTATCACCAGACCTGGGGAGAGTGGAAGGAAGTAAAAATCAGAGAGAGAAAATCTAAGTTCTTTTGAACTCCTCTAGCAAATGCAGTTGAATCAATTAATATGATTGACACAAAAGTGCAATGGGTCCTCATGGCAAAATGCCATTCTCAGCATGGGTCTATGCTACAGTGCTGGAATTGGACAAGAGAACTCTTAAACTGCCTGCCTGGTTTAGCAGTGTGGAAAACCATACTCTCTAGTTCCCCAATTAAAGAGGTTTTCTGCATTTTTGTTGCCTTTTTATTTTTATTTTTTTTTATTTTTCTTATCTATCACAACGTGTTTTACTGGTAAAGTCACTACTGCAGTAATCATCACTTTTCTACTGATGCTGTTGAAGTATCATTTTTTCAGCACAGATAGTGTTTTATCTACAGAACTATATTTATTTAGTTTATACAATTTTCTCAAATATGACATTTGGAAATGATTATTGTTTCTTTTCAGACACACTATAATGGTGAATGACATATCCATTTTTGACAGTTAACACTGTACTGCGATTCATTAACTTTACCTGCCCAGGGTTTCAGTCACTCTACTAACGCATCACACATACATTCTCAGGGATGTCCTTGCTTTCATCTACATAGTTTCTATTAAAGTTGGTAGTAGAGCTGATAGAAATAAGTCATTCAAACCTTGTTCTCAAAGCTACTCCTTTGAACAAATATATGTTTTGTTATAGTCACGGTGATATGATCAGTATGTATTAAAATTAAAAATAGTTCGGAAAATAAAGGATATCGTTTAAATATTTTAACAAGGAAAGATTTTTAGCCAGTGGCAAAAGAAAAAAAAAGAGCAAGCAAATGAAAGCAGCACTTGTAATTTAGCAAAATGATATCTTCTCTAAATCTTATCCTATGAAAGTGTTGCTATTTTGCTTTGTTTGCTATTTTTACATGGTATTTACTGTTTTATCTGAAATAAGCACTTGATATAAAGTTGTACAAGTTTTCTGTGATAGGAATTTCATTTTCTAAACGGTGCAATAACAATTATATTGGTGATTGATTTTCTCTGTACTGGAGCATCATGGCTTTTTTTCTAAACTGTGGTAACTTAACATTTGCAATATATATTTTTTTATTATGTTGTCTCTATTGAAAAAAAGAATCACAGAATCACAGAATTGTAGGAGTTGGAAGGGACCTCTAGACATCACCAAGTCCAGCACCTCTGCCAGAGCAGCTCCCTAGCCCAGGTTGCACAGGTAGGCATCCAGACAAGTCTTGAACATTTCCAGAGAAGAAGACTCTACCACCTCTCTGGGCAGCTGTGCCAGTGCTCCATCACTGCACTGTGAAGAAGTTCCCATACAAATTTGTGCAGAACTTTCTATGCCTCAGTTTGTGGCCATTTCCCCTTGTCCTTTCACCCACACACTGCAGAGAAGAGTCCAGCCTCATCCCTTTGCCGCCTGCTCCTGAGATATTTATAGACATGGACCATATCCCCTCTGAGTCTTCTTTTCTCAAGACTGAACAGACCCAAGTCTCTCAGCCTTTCCTCATAAGGGAGGTGTTCCACGCCCTTTATCATCATTGTAGATCTCTGCTGAACTAATTCAGGTGAGGCCTTATCAGGGCAGAGTAGAGGGGGAGGATCACTCTCTCCAGTCTGTCCAAGTCTTGTTGAATGGCAGCACAGCCTTCTGGTGTGTCAGCCATTCCTCCCAGCTTTGTATTATCAGCAAACTTGCTGAGGGTGGACTCTATCCCCTCAACAATGTCATTGATTAAGATGTTGAATAGGATTGGACCCAGCACTGACCCCTGAGGAATACCACTGAGTACAGGCCTCCAACTGGACTCTGCACTACTGATCACAACCGTCTGAGCTCTGCCAGTCAGCCAGTTCTCAAGCCACCTCACTGTTCACTCATCTATCCCATACCTCCTCAACTTTGTTACAAGGACGTCATGGGAGACAGTATCAAATGCCTTGCTGAAATCAAGGTAGACTACATCCACTGCTCTCCACTCATCCACTCAGCCAGTAACATCATAGAAGGCCACTAGGTTGGTCAAGTACGACCTCCCCCTGGTGAACCCATGCTGACTACTCTTGATGACTCTCTTTTCTTCCAGCTGCCTGGAGACAGCATCTAGAACAAACTGTTCCATCACCTCCAGGGATGGAGGTGAGGCTGACTGGCCTGTAGTTCCCCAGATCTTTCTTCTTGCCCTTTTTGAAGACCATAGTAACATTGACTGTCCTCTAGTCTTCAGGCATCTCTCCCATTCTCCAGGATCACTCAGAGATGATACAGAGTGGTTCAGCAATCACCTTTCCCAACTCCCTCAATACTCATGAATGCATCTCATCAGGGCCCACGGATTTACATACATCGATGATGCATAGATGCTCTTGGACCTCACCAAAGGGGAGCTTTCCATTCCCCAGACCCTCTTACTTACCCCCACAGTCCAAGGGCCCTGAGGGAGAGTGAAGACAGAAGTAAAGAATTTGTTCAGCGTCTCTGCCTTCTCTGCATCCCCCATTACCAGAATACCTACTTCAGTTAGTAGGGGACCCACATTTTCCCTAGTCTTCCTTTTACTGTTGAAATACATAAATAACCTTATTATCTTTTATCTCCTGTGCCAGGTCCAATTCCAGGTTGGCTTTGGCCTTCCTCGTCACATCCTTGCAGGCCCTGGCAACATTCCTATATTCTTCCCAAGTGGTCAGACCCTTCTACCACATTTCATGGACCTTTCTCTTCCCTTTGTGTTTATGCATGAGCTCCTTGCTCATCCACACAGGTCTTCCTCGACCCTTGCCCAATTTCTTACTTACAGGGATGCACCAATCCTGAGCTTGGAAGAAGTGCTGTTTAAATGCTAACAAGCTCTCACAGGCCCCGTTGCCTTCTAACACTCTAACCCATGGGATATCTCCAAGAACGTCCCGGAAGAGATCAAAACCAGCTCTCCCAAAGTCCAGGGTACCAATCCTACTTTTTGGTTTGCTTCTTCCACTCAACATTTTGAATTCCACCATCTTGTGGTCACTACAACCCAATCTGCCCCTAACCTTCACTTCCCTAACAAGCCCATCCTTATTAAGTTGTTAAGTAGTCTTATAAAAAACTACTTCACAACTTGCTGAAAGTCACCTCACTTAATTACAAAAAAAAAACAAAAAAAAAAAAAAAAAAATTAAGTTCACTTTATCTGATTTCATGTTTATAAATATATTATTGGATGTGTTCTCACACTTACTAATAGAAAGGATCTTTAACTAGCCCAGTATGGAAACTACTTAAGGCAAACAAAAAACTATCAAACAAACAAACAAAAAAGACAAATTATATATCTGTTCAAATACTCTATTATTCAAGTTTTGCATGCTTCTTTTTGTTGAAACATTTTCATTTTTCTCATCACACATCTCTACCAAACTTAATTCTATCCATTTTAATGACTAGGTTTCTCCTTATCTGCTCTTTTGGTAGGTTGTTTAAATGACTAAAGTGAATCCTTAGCTGTATTGTATCAAGTATATATTAGTATTGAACTATTTTTAAGAAGGTAATGTTTTTCATAGCTGATGATTCTCATCTCTCAGGTTTCCAGTGCTGGGGATACCTGGATGCAGATTCAGACTCTAAACTCATCAGAATAGGCTTTTGTATTGTCTGGAAATAAGGAAATGCTTTGAGATCCAGCCTCAGCATGGATCCAGATTTTAGAATAAGTTAGAGATGGACCCTAAAGATTCATTTTTCTGGAGTTTGAAATCTAGTATTTCCATCTTGAGACATGCGCAATATTAGCATAGTAACTGCATTGGTTTTGATCTTTAGTTCTCATACTGTGCATTTTGAAAAGTGAGAATCAAGCTCCTTTATTATTACTGTAGTCATTATTACCATTTATACTGCTGTATTGCACAGAATTTCCAATTGCTCTGACGTTAAAATGAGGAATAGTGAAGAAAAGTGCATTCAAATCTATGTAGTTATCCTAGGTATTGGCATTTATTTTTGTTATCAGCAAATAGTTCTCAGCACCTGTTCTTCCACTCAACCTATTCATTATTTCTTAATGATTTCTTAAAAGCATACTGTAATAGGAAATGCAGAATAAATAATAGTAGTTATAATGTGCACCTTATATTCTGGCATTTCATTTATCGAATGACACTTCAAAAAAATTATACAATAAATAATTCTATTAAACCTCCACATATCATTGCAGTAGATTTTTGTTCTCTATCAGTTTAAATTCAGTTCAATTTTTTAGATTTTTTTCTAATTTCAGAGCAGTATTAAAATTTAAGTCATTTTCTTCCCATCACACATAGTAGATTTTGTTTTCTGAGCTTTAGATAAGTTGGTTTTACTCTTGAAACTATTTAACTGCATAAATAATTCACAAATGATGCCCCGTACATAAGAATGTGAGTCATGTCAACTTGTCTAGTAGGCATCTCTGGATCAACATATGTCCTAAAAGTCAGCTTGGCATCACTGGGGAAATGGTGACATGTCTGAGGCACTGCTGCTGACATTGCTTGAGGTTAATGAATGACAGTGCCAAAATGCCAGCACTTACCTTGTCACCGTCAAAGAGCTACAATTAAATTGCCCCTTAAAGAACTGACAAGTGACGAAAGGGGTTTCAGTGAAGGTCATGAGTATCTAAGATTTCTATTCCTTTGAGCACTGCTGTAATTTCTGATTTGCCACAGAGAAATCACAAGACAAATATCCTCTATAACCCAGCAGTCTTCCCACAGAATTATTAAATTACTGGGGTGCAGTTAGCATTAAACCTGTAATATTAAGACATATTGTATGGCACCACAAGTTTACACACTAAAACTGTTCTGTGTCCTAAGTTGTATTTCTTTCTTGGACAATGGCATCTATAAAAAGAATGGAAAAAGCCCTCCAAAATGCATTAGAATTTTCTTTTTGAGAAAGAACAGAAGATTTTTTTTTTCTCTTGAGAAAGACATGATTTGTATCTCCCCTATGAAGGGAGGATGGGTACTGTCTAACAAAGGTTTAACTGTGTATCCACTGACAACAGAAGATGGAATGAATGTACCTCTTGTGCTGATATTAATCTGAGCAAAATACTTCAGCCTTTTTTTCTTTCATCAATCAGGCAAAAATCCCATCGACAGAGGTCACAGACTTTGGTTTCCAGGGTTTAAATGGACACTTTCAAATGATGTGAATGTTTTAAAGCTTTCATCCTCCTTATTGTACAGCAAAGGTAAGTCATATTTCTAGAACTTCTCAAAGTTTATTTACACATGACTTAGACAAATCAGTGACAGCATTTGCTCCATAGTAGTTTTATCATGTATGAGTCTTTGTAATATTGGAATTTTATTTTACATCTTTGAGGGAAAGGAATTTTTTATATTGATAGATCTTAATTACAAGCATTCACTTGCATAATATCCACTCAAAATTGAAAGGCAGATAGAAGAAATAAAAATATTAAAGCAAATCAGCAAGAGATATAATTGCAGTTGATCTTTGAAAATAAAGTATGCAGAAAATCCTTGAAATGGCGACTTCTTACCTCCCATGTAGAAGAATTTTCAAATGACAGATATAGTGGAAATGTGGAATGAGGAGATGGAGAAAAAACGTCATCAACAGTGGCTGGAACAGGTAGGGAGGAAAGCAGAGCTAATGAAAAGGTGAAGAGCTAGTCCAAGGCAAACTGAAATGGTAAGAGTAGCTTTATGTATTCCTACGGGCTTCAAGGAACCACTGAACATTTTGGCAGTAGTTGCTGAGACTCCTAGAACTGTGTCAACGGTTTACGGGCAGGTTCGGCCCGGTTCCGTGACGATTGGTGCGGGGGACCCACGGACCCACGCCCCAGGAAATGGGAAGGGGGAAAGGGAAAAGGGAAAAGGGAGATGGGCCTAGAAACAAAACAGCAGCAACGATCTGAGGAGGAAAGCTAATTTACTAAATAGATATCGGAAAGCAAAAATAACACACTATAATACAATATAATTGGAATTAAAGCTAATAAATCAAATAAAATGAGCAAGAGAGAGTGTCCGATAAACCGAAGGCCTTACGCTAACGCTGAAGGCGAGACGGCAGCGAGCACCCACTGCTGAGTCCATCCCAAAGGAAAGAGAGTGTCCCGTGGCCGCAGACAGTTTTTATCTCCCCCTCTGAGCGTAAATACGTAAAAACGCAAAGTATCGCAAAGTCCTCTGGGGAATGTAGTTCTTCTTCTCTTCTGATACAGGTATACTTGGAACTATCGGTGATCCATGGAGCTGGAACCTTAACTCTTTAACTCTAAATGCACTACATGATGTTATGATGTGGAATACCAGTACCAAAAATCATAAAACCATGACAAACTGAAGCACTCTGATACAGAAATGGAATCTCATTTGAGTGCTAATACTTTGAAGCACTGAACTTTCTGTCTTGCCTGGACCTATGGTCCTCCACAAGCTCTGCAGTCAGGGAGCATGGTGAAACTGCTGTTTAGGGTCCTTATCCATGTTTTGTATTGTGGTGGGATTTTACATTAGGATTTCTTTCTAAAAAGTTGTTGGATAAAGAAATAATAGTTCAATTTTCTTTTTGAAAAATAGCCTAGTGATGACAGTATTGCTACATGATAGAGCAATCTAGATGTCACGCTCTCAGGTAATTCTACAAAGACACCATCACAAATACGTTTTTCTCATGCACTCATTCTGAATTCTGTTTGTTTCTGGATCATTCCTTTCATAGTTTCTGAGGTTGTCACACAAAATCACTTAATGTCACTGCAAAAGCAGAGATAGGGGTTGCTAGATGGGATACAAGATATTGAACCCCACATGCAAGAATGGGAAATATGTACTTTCCAAAACCTGATGACTTGAACCTTCCCACAATGAGTACTAACTGAATGGTCTAGAACTGAGGTGATTAGTATGTGCAGTTAGCAACCATGGCATTGACCATGGTTTGTGGATAACTCCTGTAAAGGGTAGCAATGCAGCCATAACAACAAACTAGAATATTTTGTATGTAAGACACAGAAATGCAAAAAAAAAATGGTCCAGCTGTCAGAAATGAATATTCTCAACAGCTGGTTAGCATACACAAAGGCAAGCAGAAATTCTGTCTTTGTTTTGAAATCTATTGGATTTTTCAATTTAAAACATACTCTCATATTCTCAGGGCCACCCTTGGAGTAAACTGAAACTTTGCTTTAGAGCATAATTTGTTTCTTATGTTTCATATGTAAGAAATGTGATAGATATCTGTAATTGTGAATGCCTTTAATTTCAGAACTTTACTCATTAATTTTCAACAATGAGATGTGATGAATATTTATAGAAGATTACATCTATTAATTTACTATGATATTCCACTGATATCTTTGCCTTTTTTTTTTTTTGTTAATAACAAAAAGAAGAATTAAATGGAAAACTGATAAAGCTTCTGTTTTGCCATATGAGACTTGAATACTATATTTAAAGGACAGTATGTTCCGTATGAATTATGGTTGACTATGTAGTTTACAGGCTGTATCAAAGACAACAAAGTGACTCTATGGATGTACTTTAATTGCTAGTATGGGTTAGTGTTTTTCCCCTTATATTTTAGGCATAAGCTAAAAAACCTGTCTTTCTGCACTTAGTAGAAACTCAGTGTCCTCACTTTCAGTGAGTTATTGTAAGACTATCAAGAAATCTTTCACTTGGATTAAAGATCAAAGGAAAATCTGTGATTATAACTCACATGGTTTTCACCATAGTCTTTAATAAATGGTTTCAGTTTCAGTCACCAAGTATTACATATTTGGCTTCTTGACATCGTACTTAGTTAGGCAACATTGCAACATTCCTTACTTTTTAATTGCAATTTTATATATTCGTTGTTTCATTATTTAGTTTATATACAGATATTGATTCAAATGTTCTAACTTCATTTTGCATTATGAAACAAAAGCCTGTAACAAATTCTGTGGTGTGCTGCATTTGTCTAATTGAGTGTGTTCAAAATGTTTTCGGGGAGACAAAAAGACTTATGAAAGAACAAATAAGTTAAAAATATTTTATTAGCTTTTATTTATTTATTTATTTTTGTCAAGCTGGATTTCCTTTGCAATTTCTAGTAACTAAATATATGGAAATAATTTCCAGTCTCCAGAATTTGCTAGCTTTTTATATTCTGCAACTCTGCTTCTCACACGAGGGAATGGTTTTAGCTAAATCACTTAAGTTCACCAGACTAAACACTTTGTACAGTATAAACTTATGGAGTTTGAATATATTTACAAAAAAATTTTGCATTGAAAATTCACATCTAATATGGTCCATTCATGCTTGCATAAATTAAATGATTGCCTATTACTGTAAATCTAATGCTAGCTTATTTTATATTCTGAAACTACAAAAATCTATATTCTGAAACAGAAATATCTGAATACTTTGCTGCCACTGTCCTTCTATAGTGCTTTCATTGCTATAAAGGCAATGTCTTAATTGAGCCTTAGCCATGAGTTTTTACTCTGTTTTTTTTTTTTCCACTTGATTACACCACTTCTTTCCCTTTTCCTATTGAATATTTATCAGTGCCATCAGAAAAAAAAATTGAGCTAAATCACAACATTCAGAAAAGGGAGTCTTCTTGGAAAAGCAAGTATATTTCTCTTGGGGACTCTGATTACTGAAGCCAGACTGAAGAACCTGATAAGGGTCTCCTGGAGTTATATATACCTTTTTTTCACATACTTTGCAAAATGAAAACTAGCCCAGAGATCGGTCTTTCTGCATGGGCAGCTATAGTCTGTCAGAATTCTTAAAAACACACTGTATGTCTCTCAGAAGGTAAGTGAAATGTGAAAATATATGACAGCCAGATATAGAAATTGCTACTGTTTGAGCATAAATGAGTATACTTTAATGCATATAAAAAAAAGTACCTATGTTGAAACTCTGGGTTCAGCTCCATTTCTCACAGCCCTGAAAAACATTCCTGAACACTGTTTTGAAAGCTAAATGTCTTCTAATATGAGCTATATTTTTACTTTTTTGCTAATTGTCAAAAGCTTTCAGAAAAGTTTTGTTGCTGATGGTGGGTTGTTATTTTTGTTTGTTTGCTTGCTTTTTCTGCTTTACAAAAATCTGTCTTTACCTGCAGAACTGGGTAATATTCTGTTAAAACAACGATCTTGCTATTCTTCCCTTGTCTTTTGTTCGTCCCCTATCTTATACGTTTCATAGGTCAAAAAAGAAAGCTGAAGAAGTGTCTAATGACTGAGGTAACCAATCACACAGCCAAATGTTAAGCCATTCATAGTCCACCCATAAGCATCCCCTATGCTTGACAGAAGAAAATTCAGCAAATGTCTTCACACTGTAGGTCTTGTTTGTTAAAATCAAGATTTTATCCCTCATTTTTCTCTTTCCAATATCCTATAGTGCTGAAATCCTTATAATAGATATTTTCAATCTCTTACATGAATGTAGGAATGTGAGATTACTGACTTGAAATACAATAACCATATATGTTCTCCTGCCACTGGAATTTTAAATTTGAGAAAAGAAAGTTGGATAGTAAGTATTTCTAAAAATGGCAGAACTTTGACATGCTTTCTGGTCACATTTAATTTTTCTTACATATATGCAACTTGTGGACAATATTTCTAGCAATTTTCCTAGAAGAAAATCAATGTAATATAGTTCCAACTTGGTCTGGGAGTAAAGATATTTGAGGTCATATACCCCTATACAGATATGTGGCAGTGGTTTCCCTTACTTATCAGGACCACCCCAGATATTTCATTAGAGGTGTGGGGTTGACACCATGGAGAATGGAACCAAAGCTAGGATGTGGGCTTAGGCCTTGATTTATCTCTAACTCTGATGCCCCAAATGATACACAATAGCACGCTTAAATAGAAATACCGATTTCAAGAGCAGGCAGAGATATTTCATGATGGCAAGATAGTATGAGGGTTTTACGACCATTATTTAGTGATATCTTCTAAGTTCTTATGGCAAATAGCAGAGAGACTGGGGAAATTTATAGGAAGGTTGAAAACTTGAGTACTCTATAGAAGCTCTGAAGACTCCTGGCAAAAGGGCTGGGGAAAGAAGACAGATCCATGGATGAAAAGGATTTGGATTCATGGAGTTACACTGTCCATTGAATTTTTATGTGTTCAGAAAATAAATCTTTTTACATTCTTGAATATAAGCAGTACTACTTCAGTCCATAGTCAATCTCTTTTGCTAAGACTCTAAACTTAACTGCTCCATACAAAACATCAACATGATATTGTCATGAAACACAGGCTCTTGCTCAGTCTTGAATGAAATGATTCAAAAACAAGAAAAAAGTTAAAACAGACAGTGCTGAGATGAAGTACATGTACTTACTAAATGCACAGCGTCTCTGTAAATATTATATTAACAATGGCTTCTGGTAGGGAAAACCATAATAACAGAGCTGTAAGAGAATGGTGTACTTGGACCCAGCCTTCAAAACTGAATAACTTGAGCTATGTACTTCTCTGGCAATTCCATGCATTTTCTTAGCTAATCTCGCATCACCAATATCAAGTTTGTCATATTGATTTTAAGTGGAGGTAAAAAAATTGAAAAGGTAGCTTGCCTTTGTCAATCCCGAACGGGGTTGCCAGGCAACTCACTGACCTGACTCAGAATAGATTGTAACTGCGACCTGACTAAATACCCTCAGATCACCTGGGAATGTGTAAAGAAAATACTGCAAATTTGAATTATTGCTGCAATAAGTATTATGTTCCCAATTTGCCTCTACTGCGTACTATACCTTAAAAATGATATTTTTATAAAAGGCAAAGACTTTTCTCTGTGCCAAATAAAAAATGGATAATTATGTATTATATAATGGCATTGTAAACTTTGAATTTACTTTTTTTTTTGTTTTTTGTTTTTTGTATTGTTAAAAATAAATATATGATTAAATTATTATAGTTTTCTTATTACAATTACACTGCTCAGATGAGCTGTGCAGGACAGGGATGTTTAGATTAGGCTAAGTTCTAAATAAAATTTTAAAATGTTATTTTTTTCTTTACTGTGCTGTGAGAGTGACTTTTTAACCCTAAGTATATAAAAAATACTATTAATATTTTCTTGGAATGGTCAAAGCCTGATTTCAATCACTTTTTAACTTTGTCATACAGTAACCATACTGATTCAATTGGTGAAATCAGGTGAGTTTTCTGTGAAATGTCACATGAAATTATTTATCCATATCATAAGAAAAAAGAATATATGAGTTATATGGGTCACTTGAATCTCTGAATTTGGGAGCAGAAGTATAAAACCAAAAATATAGGTTATAATAGGTAAGATGATAGAATTGAGTGCACTCTCAGCATGTTTGCAGATGACACCAAGCTGAGTGGTGCAGTCAATACACTGGAGGGAAGAGAAGCCATCCAGAGGGACCTGGACAGTCTGGAGAACTGGGCACATGTGAACCTAGAGTTAAACAAGACCAAGTACAGGGTGTTGCACCTGGGCTGGGGTAATCCCAGGTATTTATACAGACTGGGGGAAGAACTTCTGGAGAGCAGCCCTGCGGAGAAGGACTTGGGTGTCCTGGCGGATGAGAAGCTGGACACAAGCCAGCAGTGCACGCTTGCAGCCCAGAGGGCCAACTATATCCGGGGCTGCATTAAAAAGGGGTGGACAGCAGGGAGAGGGAGGTGATTGTCCCCATCTACTCAGCTCTTCTGAGATCCCATCTGGAATACTGTGCCCAGGCCTGGAGCCTCCAGCACAAGAAAGATGCAGAGCCCTTGGAATGGGTCCAGAAGAGGGCTACTGAAATGATTAGAGGACTGGAGCACCTCTCCTGTGAGGAAAGGTTGAGGGAACTGGGCATGTTTAGCTTGGAGAAGAGAGTTCTCCAGGGAGACCTCATTGTGGCCTTTCAGTACTTCAAGGGAGTACATAAACAGGTGGGGGAACAATTGTTTATATGTGTTGATAGTGACAGTGATTGGTTTTAAACTAAGACAGGAGATTTAGTTTAGATATAAGGAGGAAGTTTTCGACTTAGAGGGTGATGATGCACTAGAACAGGTTGCCCAGAGAGGTTGTGAATGCCCCATTCCTGGAGGCACTCAAGGCAAGGCTGGACGTGGCTCTGGGCAGCCTGGTTTAGTGGCTGGCAACCCTGCCCACAGCAGGGGGTTTCAAACTTGATGATCTTTGTGGTCCTTTTCAACATAGGCCATTCTATGATTCTAGAATACAGATTATAATATAGTATAATGTAGTATAATGATATGATATGGTATAGTATATACAATAGGTGTCTTTTGCGATCATTTGAAAATCTACCCAAATACAGGCAGGTTATACCCACCTGTTCTGCAGAGGATGATGTTTGTGATTTACTTATCTGATGTCCTGTTCTCATGAAATGTATCTGGATCAGTGAGTGTGGGAAACATGATGTTCCAGTTCCCAATCCAAAGATATTAGGGGCGTTATATCTCCTTTGCTCTCAGGCCCAGATACATCCCATCAAAAAAGACATTTATATTAGTAGCCTAACTTTTATGAGTTTACTCTTCTGTGCATGGAGAGAGATATGGGGGGCAATTTAGACCAACTGAGACAATAACGACTTACCCCATTGACTACGGGGCATACTAGTGGAATTTCTCTCTTACTATAAGTATATCAGGAAATACAATTAGATGGAATACTGGTGCCCCATGTATATCACCCTGGTAACACTGGAAATGAAGTTGCCTGATTTGAGTGAAGAGAAAATGAGGAATGAATCAGGATCAGGTGAGTAGATAAGGAAAAGGATTCTGAAGAACAAAACTTTAAGCTAAAACTTAAGTAAGGTAGTATGAAAATGGAGCTGCAAATCAGAAATATGACAAGAAAAACTAGGTTTTCATGGCAAATAGCTTTCTTACTATTCTTTTTTCTATTGATGCTCTAAGGAAATGCTTGTCTACTGTCCCTGCTGCCAGCTCTCAGGGATGTTGAGGTGGGAGTGGCTTGGATCCCACTGCTCTTTTACCCAGAAGATGATGTGCCTGGGAGCAAACCAGCTAGAACTCAGATCTCCTGAGTCCCAGTGGCCACAGCAGTCCCAGTGGTCCTTGAATCTTACATAGTACATGAAGTAAGAATTCAACACTGAATTCACAAATTAACATCTTTTCCAGAGTTTATATGCTCCGGGAACGTGGAAGACAGTGAAAAATGATTTCAGCAATTTGACTTTTCATTTTCACCAAGCAGATCATGCAAAAGGATGGCAGTCTATTGTTAGCATCTTTTTCTAAAGCACTTGATGTTTTCATAGTTTTCAGCCTATTTAATCATAAGAAGGTTACCCTGAAACTGTATTACAGTCTGAAGGATACAGTACTCTCTGTAGAAATGAAGCACCTGAGAGATGTTTCTTATCAAGAGGTACATAACACGATTGAAAATACAGAAGAGTTTGTGAGTGATTTGAGCCTGAAGAATGTACTTTAAAGTTTCAGTAATATATAGAAGCCTTGACAAGATTATGATTGTGCTATGAAATAAAGCACTTTGAGCATACTGGAGAGTGCAAAATGTGCCAGTTCTTAACTCAGTTTGAAAATTCCACATGAGAGCATTCAGCCTTTCCAAATGGAAACTCTATGTGAGTGGCTTTGTCGTTTACTGTGGGAGCTGGCAGAAGTGTTTGCCCAGTCATTTTCTGTCATTTAGCAGTAATCCTGAGCAACAGGAAAGGTCCCAGGTGGCTGGAGTCTAATCAGTGTGACACCCATCTACAAAAAGAATCCAGGGAACTACAGGCCTGTCAGACTGATTTTGGTACTAGGGAAGGTCATGTAGCAGATCATCTTGACTGCCGTTAAACAGTATGTGTAGGACAACCAGGGGATCAGGCCTAGCCAGCACAGGTTCACGAAAATGAGGTCCTACCTGATCACCCTAATCTCCTTCTATGACTGGGTGACCTGCATACTGGAAAAAGGAAAGGCTAGGGATTTGGTCCACCTAGGTGTAATGCCAATGATCTTAGAGATGACTCTAAGAATAGTAAGAGATGGTATATTTAGTTAAGTTTGTACAGATGGTATACAAATGGTACAAAAAGAAGGATGGCTCACCTTTGGATGGGGAAGGCTCACTGTATACTCCACATGGGAGGGATCTCCAAGAAGAGAGATCCTTTCCTGGTGGTGGTCAGCCCTTAAATGGGGCTTGGGGAGAGGTGGAGCCAGGCTCCACCCCTTCCAATCACACAGGTATTATTACCTCCACCTGTGCCCCCATGGCTGACTCAATGCTCACCTCAGGTGACTAATCAGTGGTTCAGGCTGTGATTCAGCAGTTCCCCTACACTAGGTTTTAGCAAAGTCTTTAACTCTGTCCTAATGATTAATTCAGGAATTTAAAAATTTGTATTTTAAGTCATGAACAGTTTTCTAGATTAGTTCTGTATCTCATCCTAGTAAAACCCTGAAAGATTTTAAACAATACCTGCACCCAAGATTTTCCTTTTCCAATCTTTTCTGTGTTAAGGGTTATAAAAAGAATCATTTCAGATTATTACCGGAAATTGTTTGTTTTCATTATTCCCGTGAAGTGATCAATAAAAATCTAGCATTTTCTAAACAAGAAAATATCCTTTCTGTTAATGTCTTTTTTTTCTTTTTCTGTTTTTTCTTTTTTTTTTATTTTTCCCAGAAATTAACAGTCTACAAAGGATAATGATCTCAGTGAATCTTATTAACACAAGATACAACTGACTGACAAGTAAGTACATAGCTGTCATGTAATCTAATCATGGTGTTATAATTCAATTAACTATTGATTTTAATTACCAATACTATATTCTAACTGCTGCAGGAAAACATTCAATATCCGTAAAATGATGTTTGTGTGTTTTTTTTAACACATCTTAAATCTGCCCCAGACATTACTGTACTCAGACGTTATAGAATTGTTTGTATTTTATGTTTAACAAAAAACACTGTTGATTTTCATATATTACTAACTATGAGCTCTTCTGATGTTTCTTCAATTGATCACACTAATTAGACTTGTAAATAAAGACAGGGCTATTTACTGTTTATTTAACACCTATATAGCTCTGATACTTTATCATTTGGCTTTTGTACAGTCACTTGAACCTATGCAAATTGAATGTAAAATAGACATGAAGCTTTATTTTCCAGACTGTTTATTTTTCAGTCTCTTTGGACTACTGTAGATCACTACACAAATGGTGAAGTGTGTTGTACTCAGGCATGAAGAGAGAGTCATTGATTCCAGTAGAAAATGATAGGNGAAGAGTTTGTGAGTGATTTGAGCCTGAAGAATGTACTTTAAAGTTTCAGTAATATATAGAAGCCTTGACAAGATTATGATTGTGCTATGAAATAAAGCACTTTGAGCATACTGGAGAGTGCAAAATGTGCCAGTTCTTAACTCAGTTTGAAAATTCCACATGAGAGCATTCAGCCTTTCCAAATGGAAACTCTATGTGAGTGGCTTTGTCGTTTACTGTGGGAGCTGGCAGAAGTGTTTGCCCAGTCATTTTCTGTCATTTAGCAGTAATCCTGAGCAACAGGAAAGGTCCCAGGTGGCTGGAGTCTAATCAGTGTGACACCCATCTACAAAAAGAATCCAGGGAACTACAGGCCTGTCAGACTGATTTTGGTACTAGGGAAGGTCATGTAGCAGATCATCTTGACTGCCGTTAAACAGTATGTGTAGGACAACCAGGGGATCAGGCCTAGCCAGCACAGGTTCACGAAAATGAGGTCCTACCTGATCACCCTAATCTCCTTCTATGACTGGG
>VXAB01013355.1:0-43520 GCA_013399175.1 Odontophorus gujanensis
CTTAAGATCTCCGGCTCTACACAAACCAAAAGCAAGTTACACAACAACAAATACAATCAAGGAAGAAAATACTACGACATGAGATTAAAGAAATCTCACAGAAAAGATTGTAATGTGCTAAATGTGTGACCAGGAAGTATTAGGAGAATGCAAGCAAGTTCAGATCTCTAATAGCTAAGACATGAGAAAGTTTTGGCTAGGAATAGCATAATGAATTGCTGCTCTCACTGCTGATGATGTTGTGCTTCTGATGAAGCTGTCTACTCCCTACTCAACGGTAGGTCAAAATGCTTGCACAAGGCATAGCTTTTAATAATAGTCCCATAACTTTTCTATGGTTGCAACCAGTGATTTCATTAATAAGCAGGTTTAGAATTTGTGTTCAGCTTCTTAGCTCTAAGAACAGAGGACGTAAAGACGCAACCTCAGATCTCCGTAACTGAAATCTGGCTCATGAGTGGTTTTTGAGAGAGACTATGCTGAAACTTACTGCTTTGCAGTAGCTTCATTAATTCCTGAAGGATTGCTAAGCATTTATTGATCTCTGCTTGTGAAGTATTTTTTCCTGGCAAAGTCACTGTTGACTGTGCCACAGTTTCTAACTTGTGAACGTTCATAGTCACATAAGAAGGATGTAAAAATATTGAGCTATAGATAGCCCTAAACTTCAGTGACTATAAATGGTTAAGTTAGCTCTTTGTTTTCAGACTAAAAAGAGGTGACAGTGGGTAGTTTATGAAAAGGTTCTGAGTATTCTTCGATCTTGTAGAACAGTATTATCTTACTGTCTGCAGATTATCTTGTACAGTATGGTTTTACATCTCTGAGTAATATCTCTCTCTCTGAATAGCTCCAGTGGTCTCCACAATAGTGCCTGTTCAGGAGGGTTTTATGCACTGAGAGTAATTGAGTCTGGGTTTTTACAGTCAGTAGAAAAGTCAGTGAGAAGACCACCATTGTCATAAACAAAGAAAGAAACAAAAAAACAAAGTGTTCACTTTTGAAACAGAAATTGGTGATGGCAATGGACAATAAAAAATAAAAATAAAAATAAAAGTTGTATCTGCCCAATTTGTTACCAAACAACAGTAATGTTTCTACAGTAGAATGACACAATTAATGAGGAGAGTCATACATCAAGGCAAAACTAATCAAGGTGTATTGGTTGCACACTGATGCCCACTATCTGCAACCTCTTCTTTCAAAAGTGAGAAGATTTAGCCAAGGAAGGGAAGTCTTCTAATTCTGAGTTTTTTAAATGTGTGTTGATCCTCAGGCTCTTTTAAAAGTTATAATTTTCACTTTTATGTTTAACTGAGGGAAACTGATACCAGATCAGCTAGATATATTTTTTAAATGCATTTTTTTTTATGGTGATATGGCATGCATACTGCTACTACTTTGTGTAGCTTTTTTTATTATTATTTCTTTAAAAATGCTGTTAGATTTCATATTTGGTTATCACAAAGGCAATGAAAACAATCTCTTCCCCTTGACTTTGATATAGTTCAAACATTTTATTATTCTGTATTATTACTAACACATTCTGTGTACAATGCATCCCATGAAAGCATTTTTGTTAGAAATTGAGTCAGTGTTCAGGTTTTGGTACATTATATTTTATTTGTTATATTTACTATATATATATATGATCTAATATGTTTGCAATCAAGATTGATATGTTTGAATTCATTTTTTCTGTGTCTTGTTATTACTAATTTCTGGATTTTTTTCCCCAGTGATTTTGAATGTAGAGTGTTTTTTGGGGGGCATGGAGGGTTGTTGGCTTTCTTGTTTTTCTGTGAATGGATGGATGAATTATATCAGTAGCTATGAACTAAATTAAAATAAATTACACTGTGGTCAATGTATTATTTTGTGGAAGGGAGGAGGAGATTTCACTCTGCCATTCCACAATTAAGAAAATACAATTATGTTGTCACCAAAAGAAATATTTTAACATCTTTTGCAAGAGAGAAGCTGTTCAGAAAGATTTTAATTTAATACTGATTTTGTTTGGACTTGCTTGGCAGATAATTATTTATTTGCTTTCATTTTATTTTCATCTCTTTCAAATATGTAAGCAATATAATATAATATCTATTTTTAAACAATATAAAGGTTTACCATATGTAGGTCAGAGTTAAAAGCAAAATCACAACTGTTAGAGAAAACTTCACAAACAATCTGATTGTAGCATATTTCCAACCATTTCTCACAGGACTCTTCATCAGCACTATTCATAGAATATGTAAACACTTCACCTTAAGCAGGGAGGAAGCAATAATCCCTGGTCAATTGGTCCACAATCATCATTGTGCTATAAACAGCTGGTGGTGAATAACTCATCCTTACTGAGAATTGTACACAATGCTTGCCAGCTGTTTTGTGTATCCCTTTGTTAACAAATTTCAGTTATAGTAAAATACCTGCATGTTTTTATATGTTTATTATTATTATTAGAAAAAAAGAAAGAGAATCATAAAAATGAATCGAGCAGTGACCAATGAATACAATTTTAAAGGGAGTCCTGAAATAATTATTTAAGTAAGGGGAGGTGGTAGCAAATCAGAAATAAGGCGATGATGTGAAAGTGGGAAAGCATGAGAGTAAAAATAGCCATTGGTACCTATAGAATTGGAAGGAAAGAAAAGGGAAGAAGTAAGATAAAGTGCTACCTGCAACAATCAAAATATCTTTTATTACAGATACTAAGATAAAATTATGATTATAAAATCCTTTTATCATAGAAACACAGAGTGGTTTTCTTTGGAAGGGACCTTAAAGATCGTCCAGTTCCAATGCCCCTGCCATGGACAGGATTGCCAGTCACTAGATCATGCTGCCCAGCAACCCATCCAACCTGGACTTGAATGCCTCTAAGAATGGGGTATCCACACCTTCTCTGAGTAATCAGTCCCAGTTCCTCACCATCCTCTGAGTAAAAAATTTCCTCCTAACATCCAATCTAAAATCTCCCTTCTCTTGGTTAAATCCATTCTCCCTTGTCCTACCACTATGAGACCATGAAAAAAGTGAGTCTTTCTCCTGTTTATAAGCTCTTTTTAAGTACTGGAAGGCTGTAATGAGCTCTCCCTAGAGTGTTCTTCTCCAAGCTAAAGAAGCCTAACTCCCTAAGCCTGTCTCCATAAGAGTGAGGCTCCAGCCCTTTGATCATCTTCATGGCCCTCCTATGAACCCACTCCAACAGCTATTTGATTGCTATAATAATCAAATTACAATTGCAAAATCTTAGGGGCCCATTCAACCCTGGCATAGACACCTCAGGCCATCTTAGGTCATCAGTGCTGTAATAGAGTCTAATGGTCCTGACCAGCCTCCCTTGCTACCCACACCCCCACACTCTTGAGCTCCCTTCTTTTCGGACCAGAACACTAGTGTTGCCCTGTTTATGCTGTCCTTGTCTCAGTCTTCTTCAGTCTGAGCCTTGTCCCTGACTCTTGCTTTACTGTCCTATCAGCACATTGCTCCCTCTGCTTTGCTCAGGTTCTTTAAAGATGTGGTTCACAGGGGAGGTACTGCTTGTGCTGGAAACACTCTCGGCGTATTCCTTCCTTGTGTGACAGCTCTGCTCTTGTTACTCCCTGGCAGAGTTGTCAAGATTCTTCTTGACCCATGCATTTGTCTGTGATGTGACATCAGACAAGCTTGTGACTTTTGCATTTCACGGTGTTCTCTGGATACAAGATTGGATAACCTGTGGTATCTCAAGTAGCAACAGATGCCACTGGGGAAACCATTTATTTGTTCCTTAACTGTGATGTGTTCCCTGAGATATTTGGTTAAGCAAAAATTTAGTCTTCATTTGAACATGGCTATTAACTTCATTATTTTGCATTTCTGGCTTTTTGTAAGTATCATATTTGCTTTGTAAATATTTCTTGTCTTTATCAGATCTGTGTTGTGTCTTTTGTTGTTGGTTTTACTTTTGTTGTTTTAATTGATTCAGAACAAACAGGGAAGAACATGACTTTTTAAATGAAACAGTAGAAGACATTTAAACAGCTCAAGATGTAGTTAAGGACTAAGTTTGCTTAAGATATATTCTCTGGACTTGCAATGCTTTCTGCTTTTCATTTGATTATCTTGTGGTCGAGATTTTCATATTATTTTTTTTTTTACCCAGGAGACTTACTTCTCCAAGAGTAAAATACCATGGCAGTTGTGGTTTGTTTTATTTTTTTCTCTGAATTGAAGAAAAGCTGAACAAAAGTGAATTTGTGATTCACTTCTTGTTCATGTGCTTTATGGGCAATGAACGTAATAAACAGATCTCAGACTCCTGCAGTGTACCTTTTCTTCATTCACTGAAACAATTTTTGTGAAGTGATTGATTCAAGACGGGAAACAGAAAGATGATAAGCTTCCCCCTGTTGTTGTTACAGTTATTAGCCTTCTTTCTGTTCTTGACGTATTTTTCTAGGATGTATATGCTTTGTGAATGTAGTGGTGATGAAGAGGAATTTCTAAAGCATTTTCATGTTCAATTGGGTATGGGAGATTAGTTATCAGTAAGTACAAGAGCAATTATATGTACATTTTTACCAATTTCAATGAAGCAGAAAAATATCTTCAGAAAGAATCATTATTTCCCTCTTTGTATAATTACATTTAATAGGTTGCTTTTCTTAGTTATATGTGGTCCTGATGAGCAGCAAAATCACCTTCGGGTATGCCTTTCTAGTTCAAGTCCATTATCCAAAGAGAAGGGGAAATAAGTCCTACACTGTTACTTCAGATTAGTGTCACATAGTGTTTACCTGTAGTAGATTTTGCCACCATCTCTAAGTCCAAACTTGTTGAAGAGATGTTTATTTCTCACCCAATCCAGGTTACTAATTGTTATGCTTATGTTTGAAAGACTGACTTTCTGCCTGATCACCATTCCCTGATCAAACCTCTCTGACTGTGAAGGAAAAACTATTCACTCTCATTTATATAAAAAAAAAAATAAATCACTAACTGAAAGTGAGTAAATTTTTCCCTCCACTGTCTGTCCCTTCAAAGACAACAGTAGTATAGTATTCAAGAATAAAGGCATGTATTTTAACGTTTTATAATGCAATATCTTTAAAAAGTCATCTTTCTGTATGCTCTGTCCAGTTTGCCTACACTTACAAAGTACAGCGCTCAAAAGATGGCTAAGCTGAAGTGCCATGGGAAGTAAATACAGCAGAATAGCAAACTCATGTATCTGATACATATCATGACCACTTATAGGTCACAGAATAAGATTTTGTTTGCAAAAACAACATGCTGCATAAATGTAATTTGTACATCTGGAAATTTGGTCTCTACTTTGAGTCAAGGCTATATTACTAGCTATTGACCAGGTCTGAAACTAGAGTAGATTTCTGCAGAACCACATTTGAAGTTAAAATGAGAATATCAATGTATTGATCAATGTATTGCCTATGCCTAAAGCTTTAATTAGGTTGGGGACCTTTTTTTTTTTTAACAGCTGTATTCACTGCACAAATTAACTTCACTTTGACATTATTTTTCTGAATTACCTTAAGAACATGACAGAAAAGTTTATGGCTTCTCTCAGTTATCCACTTAGCCTTCCTTAATGCAGTTTTTTTGTCATTTTGTTACACAATGCTTTATAATGGGTGGTTTAGCTTTCCCAGCAACTTTCTGGATACTGCAGTGAAGCTGGCAGTCCTATGATTTTCTTGTACTCTTTTTCCTTCTTTAAATACTTACAAACTAAGTTTTTTCTTCTACTGGCCTACTTGGCCACACCCCAAGATGTGGAAAATAATCACTGATAGCTTTTTTTTACTACTTTGAATCTATGTTAACTTAGGTACTTTTACCTTATTTCAATATTGCATCATATTTCCAAAAATTAGTCAATGCTGGTTTATCAATAACCATTTAAAATCTAATTCCAGTACTATTTATGTTAAGAACATCATTGAGGAGCAGAGGCAAAATATTAAAAATGATTATTTTAGAATTTAAGGAGTTACATGTTCAATGAAATCCTACCAAAAATTCACTATCAAAGAAACTCTAAGCTAAGAACATATGTAAGATTTTCTTAAACAAAATTAAAAGAAAAAAAAAGTCAAACTTCTTTAAAAATTTTGTGCTCCTTAAATTCTATTCTAGTTCTCTTAATTTCAGTGATAGATATAGAACTTTGACTGTCTAGCTTGCCTCTGTATAAATCAAGAGTTGAACTCTTACTCAAAAAGTGTAAAAGCCCTGGATTTTTAGAGTTGCTTCTCACAACAGAGTCAGGAAAACATTTAGAAATATTTTACATAATAACAGAATTAAAAAACATCTTGCCATTTGTGTATAATTTCTTGAAGGAATTCATTTTTGTAGTCTTTTTCCTACTTTCGTAATTATTTCAAATCTGAAAGGATGTTTAATTTCAAACTTTTAATTAAAGGAATTCTATATTTTATTTATTTCTTGACAGAATTGAACAATTTAAAAGCAAGATTCCACTAGAGGAAGTAGTAAGTCTTATTGTCTTTGATAGTATATTTTGAGCATTTGGCTTTAAGAGTTTTATTATTTAAATAATGAGTTATACTACTGTTTTATCTAGGATCCCACTGTCACCTAAATTTAAAAGTAACAGGAACAAAACAAAGTTTGCAAGCACTTAGAACATGGGACTTACAGATTGTATTCCACAGCTCTATTAAGTAATATTAACATTTATGGATGTTTCATATCAATTATTCATGAAACTTGTATTCCAACATGAAGGAAGTGACAATGTTTACCAATGAGACTTCCTGAAATTACTTCAGATAGAACTGAGATCAAAATGGAAGACTTATAATTGTCTTGTTTTCATTTCTTCAGCATAGAAAGTTCAGATCTGAAGAGACTTAGTTCTTTTTTATTATTAAAATAATAATAATAATAAAATGAAGTATCCTCTAGTAGTAATGCTTAATAGTTTATAGCTGGGTTCTACACTGAGCCACAGCCTTCTTGATGCACCCAGCATCCTATAGGTTTTATCCTATATATGATATTGTGTCTTAGCTATTGAAATGGGATGATGTACCCTGCATCTTGCAGTCACAATGTACCAGATATTCCCCTTCATAAAATGAATGAAATTGTGGTTTCTACTCTTGGAAAGAAATTCTTAAGCATGGAGAAATTGTATGCAATATAGTTGTACTGGAAGCTTTGCAGAAGGCATTGTACTCATCTTCTAGAGTTAGTGATCTGGGACTGCTCTTCTGGGCCCTATGCTTATGGCACAAGAAGCCTGAACATTACCATGAAAAACCATTGTAAAGGAAGCTACTGGAGAATGCTGTGCAAGCCTGTGTTGTGCATTCGCGGACAGTATATAAGAAGATTATATGTATATATATAAGATTCTAACTAGTCAGGATAATATCTGTAGTTTGGTTTTGTTGTGCGTTATATATACATGTAGCTGCATGGGGGGGGGAAGGGACCTTTCTGTGGACAGAATCTATGCAATGTCCTATAGGAAAATCCACCCAGAATCCACTCAATGCTACTTAAAAGTATAATTCTCAGCTTCTGAAGGGAAATAGGATATACTCAGTATCTGTGTTCCTCATTTTCTTCTGCCTTACTAAAACAGGGATTTTATTCCATCATTTGTTGTCAGGCCTTTCTTATTGAGATCCAGGAAGAAACCTCATTCTCTTATTTTTCTCCCCTACCCCTGGTGCAGATCACGTCTCCACATCAAAGGGTCCTAAGTGTATAAGTTTATAGCTGGCTATCAGGTTTGGAAAACTTGATGTATTTA
This sequence comes from Odontophorus gujanensis, assembly GCA_013399175.1. Classification (NCBI taxonomy): domain Eukaryota; kingdom Metazoa; phylum Chordata; class Aves; order Galliformes; family Odontophoridae; genus Odontophorus; species Odontophorus gujanensis. The sequence goes on from VXAB01013355.1 coordinate 7,793, forward strand.
CTGTGAGGGCTTATCCTAGTGATAATTCTGGTATGAAAATGTTAGAGTTGATGGTCAAGGTAAGGCAAATGCATACAAATAACTGAGTTTATGGACAAGCATTGAATTCTGTAAGGATTTAGAAACTCTCACTTCTAAAGAACAGTGAGGAATTAAGTACAGTTCAGCATTTGGAGATAATAAAGTTCTTCCAAAGGACTTTAGAATAAATGTCAACTCATCTCACCTAAATAGCCACATCCTATTTCTACTTTTTCTACTAAAATGAATAGCTAAGTAGCTGTAAATAAACTTAGATTTTAAAAAATATCCTTAGAAGAAATACATATCAAAAATGTGATAGCTGAAAACAAATATAATATGCCAAGTTCTTGTTTCTGTTTTATATTATTGTATTTTTTAAAAATTAAGCAATCAATGAAGGATTCAGCCAATATGGTGTTTCTGTAAAACAAAAATCTCATCTGTACAATAATTAGAATATAGATAGATGTTCCAGATGGTACACATGCTAAAAGAAGGCTAGCTTTATACCAGATGGTATTATGACCATGCATAAAGCAACTGGATAATCATTGTAATATTGTGACATGTCATATTATATGAATAAATACTGTGTTTTCCTGAGGAAAAAGGTAAAATCACCAGTAAATTAAACAACACAGGGCAGATGGGGCACTTATCCAGGGATCACAGTCCTAGAAGAACAGAAATATTGGAACAGAAACTTGTTTTACTTTTTTTTTTTAATTCCTTTTTCTTAAGAGGAATGAATTCTAATTTGTGTGAAGTACCATTTCTGTAATTAGCCTAAGCACAGGCAACTTTAAATAATTATAATGCTATGTGTTTTTGAAATGGAATCATTTTTTTTGCTTCTCCAGACAAAAATCAACTTTTAGAAACTATATGAACATTTCTATTTCCAGGATTGTTTTTAAAGGCAATAGACATAGGCAGTACTTTGCAGTGAAACTTCATAAATGATTGCTGATAAAGCATGACAAATCTCATGATCAGTACTACAGTTTCAAAATTGACGAAAACTTTTTAGTTATTGTCCATATTAGTAGTCTCCTATTGTCAACAGTTTATGGGACTGTTTGGCTCTGTTCTGTGATTAATGGGGAAGGGGAATCACAGACCCTAACCCTAACCCACACCCCAGGAAAGAGGAAGGGGGAAAAGGGAGAGGGTAGGGAGATGGGCCTAAAAAAAACATCAGTAACAATCTGAGGAGGAAAAATAAAATAGTGAATAAGATCTTGGATGCAAAATAATACATTATAATCCAACATAACTGGAATTGAAGCTAATAAATCAAATAAAATGAGAGAGTGTCTGAAACTGGATGTCTTGATCTACAGTTGAAGGTGAGAAGGCTAGGAAACTCCCACTCAGATAAACAGCAAAAAAAAAAGGTAATCTTGGGACTTGTGTGCAGTTTTATCTTCCCCTTTGAGTAGAAAATGGGAACATAAAGTCCTCTGGCGTATGTAGTTCTTTTCTGCGAATCAGGTACCCAGAAATTCGTCAGTGCCCAGAACTGGAGCATTAACTCTTTAACTCCCAGTACCTTACGAGATGTTACGACGTGGAATACCAATAACAAAAATAATAAAACCATGATAGCTATCTATGAGAGTTGCCTGCACTGAAGCTAGAAATAGTTCAGTCTGGGTTTTAACCTGTAATTTCATGCTGATTTTACATTCAGATATGTTACATCTGCAGCACCTGGCATACTCAGATGTAGGTTTCAAAGTCAAAATCTCCTCCCCTCCAAAAGAAAAACCCAAAAGCATAAATACTAACAATATAGATTAATAGATCTATTCACAAAGACACAGTTTTCACTTTTTAATTGTAGTGATTTTCAAATTTTTAGAAGTAGAAATGATACATTTAATAAGATATGTGAACAAGACATTTGTCTACTATCATTTCCTGAAAACTGGGTCAACAGGAGGACTTTTAGTACACCTGCTGGTTCATTATCTGATAGTTCAGACATGACTCAGAATTGAACTACACAGACATGTAAATTGTACTGAAAACTTTTTTGGTATTTTGAATGATTAGAAATTGGAAAAGATCATAAACAATCTAGATCTAAATGAGAGAATATATGAGTTATCAGGCTCCAGAATAGAACCAAAATATAATTGGAGCTTCTCAGAATAAAGTTAGGAATCACTTAACTTGTTATGATTTTGTTATCATGTATGTGAATTCTTTATTCTTTTGTACTGAGATAAAATTAGAAACTTCCTGGTTAATTATGACTTGTAGCTAAATGGCTTGAGTATACAACTTAATTCAAAGCTAATCTTTCACTAAACTTTCTGGATGAGCTACAGATCTAAAAGAAAAAAGAAAATTTATCAGAAAGTAATGTAAATAAAATATTAAATGTATAAAGGACATACTTAGCAAGAGTTTTCCAAAATCAGTAGAAAAGAAATATCTACAGAAAGAGGCATTTAAATATACTTTAGAAAGAGATTTTAATATTGAACTAACCTCTAGAGAATGACAAGCAAAATGAATCTGCTATTAAGTGGCAGGAGGGAGACCAATCTGAATATTGCTCTGAGTCCATTATCTCTGGAGGCATAGGTCATTTGTCGTTCTTTATTGCAGAGAAAAATGAACTAGTAATTTAGCAGAGAATATTCAAGTTGTACTATTACACATCACAGTTATTTTACAAATATCTTATGAAAAATATCCATTTCATATTTTGGTTGTCTTTTTGATCTTGACAACAGTGCCAAAATGGATGATTTATCCCACTTGAAGATATTGTGCATCAGAGAGAAGACACCTTCACATCATGAAGTAATTAATTCTGTTTCTGTATCACCAGCACCTCCTCAACAGCTTGGTGAATGCTGTCTTTCCCTTGTGAGTAGCTGGTTAAACTTTTGCTGAGCTTAACATAGCTGAGATGTAGTGATCCATGAGGAAGGTAGTGGATTTACAAACTGAGCAACTATATACCTGAAATACTTAGGTTGAGGGAAGATCTAATTTCTGTGCATGTGAACACATATCAACAATTTAGGACACTTGATTCTGAACAAAAAAATGCCAGTGCCATTTTGAGAACAGTGAGTACAGCACACTGTTGGTGTGAGATAACCAGGCAGACACTTACTATAATAAGTGAGGTGTTGTCTCTGTGATTAGAACTACGGGGACAGAATTAAACTAGTCTATTTTAAAGGAGACAATGAACTACAAGACAATGAAAATCTGTTTGTTTATTTCTTTTAATTTCTTGGTAATTCATAGAATCATAGAATGATTTGAGCTGGAAGAGATATTTAAGATCATGTAATTCCAACTCCCCTGCTATAGTCAGGAACACCACCCACTAGACCAGGTTGCTTGAAGCCCCATCCAGCATGGCCTCGAGTGCTTCAAGAGAGAGGACATGCTCAGCCTCACTAAGCAAAATGTTCCAGAGTCTCACTGTTCCCACAGTAAAGAATTTCTTCCTCTAAATCTACCCTCTTCCAGTTAAAAACCATTTACCCTTGTATTGTTACTGAATTACATTTTTCTCTGTTAGCCTAATGGTAAAACATATCCTCTTTTTTCTAAGTAGATCACTGTCAATAATTAGAGCAAGCATACTTAATTAAATGTGTGGGGTATTTAAAGACCTTTCAAAAGTGAGACAGCTATTTTGTTTATTTATTTATTTATTTTGTAAGGAAAAAAGTATTGTAAAAGATTGTAAGGCTTATCAGGGTAACACGTTTTCTTATGAACAATTTATTTCAATAAACATGTGCTCTTGTCAAACCAAATGGTTTTATTTCTTACCAAGACTGTACAAATCTCAAATTAAGGTTGTTTTCTCAGATACAGATTGGTGGCTTCAGGAAAAGCCCAGTTTCTAGAGTATTCTGTTTTCCTCTGGCAACCTATCTGGTTTGATTATCATGAAACAATGATATTATGCTCTCAGCCAAGATTTAAATCTACTTGCCCTGCTTGTCTCATTTATGTCAGAATGTGTATCAGCACATCTTAGTAATCAAAATGTCTACCTGTGTCTTTCCTCTTTTTGTCAATTTACTAATCTGTGGTAAGATACTTGAATTAATTTTTTTTTTTTTTTGGTGAGGGGGTTTACAATTACTGAAAATAAATTGCTCTTAAAGAGAAAAACGAAGTGAAATTCTTGCAGTATTTACAAAATTTCATTAGCTAAAGAAATTTATCTCAATTCTTTGTAAACATCAAGCATAGTTGTGAAATGTATCAGAAGAAAGAAGGAAACAAAAAACTCTATTTTTAAAGCAGCTATTTAACAATTTAAAAAATGCACCGATAAAAGACAGTCTTCTGTATTTTTTTTACTACTCTGTTGTAAATACAGGTTTCAATCATTACCAGCTGCTTTTTTTTTTTCAGAAACAGTGTCTAGACAATATAAAATTAATGAACTCTATAATTACCAGAAAGTGATTATTTGAAATACAGATTTTTTTTTTTTTGTCAATACTGCAGGCCATTATAAGTTCTTTAGAGACCACTGTATTTGTACTGATTATAGAAGATCTGTGTTCTCGACAGTTCTTCTTAGCAGTGCATTTGTGCAGTCTCTAAGTGTTGAAAATGTTAATATTTGGGAAAAAAATTCCTTCCTGCTTTTTGTAATTTGGAATGAATTATGAACTTCTGAAATAATCTCTTTCAGTTATAGATTCCAAGTGTAGACACAAATGAGGGATTACTGAACCAAAAAAGGTAAGAACATGAAAGAGGTTGCATTCCAAGAGGAAAGTGTTTTGATTCTAGGGCTGTAAACACATATTGATTAGAAAATATTGCAATGGACTGTCCTGAAATGAAATCAATGCAATGATGACTTTGACTTTTGTGTACAGGTAAATAAGATATAGGCTTCAGCAGGTCTATTAACAGAAAGAGGTGCATTGCAGTACAGCGTGTTTGCATTTTGCTGGGGATAGTGTTGTATATTGCAGTCAAAAGTGAAAGGAGAGGGAAAAAAAGAAAAAGAAGGGATGGCTCTTGATTCTGCAAGAACTTCAGGAGGGTTGTAATACCTTAGGCAAATATCTTGAGGTCATTGTGGTCTATCACAACACAGCAGTTCTTCGGTGGCTATATAGGAATCACGATAAGTACAGAAGTATTGTATATTACTGAATCAAATGTATCTGCTCTTGAAGGCATCTTCTGGGTAACCCTTGGTATAGTCTGTGAGACTGTGTGATTCAGAGGTCTTTCCATACAGATCTGTATTACAATGAACATCCTACAAGATTAGATAGTCTTTCAACCTGTGCACCTGCTAGATCTGAGAGCAAGCTGCTTCTTTCCTTTTGAAGCCTGTTCAGAATTTTTTGTGAGGAAAGAACACAGGAAATCTGACATATTTTTTCATAATGTATTTCTCTCTATATACAGGTGATAATAGCAACTTCTGTGCATTATTAGTTTGAGGTGAATAACTTATATTCAACAAAAACGGTGCTTGAATGTGTATGGATTGATTATGGGTAGGGAAAAGCATACATTTACTGGCTTTTAAGATACATGTTAATTTTTACAGATTTCTTAGTGGTTATAATCACAGTTATAAAAACTTGTGTGTCCCCAGGAAATATTAACTTGGCAATGGTGGTTCACTAATTTCTCATTGCTGTAGTAAGCATCCAGTATGTGTGTGCTCATGAATGAATATACAGGCACAAACATTTAATTTTGAATGTCTGTTTGCCAGTTGTTGCCCTACAAAACAAAATCCATTGGGTTATATCCTAATGGTAGGCAAGGAGTAATTTTCAGGGTCTTTTACGAAATATCAGTTCTTCTTGGTTCCTTCTGTTCAGTTAATATTCATCTGAAAGCTTCTGGAGAGGTTATTAGATGAGTGAATCATAAAGATTCAATCTCTTTCAAGCCTCTAGAAGAACAGAGAGGGAATATAGAACCAGCAAGATCTTAAAAAATATTCATATAAACATAACAAACAAATGAACTTAATTAAGTGGATTTTTATTTTTAACTTTCTAGAAGAGCAGACAAGAACAGTGCTACTTTAAGAGGAGAACATGCACTGCATGCATGCAAAAGGCAGATCTGAGGATAGACATCTATTTTTAGTTTAGACATAGCTAGTGTCTCATTCTATCACGATTTACAATCACACTGAGTTTCTGATTAGGCTTTGAGACACAAACATAATGCCTCCTTGTGAATAAACATCCAATAATTCTGGATTTTGATTACATCTGTGTATTTCATCATAAAAGTCAATGCAATAGGTCAAGTATTAGATGAGAGGGAATGAAAGCAAATGTAGACTTCTTAAATCTACTTATTAACTATTAGATAACATCAAAATAGTTCTAGAATTTACAAAAAAAATCTTCTAGTGCAAATGCTTGTCCAAATCCACTATCCGTAGTTCTCATTCTTCCCAAGCTCCTTTAAAAAAAAAGATATTTTTTCTGAAGTTTTACACATTCCTAAACTTTATAGCAAGAAAATAAACATTATAACTCTTCTTTGCAGGGAGTAAGGAGGTGGGAAAGGGAGTACAGGAAATATTAGGAAATATTATAAACCATATTAGGTTTATTTAGAAGGTTTTTAAAATTGCATGTAAACACTTTTCTGAACATTTGAAAAATCCAAATACCACTTATTCTTTCATGTCCCAAAGATGTAGGGTTGCAATCTCTTTTGATCCATTCTCAGTAATTTCTGTGTCCATTTTCCCTTTGTTATTTGTTCCAATAATACTAGACAGCCTAAAGATAATTTTACTATATTTTTCTCTGCTGAACATCTTTCAGCACAGCACTGACCAAGGAAAATGTGTTAAATCCCACTTCATTATTACTTTTGTTACAGAGAACCAGTATTTGTTTTAACATCAAAAATTAGAGTGACCTGACTGTATTCCAGCAATCACATATAAGAAATTTAGTGTCAGGGATGGCAGTCACCACCAAATTTTACCTGATCCTTCTAAGAAAGAAAAAAGTATTAATTTACATAAGGAAACAAAAAGACATTCTGTTGAATGATTTCCCTCTTTGATAAAAATCCAGATCCTCAAAGTAGGAAATGTAACTTCACTGACTAGACTGGATCTCCAAGGAAGAGGACAGCTAACATTTGTTTCCTTCCTACTTGCTGTTCTTTAGGCTAACAGACTATTGTTTTGGTTTCTTTTGGACACTGAAGTGGTAGGCAAGTTTTCAGGAAAGCTGAAGAAAGTTAATTTGCTGGTTATATGCTGAATTAGACTTCTTTGCAATAGGTATGCAGTGACTGGTTTTTCCAATTACACTGCACTACAGTTGATTTATTACTGTCATATACAGTGACAGGGCTGGGAGGGAAGTGGTTCATTCCAGTCAGAACTAACTGCTGCCAGCTACTTCTTTCTAACTCCGTCCTTTTTTTCTGGAGCTGTACCAACTGCTTGCTGTAAAGAAAGCGCCTACTCTCTCCTGTCCAGACAAGAGGGTCCCATGTTCATAGGAAAGAGGCAGAATGCTGCTTCTGCTAACTCTATGGCTGCCTCTTTAGCCAATTATTTTAAGATTTTAGCAGCTTACCACTGCATAACAGTAACTAGGTTTTATGATGAAATATTTATGAAGTCTGAGAAACAGACTGCTTTGTACACTCACATTTTCTTGATGATTGTTTTGATGGCTGTCTCTTAGCATTAAAAATCTGTGTTTATTTATGCTGATGTGAATTCAGGGTGATGCCTCTGAGGTACATTATGTGTATATTGATGAAAACCATGGCACTATTTATGTTAAAGTTTGAAACAGAAACCTGTATATATTTGGTTAGTTGGACTACTGCATGCCTTGTTATTAGCTGATTCTTTCTCTTCTTTGGAATGCATGTAATGCATAATGAGGTGAAGAGGGAAGACGTGGCAACAATTCTCAAGGGATTTATGTAAATAAGAAATATTGGCACTTTTCTCAGCAATGTTAAGTTTCTAAGCAAAACTTAAAAAAAAAACCAAGGAAATGGTGCATAAAATATGCATGAATCAGATCCTAACTGCAGTTTAATTCTTGAGGAACAATGATGGCACTAAGAAGTCTCAAGGTGTTTAGCTGTCATCCTTCTGGGATAAAGGAACTTAAGCAGGGGAAAACACATAGCAGCAAGAAAAAAAGAAAACACTAATGGGAATCTTAATTATACATACCTAATTATGAAATTTTCACAAAGCAGAAATGCAGAAATTGTAAGCTTCCTTAAGCTAATAATGATGCATATAAAATACCATAAACAAAACTGAGAGTTAGGAAGGGCACATATTAATTTTGGATTATCACTGAAATAGTCAGGCAGTTGGATTCAATAGTCTTTGAAGGTCACTTCCAATTGAACTGCTCTATTCTTTTCTTATTCAAACTTGGATGTACAAAGGGTGGCAATGGAAGGTGGGTTGGATTATAGGCTGTCTGGGACAGGAGCAACGTTCATCACAGTGCAGCCTGGGCTGATATGGATGTTGTCTAGAAGACATGAGCCTGGATTTGTCTGGGTTTTGTTTTGTTTTGTTTGTTTGATTGTTTTGGTTTGGTGTGGTTTTTTTTGTTTTGTTTTCTGGATAAGTTGATAGAGACAGCTGAGTTCATCCTTCCTAGTGCTACAAGGCATGAACTCACTGTGCTTTTGAACAGCAAACAGCTGAGAATACTGTAAAATCCAGGTCTTGGCATGATGTTTCCATTTTTAGTATAATAAAAGATAGCTAAAAAAATGAATAAATTACAACGGCACATGCATTGGCAGTCCTCTGTTCATGCAGATCGCAGTTTCAGTAGGGATTTCATTCCACCCAGGAAACTAAGTAGGAATAATCAATGTGCATGGGACATTTTTACTTAAACACTGGATGTGCTTACTGCACAGGTGGGGATGGTAAATGCCATTTCTGCCATTAGCAGCGCTCTTTCTGGACTGGGAGGGCTCTCTGGCCTTCCAGCAGACTCTTCAAGCCCTGGTCCTATGAGTGCTGCCAGCCCTGGGCATCCATTTGGCCATCAGCAGTGAGATGGGAACATGCTGAGGTAAGAAAGCAGAAAGAAAGCCTTCAGACCTAGGACCCAGTGTGGACAGCTTATCATGGACACCTTGTCCTTGTGATCCAGGGAGGGTGAAGTTGATGAGAGAATGAATTTGATGAGAGGTGCTTCTGGGGAAGGTCTTTTTTGCTTTCACAGATTTCTGGGTGGTTTTTTGGGGAGGGGTTTGGTTTGGTTTTTTGTTTTTTGTTTTGTGTTTTTTGTTTGTTTGTTTTGTTTTGTTTTTTGAGGGACAGAGTGATAAAACAGAGGCCTCTGGAGGAAAAAGTCACAGAACATAACTTTTTTAAGAGGAACTTGTGGTCTGGTACAAAAAATCAGAGATTGATCTGGCCTTTTTTTGGTCTGGTCTGGTCGGGTGTTGAGTAAGCTTTTAGCTCACACGTTGAAATTGGAGGAAGATTCAGAGTCTCAGTTTTTTCTGAGGTGGGTAGGGCTGCAGTGATTCACTGTTCCAGTAGGTACGCAGACTGTGGGAACATATGGCTCTGAATGTCAAAAGTTAATTCATTGTGTCACCTAACCTTCGGTGGCTCCTACAGGGAAAAGCTATCAAGTCTTTACCCGGCAATATTTAAATGTGAAACACGTAACAAGCATTTCAAAAAACACATAAAATACTTTTCTAGATGAACTTTAAATCTAGTAAAAACTATTTAATAACATATGCATCTGAGAGCAAAAACTCTTCAGACAAAACACTGGTTTAAGAAACAGTATTAATATATCTCCTAGAAGAATTGGATAAACAGTTATCCTTATGACAGTGGACTGTGACACAAAAGTTTAATCACATCAAACAACAATGAAGGATTAAATTTAAATCCTCACATTCTAAATGGTGGATGAAGCATTACTGATATCTTTTACAAGGAAAATAAATGAGGTAAAAAGAGATGTAGGACATAGATAAGCTATTTATCTTTACTGACCTCACTAAGTCTTGTCCTGGTTCCTAATATTTTTAACCAGACTACATGCTGCAGAATATGCCATTCACTAGATCCATCAAAAAAGGCAAATTGAGAAAACGTATGTGAAAAATTAGCAGAACTTTACTGTATGAAAGGTAGAAATTGTAGTAATGCTACAGGAAAATGTCACAATGGTGTCTAAAATCTGCATTTTTCCACTGTGCCAGAGATTTAAGAGACACTAACTTGTGACAAGATGTGAAATAAGAAAAATCTGAGGCTTTAGAGCATTTTTGGCATATTTAATAATTTAAATGCAAAGAATTGCTTTGTAATTTGGCACTTGCATGGCAATGATGTATATAGGATTAAATATATTGCTTATTTTTTTAAGATAATACATAATCAAAGATAGAGTGATACAGAAGTGTTAATGGGAAGGAACTCATGTCAGGTTTTTGTTGCTGAAAATAAAATTGCTACATTTGATTCATTTTTCTGAAATACTTATAGACTATGTGTTTTCTGTGCCCCTTGTGTACAGAACAGTGCTTGTCCATGTTTATAGATATGGTGACAATGCAAATAATGTTCACTACATTGATAAAAACCATATTTTTTACTAATTAATAAACGAAGGTTTATTCCCTTTTATACAGTGTGCATTCTCATTAGAAATATTCATTTGTAGGAGAATAAGCTGAACAAACTGATCTGTGGCATAATCCTAGTCATTTTATTCACAGAAATATGATGCTGGAATGATTCTGTGATTCTACCTGCTCTGCGTTTTAATTAAGCAACAATTGTAAGTATATGCTTAAGTGATCCTTATTTATTAACATGACTATGCTATTGTGTGTTGTTGCAAAGACCAAAACTTATAAGAGCTCTGATAAAAAAGAATGTTATTGATGGCTTGATACTCTGGTGAAATGCTTCAAGCAGTGCCTTATTTCAGATGCTGCCTGGAAAAATAAAATTCTCTGTGACATTCATAGCAAGTTGAACATAGTGACACCAAGAGGGATGGAGGAGAACTGATGTAAAAGTTCATCTTGGTCACAGCTAGTGGCTACATTCGGTCTTTTGCTAAGGATGTGAGAGGCCTACTTCTTACTGCTTTTCCTCAGAATATAAGCCTTTGTGTACTGAGTTAAGTTGCCATTACATATTTTCTGTTATTCATTGTAAATTCTGGGCCTCCAGATGCACAGATGTTTGTTCCCTGGTTCTTCATGAATTTTTGCTTCATTAACAATTTCAAATTCATTTAGAGCAGGCTATCCTAATCAGAACATTAAAAACCATTCACTTTATTTCAGTACACTTTTTTTCTGTTTAAAATTATTTCATGTCTCTATGTAAAATATATATTTTGGAATGGAAATGCCTAGTACTACTTAGATGGTAAGGAAAAAATATTAAGAAATTGTGGCAACAGGAGAAATAACTGCTTATTGCAAAGTTGCATAGATTTCAGGCCTAGATAGCGTAATATTCAACTCAATACAATGAATTTCCATGTAATTCTTCCACAGATTATAGGCTCTACTGACATATAACAGTGATGATAACAACATGAAGAAAGTGAAATATGTCAATTAAAATTTTCTTCACTAACTTGTCTGCTTTTAAAATTCAAACATTATTAGTTTACCGTGTTCTGAGTATAGCTGAAAAATAAGCTAAACAAATTATTTATCATCATTTATGGCTGTTCTGGCAAGAAAAGCTCAATAGTATCATATACGTGCACTTAATAGAAACCATCAAATATTATATCTATTTCCATTTCTTCATACTTAAAGAAAACAGAATATTCTAGTGGGGGCTTGTGAACCAGAGACACATTAAATTCAGTTCAGTAACTCAAGAAACTTGACAGTAGGACTAAGATGAAATTTTAAATCCTCAGATTGGTGTCGTTCATAACAGAGATCAAATTTCAATTCTCTGTGTATTTACAAAAAAAGATGGAAGCCCAGTTCTGCATTCAGTAACGAAAAAAAGAAAAGAAAAGAAAAGAAAAGGAGTAAAATATTGACTAATAAAGCAAATAAACATACAGTAAGATCTGGAGTATGAGTGCATGAATTCATGCAGACAAAGTTAAATATGTAGGATACCTTTCTTGCTCTCAATTTCTGACCCAAGTTGCGGATAATTCTCTTAGTTGAGCAAACTGTGATTGAATGACTTCCAGTTGATTCAGTTTGTCAACTATAAAACTAATAAGAGACTAACTTATTTTTAAAACAATTGAAGCACTACTTACATACTTTTTACGTTGCCATTTTTTGCTATAGCATTCTACCACATATTCAAGAATGCTGCAGTCTCTATCAGATGTGTGAGAAAAGAAGAAATATGGATGCTATTCCAAGCTTAGAGGAAACACCTAGATTCTTTTAGAACAAATAGTTTTCTTCAAAGTACATATTTTAATATTCACTTGGCATTAGTATTTTACTACATTCTTTAAAAATTATTTGTAAGTTTCTGTGTACTGAAGATACAACCTACTAAATGATAACAGTTTCCTGGCTTTAGAAGATCCATAACTGTTCCCCTTTCATTTGAGGGTGAAAGGCTATGTACAGTGGTTTGGACGTTTTCCTATTAATTTCTCTCCTTAATTAAGTTGCATTTAATTTCTGATTATTCTCATGTAGAGACTTATTTTTATAGCCTGGGATAAATATGAGCTTTGAAATTGACATCAGAATCAGACCCATCTTACTTTTTGTTATTTACTTCATTTATATCTATATAAATATAATATATAGATATATATGTTATATATAAAACATTATATTATAGTAATAAAAAATAACATATTCATTTGGAGAATGGAGAATAACCTTTCATTTGGAGAGTCACTCTGGGTCTGCAGTTTTCTTCTTTTTGACTCTGTGGTGCATGAAAACAGTGGCAATTACCCCACTGCTTTTGAACAAATGCAGTCAGTGCCATAATCCAAAATATCTCTAATTTCTTGCCAACTGCAGCAATGTAATAAAAATATTTTATGATTTCCATTTATTGTTAGTATCTTTAAAAGACCATTAAAAATAACAGTCCAAATGTTTCTATTCATTGTGGGAATCTATATGTGTCTGTAAAACTGGCATTTTACTCCCACCCAAAAAGTATGGTTTGTTTAAACTATTTTTTTCTCTGCTTTGGTAGCTTCTTCATTCTGTGCAATAGTATCATAAAATCATAGAATGGCTTAGGTTGAAAGAGACCACAAGGATTGTTGAGTTCCAGCCCCCCTGCCACCACCAGGGCCACCAACCCCCAGATTTGATACTACACCAGATTGCCCAGGGTCCCATGCAACCTGATCTTGAACACCTCCACGGATGGAACATCCACAACCTCTTTGAGTAGCCTTCTCCAACACCTCATCACACTGTGTAAAGAACTTCCCCCTGACATTCAATCTAAACCTTCCCTCCTTGAACTTAAAACCATTCCACCTTGTTCTGTTACTATCTATTCTTGTAAAAAGTTGATTCTCCTCCTGTTTATAATTCTCTTATATTCCCAGCTCACTCAGCCTGTTTTTATAGGGGAGGTGTTCCAGCCCTCTGATCATCTTTGTGGCTCTCCTCTGGACCCTCTCTAACAGATCAACATTTTTCCTATACTGGAGGCCCCAGACCTTTACGCAGTACTCCAGATAGGGCCTCACAAGGGAAGAATAGAGAGGGACCATCACCTCCATGTCCCTGATGACCATCCCTCTTCTGATGAAGCCCAGGATACCATTGGCTCCCTGAGCTGCAAGAGCACATTGCTGTCTCGTGTTCAGTTTTTCATCTACCAGGACCCCCATGTCCTTCTCCACTGGGCTACTGTCAAGGAGTTCTTCTTCCAGTATGTATACATATCTGGGATTACTCTGACCCAAGTGCAAAACCTTGAACTTTTCTTTGTTGAACGTCCTTAGATTCATATTGGCTCACCTTTTGAGGCTGAGGTCCCTTTGGATGGCATTCCTTCCATCTAACTTGTCAACCATGCCACTCTGCTTGGTGTCATTGGCAAACTTGTTGAGGGTGCACTCAAGCCCATCTTCCATGTCACTGATGAATATGTTGAAGAGAGAACCAGTCCCAAGACAACCCTGAGGGACACTACTCATCACTGATCTCCACATGGACATAGTGCCACTCACCACAACACTCTGTCTACAACCTACCATCCAATTCCTTATCCACCAATAGTCCACCCTTCTAATTTGTATCTTTCCAATTTAGAGACAAAGATGTGGTGGGGGACCATGTCAAAGGCCTTGTAGAAGTCCAGGTTGGCTTTGGAAGAGCAAACTTTAAGCTGTTCAAGGAACTGTTGGATGATATCTCCTGGGAAGTTGTTTTTAGAGACAGAGGTGTAGAGAAAAGCTGGCTACTTTCTAAATATGCCTTTCTGAGAGCACAAGAGCATTCTCTGTCCTGTCATACTTGACTCTCTTCCCTTGTCAGATCTAGTATAAAGCCCCAAACTACACGCTTTACCCTAGCAAGTCTCATTGTTTCTCCTTCTCCCTTCCTACCTAGTTTAAAGCCCTCTCAATGAGCCTTTTCAGCTCCTGGGCTAGGATCTGTTTCCCTCGTAGAGATAGGTGACTACCATGGTGCAGCCATTAGACCAGATGCCAAGTAAATTGTCCCAAGGTCGAAAAACCCAAAGGTCCTGTGGTGTCACCAGCCTCTCATCCACTTATTCTTTACCTGGGTTTTCCTAGCCTAAGTTGGAATAGTAATAGTTCCATATTACTCTGCACTCTGGAAAGGATAGAAGAAAATATCACTTGTGCTCCAGCTCCCTCAACCAACCACTCTAAAGTCCTGACATCTTTTTTGATAGTTTGCAAGCTTCTCCAAGCAACTTCTTCACTGCCTGCCTGAACTATCACTAATGGGTAGTAATCAGAGGGGTGAATCAGTTTTATGCCCAGGTAAGCAACACACTTCCCTATGGGTTGAGATGGATCTGCATATGGCGCCTCCCATTCCTCTGAGAAGGGAATCGCCTACTATAACCCTTCTGTCTTTCTTGGCAGATGCAGTCTTGAGATGCAGAGCTGCCAGCCTCACCCTATGCAATGTCTTAGGAGAACCTTCCTTCACCTTCTCATTCACCCCCCTTTCAATTTCCAGTGCCTCAGACCTCTTACTTAGGGGCACCCCTGAAATAGAAGAGATGTTGTAAAACTCTAGTATGATGTTGACATTTATTTGGAAACTAATAATAAGTCAGAGATAAAAAAAGACTAAGGATTTATGGTCCATGCAACTACTAAGATAATTTAGGACAGTATGAGCTTGATTTGTATAGAATCGGCAATGGGAAAACAGACTTATAGACTGTAGAGTTTGATAATGTATTACTTCATCATCTAGATGAAATGTTATTTTAAAGATTATCATTTAATCCTGTCTCGAATATCTACAATTNTAGAGAGGGACCATCACCTCCATGTCCCTGATGACCATCCCTCTTCTGATGAAGCCCAGGATACCATTGGCTCCCTGAGCTGCAAGAGCACATTGCTGTCTCGTGTTCAGTTTTTCATCTACCAGGACCCCCATGTCCTTCTCCACTGGGCTACTGTCAAGGAGTTCTTCTTCCAGTATGTATACATATCTGGGATTACTCTGACCCAAGTGCAAAACCTTGAACTTTTCTTTGTTGAACGTCCTTAGATTCATATTGGCTCACCTTTTGAGGCTGAGGTCCCTTTGGATGGCATTCCTTCCATCTAACTTGTCAACCATGCCACTCTGCTTGGTGTCATTGGCAAACTTGTTGAGGGTGCACTCAAGCCCATCTTCCATGTCACTGATGAATATGTTGAAGAGAGAACCAGTCCCAAGACAACCCTGAGGGACACTACTCATCACTGATCTCCACATGGACATAGTGCCACTCACCACAACACTCTGTCTACAACCTACCATCCAATTCCTTATCCACCAATAGTCCACCCTTCTAATTTGTATCTTTCCAATTTAGAGACAAAGATGTGGTGGGGGACCATGTCAAAGGCCTTGTAGAAGTCCAGGTTGGCTTTGGAAGAGCAAACTTTAAGCTGTTCAAGGAACTGTTGGATGATATCTCCTGGGAAGTTGTTTTTAGAGACAGAGGTGTAGAGAAAAGCTGGCTACTTTCTAAATATGCCTTTCTGAGAGCACAAGAGCATTCTCTGTCCTGTCATACTTGACTCTCTTCCCTTGTCAGATCTAGTATAAAGCCCCAAACTACACGCTTTACCCTAGCAAGTCTCATTGTTTCTCCTTCTCCCTTCCTACCTAGTTTAAAGCCCTCTCAATGAGCCTTTTCAGCTCCTGGGCTAGGATCTGTTTCCCTCGTAGAGATAGGTGACTACCATGGTGCAGCCATTAGACCAGATGCCAAGTAAATTGTCCCAAGGTCGAAAAACCCAAAGGTCCTGTGGTGTCACCAGCCTCTCATCCACTTATTCTTTACCTGGGTTTTCCTAGCCTAAGTTGGAATAGTAATAGTTCCATATTACTCTGCACTCTGGAAAGGATAGAAGAAAATATCACTTGTGCTCCAGCTCCCTCAACCAACCACTCTAAAGTCCTGACATCTTTTTTGATAGTTTGCAAGCTTCTCCAAGCAACTTCTTCACTGCCTGCCTGAACTATCACTAATGGGTAGTAATCAGAGGGGTGAATCAGTTTTATGCCCAGGTAAGCAACACACTTCCCTATGGGTTGAGATGGATCTGCATATGGCGCCTCCCATTCCTCTGAGAAGGGAATCGCCTACTATAACCCTTCTGTCTTTCTTGGCAGATGCAGTCTTGAGATGCAGAGCTGCCAGCCTCACCCTATGCAATGTCTTAGGAGAACCTTCCTTCACCTTCTCATTCACCCCCCTTTCAATTTCCAGTGCCTCAGACCTCTTACTTAGGGGCACCCCTGAAATAGAAGAGATGTTGTAAAACTCTAGTATGATGTTGACATTTATTTGGAAACTAATAATAAGTCAGAGATAAAAAAAGACTAAGGATTTATGGTCCATGCAACTACTAAGATAATTTAGGACAGTATGAGCTTGATTTGTATAGAATCGGCAATGGGAAAACAGACTTATAGACTGTAGAGTTTGATAATGTATTACTTCATCATCTAGATGAAATGTTATTTTAAAGATTATCGTTTAATCCTGTCTCGAATATCTACAATTAAAACACTTCATACCAATAAAACATTTCTTTCTCTTAAGAAATGTTATAAAAGGAACATGTTAGAATTCTAGGCTGTGTTCGTAAGACAGCTGTATCTCTTTGGTCCTGAAGCTTCAGAACCAGTGTGAAGCTCCTATTGCTCTGGAGTGCAAGGAAAATACACAGTGTCTGTGTAATGGCCTAATGGAGACTCTCATTTTACTCCTGACTGTTTAAGGAGTCTTTTTCACTAACAGGCCACATGCATAGCTGTTGCACACAAACTATTGGCTTTCTGCTGTGAAGATGGCAGACTCCTGGGAGGCACTGCAGAATCCATAGCATTATATGCTAGACAATTATTATATGGCATGCTGCTACAAGCTCTTCTGACATACCACAAGGTAATTTGTGTTAATGAATGTCAGAACTGTAGATGCTTTGCTGCTGAGCATTTTACAGACCACACATAGAGACTTCAAGGAATTGGCATGCATTTGTCTCCCTTGTCAACTAAGAGTGTTATATTCTAACTTACACCTAATCCACAATTTTTCTTCCTGCATAGCTGTGAACCACACATTGAATTAAATCAGGAATATTGCTAACAGCATGAACATCGAGTTCTAGTCTATGTACCATTCTGTAGTATGTTTAGCTTTATCAAATTTGGATTCTTAGCTAATTAATAATTCCTGAAATAAAGTAAGAATCTATTGCCTCTCTTATAGTATTGCAGACTATGATGATGATTTGTAACAATAAATAAAGTTAGTAAGTAATAGCAAAAAACAGCACTGTTGAGACACCTAGTCTACAACGTAATTTCATGTCATTCCTTTTCTAGCAGTTCTCTGATATACCACTGAAGGGATTGCCAATTTTGTTCTTTATATGGAAGTCCTTCAGTATAGAGGAATTTGAACTACCGAGTTTGTAAAGATATTTTCCAATTAGTCAAAATCTAATTCATTCATCAATGTCAATAGCTTTTGCCCTGTGATCTTCAAGAATACATGGACTAGCTCCTGTGGGTACATGGAAAGCTATTTTTAAAAGACTGTGTTCACAAGACTTGAATTTGTAATACAGCATCTTTACCATAAGTTAATATTTTAATTTGGGAACATTAAGAAAAATATGAAAAAGTTGTAAAATCTGTCTTACTGCAGTGATATGTTCAAAAGTTTGAATGAAAGAAGATATTAAGAAGAATTAATATTTTAATAATAAATAAATTATGAAGAGGTTACCAAATAGAAACTTGAAGAATGTAAGCTTAGAGTAGAAAAATGCAGTGAAGTTGCCCATAAGAGGAGGAAAGTTTTGTTTTTGATTTATACTGTAATATATCATGTGGATATGGATTTCTTGTAGGTTCTCTGAAAACACGTTAGAAGACACTTGCTCCGCTGAAGAGCTAATTTCTCCCTTAACCACATATTGTATGCTCTAGTTGCTTTTTCCACTCAGCTCTGTACTGTCTACCAACTATTCTGTACTGCAGAAGTAAGGCCTAATTCCAGATCAAATATAGTTGGAAAATGTACTTCCAATTTTACAGAAATGGACTAGACCCAGGATGATTAAGTGGCTTGCCAAAAATTTACCCTACAGAGCAGAATAGCAAACTGAACAGCAGTGGTAGGTTTCTTAAATGCTAACTTTATTAAACATGCTGAAAGTGACCATCATTGAGTGTACCCAAAAAGCCCAAGCATTCATGATGACTGATTGCATTAAGCACAGCCCGCTGTGATCACAGTGAGCTTCTCTGATTTGTATCTTTTTAGGATCTGCTCTGTTCTAGAAGGCAGTTATTAGAAACATCAGCTTGTAAACTTCATCTCTCTTCTGGAATAAGGCATTGTGAACGTCTCCTACAGAACTATTTATCTGTTTCTGAATAGTGCAGTGAGGTCATTTTTTGTACTGGATTTACAGGAATATGTCAGGTATTAAAAGTCTGCTGAATGGAAAACTGATTTCTGAACTGGTTTTATGATTCTTGGAAAAGGCTCAATCCAAATATTCAATTTCAATAGAACTGATATTTAATGTGTAGCTTTTGTATAAAAATATGCTCTTAAATTAAAGTAATATTAAAATAAAATTCTTAATGATACATAATGATACCAAAATATAATAAATATATTTTAGTCCAGTTTATCAAAATCAGTGCATTGCTGCAGTGAAATAATATTTTCTGACAAGAAAATAACACTTTTGACCAGCTCAGATAGTTTCTGAATGTACCTACTATGAAACCAAGATATAGTGGAATAGTTTCTTACTTTTCCTAATATGTATTCTAGCAGAAGTAAGAGAAATTATTAACTTTTAAGGCAAATCTAAAGCTAGCGCTGTGGAGGCATTGTTCAATAAATATAATTATTTGATTTTCAGTGCAGTTTATTTTAATGACTTTTCCAATGGCAAATCAGCTGTCTGTTCTTCCTGTCATGCGTATCACCAACAGATGTACTGTCAGTGCCTTAAATACAGGCCTGAATTTGGAAAGAATGCAATGCAATTGTTTCGCAGCCTAACATAATTTGGTTAAATATTTTTTTTTTAGCCAAAAATGCACGAAGCACATCTTTTCTGTTGCTGTTTTACAATAAAGTTGTCAGATAGATAGAAATAGGGTTAGGGAGGCAGAGCTCTGTCAGAATGTATATGTGCTATAGTAACAACCTGCAGCACAGCTTACAGGAATAGTACAGAGCACAGAATAACTCTTCAAAGTAGACACGTTAAGTCTGTGGCATTAATCCATAATTGAAAGATGAGCAAAAAAGAAGGCAAAGAACTGACTGAAGGTGAAGACTGGAAGATTCTCCTCCTTCTTAGAGGAATTCCAAGCTGGCGTTGGTGCATGTGAATACAAAAATTTTTGGAGGATTACTCCAAATACCAATCTTAATATTTGTAATCTGAGATTATTGTCATTTTGCTTTACATTCTTCTCCATAGTCTTTATCAACACATTTATGCCTACTGTATTGTACCATCATCTTCCTATGTCCCAGCCATCTCTCCGACCTGTTTATATTCTGCTTGATTCCAGTTTGTTCATACAAGGTCCTATCCTATCACTGTACTGCTCACCTGTTGCTTTGCGTACTTCATGCTTACAAGATTTCTTGTCAAGGAGGTTAATGTATCAACCCAAATATTTGAAAAAACTGATGTATATTAAACTACATATTATTTGTGTCTTATTGATTTATACATAATTAACTCTAGAATATTTCATAGTCTACTTTCTAGTCACGATCATATTTAAGTGGGTGCAGAAGCTTTACTTTTATGGACTGCATTTTGAATTCTTATATTTCCTCCACGCTATTTCTCTGAATCCTCTCTTAGGCTGAAGGATGAAATACTTATCTTTTTTAGAGAAGACTTTCATTCTTTCATATTGTGAACCACATTTCTGAGTCTTGAGTTGAATAAAATAAGGTAGCATAGAAGTTCTCACATAAATGATGGAGAGATTCCGGTTGAATGACCAACATCATTGTTCTACATTCTTCATTTAAATTAAAAGAAACTTAAAATCTACTATGAACATGGTGGTGATAATGTTGATAACGACAATGACTAGCATTAGCAATAGTCATGTTAGTTGCCTCAGGGCTATTTTGCAATGAAAAATGGGAGAAAATGATAAGGAAATGTCAAGAAAAATTATTCATGAAAGAACAGTTCTGAGATGTCCTCTGAGTTCTGAAAATAAATGAGATTTTTTCCAGAGTTGTATGTATATTCAAATATGGGTCCAAACTGAATTCTGGATTTTTCACCTCACTAACAGTAGCAGATGATGACTGATGATTAGCATTCACGCTAGCTTGTATCATAGCCCAGAATACAGGCTTTTTTGAAAGTATACTGTATGAAAACTGGGAGTACCAGGCCAATAGAAATTACGAAAAGAGAATCCAAAAAATCAACAGTGTAAAACATCAGTTCTCCTCTTAATGAAATAAAGCCGATGACTGTATATTGGCATAAAGTAACTTGCTACTCTGCTGCTATCAAATTTTATTTTGGGTCTATATTTCAGGAAAGGAAAGTTTTTAACATTTTAACTATTCAAAACTTCTGCAAAAAAAGAAACTAATTTCTTACTTATATGAGTCACAGTGAGAAACGTGGTAGATTACACATTACAAATCAATACTAGAGTTCAGATGTTATTACAGAGCCACTCAAGCTAGACTCCTTTGGTTAATGATATCATCTGGACTCTGCAATCATTAAGAACAGTAATCTATTCTTTCTCATTCATTACCTTACAGATAATAACCACATATTTGATTACATTTGATTACATTACAAGCAATATGCTCAAGCTTATCATGTATACAAAAAAAGCAGAGAAAAGATTTTTGAATGTAATTAAGATGTGAAAGGAAGTACAGTTTAACAGTATATATATATTNCATAAACCGTTGACAAATATATATATCTATTATTCATAAGTTCTAGCATTTTGTTTCAAAAGAAACAAAGGAAAACCAACTTCCTGTAAATAAATATATATTTTTAAATAATGCTTCATATATGATATAGGAAAATCATATAAAACCACAAAAACTTCTTTGCCATTTACTGAAAATTATGTTTAATTTTAGTACAGCACAGGAATGTATTGACTTTGGAAATTTTTCCTTTAGCTCATAAGCAGCAGACTTGCTGATTCACCATCACTGTTTCGGCTTTATTTCCCAGTCTTTTCCTGAAGTGTATATGGATAGGTGTAGTAGTTTGTAGCTGGTTTTCTCTACTTGTTATGCAAATTATGAACAGATTCCAACAACAGAGGAGGGAGAAAGTCCTGGAAACTACATATGCCCATTGCTTCTTGATAAGCAATTCCCTTGGTATTTACACATTCAAGACATCTGCCTCACTTAGTCTTCAGTTTTCAAAGAGGCAATATCACAGTGCAGAGTCAAGGGAAAAACAAAATGTGAGACTTTAAACAAGAAAAATAACAACTGGAAAAATGCTGGGAAACGGTTGAAACTCCTTAGTTGATGTTTATATTTAAAAGGATGCTCAGTTATCCTCTAGACTCTTCTGCTATTTTGATTCCACAAATAAAAACAACAGTGTTTTTATTATACTGTCTCTGCATTTGTCATCCTCCATCCTGGGGTTTAAGGTACAAACAGATGGAGTTTATAGAAATGGAAAGAGATTTTTTGAAAAGTTTATGGATTAGTGTTCTATTAGCTGGTATTTGGTGGCTGGGCAGGTGAGTTTTGGAACTAAATGTTGATAGGAGATTTAAAGGCACTGAAGTTTTCTGTGGCTTCCAGTTTCCAGTAGTTTAACTGGAAAGGAACACTATAATATGCCTTTCATAGAAAATACAGATCAAGCTCTGGCATCTGTATATGTAATATTTTTATTGTATGTGTTGTTATAGTATCTAAATACTGTTCAAGGATTGAAAATACAAGTTATGTCTAAATAAGGAGTATTTTAACGACACAGTACTGGTTTACTCAGCAAAGATGAATGACAATGGAGAGGGTATATTCTCAGGCAGACAGAGCTCTTAGTTGTAGAATACAGTTGTTAGGTGCATGTTTTTTTATTAAGAGGATTCAGTGGAGACTCTGAAGTTTCGAAATAAAAGCTCTCTATCATTTTAAAATGAAAAGCATAATAATCTTGTGTTTATTCTGTCCTCCCTAGATCTCACTATAGATCTCTCATATGCCCACTAGAATCCACTGTGGCTACAAATGTATATGGAGCTGTGTTGCAAATCACCTACCTTAGTTTCAAAGCTTCACATGAGCGTATGTGAAGCAAGAACTGTGATATCACTGATCCCTGAAACATCTTGTTTGTCATTGGAAGGATGTGCTTAGGGTGCAAAAGTTGCCTATCATTAATTTCTGGAACTATTTCGAAAGGAGTGATTGATGGCAAGCTCATTGATAACCACAACACATTATATATGCCACATTCAGCAATATCCTACATGGATGTCTGTTTTGTTTTTTTTTTTTCACTTCAAGGTCACACTGGTAGTCAGTCTGCTTCAGTTGATGGACAGAGTTGAGCTAACAAACCATAACAGCATGGACAAAATTGTGAAGCCAGACTGAGGACAAATAATTCTTCAGAAGCCATATATGTTGGTAAGAGGATGATATTTTCATTCAAGGGTTGCAAACAATGAAAATGTCTTAGAGTTAGGTAGGTTAAGATGGGAATGATTTTTTATATTCCTTAAGAGAGCGGATGTATGTATATGGGCATCTGAGTTTGAATCTTTTGAAGAAAATCTGTCTACCACAAAAAGTTCATGTCACAGAACAGTCTCCAAAGAGAATGAAAGCATGAACTGGGATAATTTCAGATGAAGCCACAGCAGAAGATGTACTCCAGGAGCATTACTAGTATTTACATGCTAATAGGCAAGTAGTCCACAAATCTAGAATATGATGAAAATAAAATCTCCTGAAGCCCAAATAATATCAGTGTCTAATTGTCAACACAGCTCTTGTGCTGCTCAGATCTGCCTCATTTGAGCTGTGCTGCTCAGTAGTATAAATATATCTATTAATAGTTTACACATGTAGGATAGTAGTTCATTTCTGTGTCTGTTCACTGACATATATGTATTACATTTGGCAAAGCTAGTTGCTATTAGAGATTGAAAATTGGACAC
The DNA here is from genome assembly GCA_013399175.1 of Odontophorus gujanensis. Lineage (NCBI taxonomy): Eukaryota > Metazoa > Chordata > Aves > Galliformes > Odontophoridae > Odontophorus > Odontophorus gujanensis. The sequence continues at coordinate 31,730 of VXAB01013355.1, forward strand.
ATCTGCCGTTATGGACAGTACAATTTTGTTCCCAAGGAATTTCAGTATTTTCTAGTCATGGAGAATCAAGGGTCTTCTTGAAAGTGATCACAGAAATTTTCAGAGCTTTGAGAATTTAATTGTAACTGGCCCCCAGTCTACCATCTATTTACCTGCACTTTGTTCTTAGGTACCCTTTTCTCCAATATGACTTTCAGTTTGGCAGTGTTCAATTATTATCTTTCTGGGTTGTGATAGAATCCCTTCAAAGTCTTTAAGATAAATCTTTTCCTTTCCATCATGCAAGATGACTGTGCTTGGGCTCCCAGAAATCTCCTCAGCTTTTAATGCATTCATAACATCCATATGCTTACAACTGCTTCTCACTGTGCCTGTGCTTAAGTGCAACAAAGAGAAGCAGCTTAGTAGAGATGTAACAGTTGTCACAGCACTTTCTAGACTTTTTCTTCAGGGAATTTATTCCATATGCTTCTGCAGGGATCGTCTTTTCTGGGGTATCTCCTGGCAGCTTGCTGTTGCAGGTGAGAGTTGGCTTTTGGAGGCTTCTGTCAGATCTGAAACTCAGCTTGTGTTGACAGTTCCTGGATTTGGGGGTGCCTACAGTTCTGCTTTCCAACTGGCTGCCACTCAGAGGCTGTAAAAAACTTAGGCAACTGCTGTGTGGAGAGCAAGCATATAACCAGTGGGAAGGACTAGGAGTGTGGAGTGCTGCAGCCCCTGCAGATATTAGTGGTCAGGGGACTAGAAACTCTCCTGAAGACTGGTTCAGCTTGTTAATGTATAGTGTAAACTTGCCATGGTCTTCATCACCAGCTGGAATTTTTAGAGGAAATTTGAGGCCTTGACTCAGAAGGAGCTCTGAGGTGAGGATACAGCCTTCAACTGCAGGTAGTGACTGGTGCTATCCCCTAGGGTTGGGCTGAGGGTGCCCTTACCTTTGGGAGCTGAGCTGTGATTGAGATACTGACTGATGAGGTAAAGGAGCTGTAAGAGGACATGAACAGACTGAATTGCAACAAGGTGAAGAAACTGAACATTTTCTTTAGGGAGAGAGTGAAGAAAAAAGGCTGAAACCTCATGATGGATGAATGGAAAGACAGCTGGTGACTGTTCAGAAGAGGAGCAGATGAAATGCTGTGAAGAGGAAAACTGGATAGAAATGTATGACTTCTGGCAGCAGGAGGAAGGCTCCTTCTCTTCCTGTACAACTGCATTTATAGAACAGGCATATTGCCCTGGGAACTGGCAAGGAGAGGAAAGAACTGTCAGGGCAGACATGAGAGCTAGCCGAGTCTGAAACAGAGGGTCTATGTGAAGAGAAGAAGGTGAGATATTAACAGCTGTCTTCTGTGGAGGATGGACATGTCAGCTGACATCGCTGCTTGTCTGGGGCTCAGAGTATTGAAAAGAGACTGACAAGGCTTATCAAGTCCTTGGATTACTACTGCCCGCTGCTCATCTGTGTGAGCATCAGCAATGTTGCCAGGGGTGCAAGTATCCTATGAGTAACGAGGATCAAGGACACGTGGCCACAAATGTTGTCTCAATCCTGCCAGGAGCTGATAAAGGTTTATAAGGAAGAGAATGCATCTAGTGGGTCAGCCACAGCTACTACAGACCAGCTGATCAGGAATAGGAAGCAGATGAAGTTTGCTTCATGCAACTGAATAAAATTTCATGATCATGGATTTTGTATACAGCCCCCCCTACATCTGTTGCAATAGGTCTAGGCAAAAACAATCCAGAAGATTAGATGTTGGGGAGGTTGTTGATAGCAATTTTTGGATGTAGATGGTCCAATTAGGGGAGATACTCAGATGTCTTAATCACATACAAGAGCTGGAAGAAGATGCAGAGGTCAAATTCAGCCTTGGCAGCACTGACTGTGAACCATCCTCAGAAGAGTTGACAAAACAAATAGGAGAGCTTCATTCCTGGACTTCAAGGGAACAGAATTTAGCTTTTTGAGAACTATGCTTGACAGGGCCTTAGACTAGCAGGCTGCTGCTGACTGAGCTCTTACACAAAAAGGTAGTGCAAATAAGTACAAGAGGGCACAAGCTACCTGCGAGAAATATAGGTACACTATCTGAGTGTGCACAGGCAAGGTTAGAAAAGACAGAGCTCAGATAGAATTGAAATGTGAAGGGTGACAAATGTGTTTCTGTAAATACACTAGCAGCTAAAAAAAGGCTAAAATAAACGTGACCATTAACTGCAAAAGGGCACTGCACCTGTAGGCATTAACTGCACCAGCCAGCCTCATTTGTGGCACCCCACCCACACTCACAGTTTAAAGTCCCAGGAGCCTAGCCTCACTCTGAGTTATAGCTAGGAGTTTGTTTCTAGCCCTGTTTATTGCTCTCTTGGCTACCTAGTTTTTGCTGTATAGGCCCAACATCTATCCTCTTTAATAAGTTGTGGTTTTGTTTTGTTCTCTTGCTGTGAACCTGGTTCTGTCTTCTATTGTTTGCTCCTTTTATTTTTTTTTATTTTTTAATAGTTATTAATATAAATAGCTTGTCTCCAGTCTGGCTCCATCTGCTGTTGCTCCTGTGCTGATGTTTTGAACTGGCTTTGGACCTAACCTGCTACCTTGTTGGTTTTTTTTGTTTGTTTGGTTGTTTGTTTGTTTTTTTTGTTTTTCTGAGCCTACTGGTAGAACCTGCTATTTTGTTACTGATTTTGCACTACTCAGGTGTGAGGGTGTTTGTGCATATTTATCATGAGAGAATTGCGTTAATCCAATGACTTTACCTTCTGTGATGTGACTACGTGTTGTGTGCGGAAGGTAAAAGCAGTGGCTATCATTGACTGTAGCTTCAAGTTGTTAGATATTCATTTTACTACTGCCTTTTCCTGTGATGAAGACCTATGTCACTGCTTCCTGTGGCTATGAAAAGTAAGGATGTGCAGACAAAGATGAGAAATAGTTGCTTAATTTTATTTATTACATGGAATGTAATTGGTCTGCAGTAGATAAGCTGAGTGTTGGCTGATTCTAGATAAATGCAAGGGAACTTCTTGGAATAAAGTTGAGAACTGGTTTGTTCTATAACTACTGTTACTCTTTTTCATTTTTGCTTCTTGAGGAAAAAGGAATTTTGTACTGATGATCTAAGAATGCAAGGAGAACTACTGGGGAAAAAAAAACAAAAATAGAAGTCTGAGGTAATTAGAATTATCCTTGATTAATTTTTCACTGAACTTTACAGGAAGAGATTTATAGGTAACAGTACAGTATAGTGTTTTATTAATTAGCATGTTTATTGATGTGGTTTGTTGATAGTTTGAGAGTTCAAGATGTAACTTCATCTTTCTGGTTAATAGTAGAAGATTCTGTCTCACAAGGTTCAGGAGAGGCCGTACTTTCCAGGCCACATCCTCCCCCCACCCACATTTCCCCCTTTCATTTGCTCTCTCTCCATCAATCCAGTATCTCATACATCATGATGCATTTAAGAAAAAGGAAAAAAGAAAAATAAAACACGAAAAGATATTATTAGTTGTATTAAAACTTGCAGTATAAATAACAGAATATGAAATGAAGCTAACCCTCCCGGAGGTGTTCACATCCCCAAGCTTCCTAATTACTCTATGAAGACATATCCTTCAGCAGCTTCCACTGGCTTGAAGAGGTCATGGGGGAATTATCTAGTGCTATTTTTAAAAGGCAGCAATTACAATCTCCTACATAATCATGAATTACATTATCAGCATTCTACCCACTGCTACATGAGAACATTTTCCAACCTGGGTGATATAATATCTGGTAGTAAAAGAAACTTCAAATCAAAAAGGATCAGAGAAGCTTAAAGCTATGGCTAGTTAAAGCACATTACATTTCTGCCTCTAACAGAGATTTGTTGCATATAGAATTCCAATTTAACTTTGAAAAATTATTTAAGTCCACTTTCATATAAATTAATGTCACAATAAAACACAGGATGTCACTAACTGTAATTTCTGGGAGCTAATAATAAGTGGATGACTTCAAGGATTTCTGGTGAATGTTCTATTTTCTTCTGAGTTCATTTCTGACATATATGTGCTTTCTAATTGGGTTTAGCATTTTATTGCCAATAATTTTTTCTGCTTTTTTGCAGTTTGCAAATGTTTTATGATTTGTCTGTTAACATGATGACCTATAAATATAGCAATAATATATTTTGTTAATGTAGCGTGATAATATAAATGAAAGCTGTTTCATTGTATCTGAGTCTTCTATTCTGAGGAATTTCATCTTATCCTTTTTCTAGCATTATTTAAATATAAATATATTTGGAGGAAGACAAAAAATATATATTTCGGTATTAAGTGACAATGTGTTGGTTTGTCTGATTCAGCTTCAGTGTGCTGGATCACTGTTCATGTTATACTAAAATGTGCAACCTGCTTAATATTTGTGCGACTCACATTTAACTAAACTGAAAATGTGCCTTTAAGATTTTTCTTTTTTTTGACAACTTTACTGGGTTCAGTTGCTTACAAGCATATTTTGAAGTACACAGTAAATTCAATCAATCTACCATCACTGCTTTGTGAATTTTAGTAATAAAATGGGGTTGAGTGCACCCTCCGCAAATTTGCGGATGATACCAAGCTGTGGGGTGTGGTCAGCATACCAGAAGTGGGGGGAAGTCATCGAGAAGGACCTAGACAGGCTTGAGCAGTGAACATCATGAAAATCCACAAATCCAAGTTCAAGGTGTTGCACCAGGGTTGAAGCAACCCCCATTACCAAAACAAATTGGGGGATGGGAGGATTGAAAGCAAGACTGAAAAAGGCCTGGAGATATTGGTGGACGGAAAGCTAAACATGAGCCAGTGATGTGCCCTTGGGGCCAGAAAGCCAACCATATCTTGAGCTGCATATAAAGTTGCATGATCAGCAGGTGGGAGGTGATCATGATCAGAGGGCAATCCTACCCCTCTATTCTGTGTTAGTGAGGACTCACCTGGAGTACTGCATCCAGATGTGGAGTCTTCAGTACAAGAAAGACATAGACCTGTTGGAGTGTGTCCAGAGAAGGGCCACAAAACTTGACTTTTTTGGAGCTGCTTTTCAGTGTTTGATTGTTGTTGCTGTTTTCTAGTAATCTATTTTATGACAGCTTTATGAAGAAGTTGGAAAAATTACATCTTAGGCAATACTTATATCAGTTGTGATGTGGAAGCTTACTTTTGAAAGTGCATTACTTTGGCTGCTGTATTCATACAATATTTACTGACTTAACTGCTTTCATATGAAATATACAAATAATACACAAAATTAGTGTATAGTGAAGACTCAAGTTTACTACCTTAAAAATTGAAGATACAATTTCTGGGCAGAACTGTTGATTCCTGATATGAGTTTTATTAACACAAACAAACACCACTCTCTCTTTTGGACAATGTTGAATTTTTGTTTTAATTTTGTTGCTTTGAGTAAAATGTTTGTGATATACCTCAATTTCAGAGTTTTCGAGACTGTTCTATCTAATTGCATAGTGTGATTTGCACATGCTATCAGTGAGCGTACAACAGCCATCTCCTTTCTTCTTGTGTTATGTCATTTGAAATCTAGTCTCCCAAGAGCAAAATCTTTTGAAACCTGTGGCTTGTTAATTTCCCTCTTCGAAATATTCAGATAAAACTTCTTTTAGTAATACCTGTAAACGAATTTATATTTTATTTGCTATAATGTTAATGTATTTGTATGTATGCACATCTCCCTCTGTACTCTCGCCTGGTGAGACCACACCTTGAGTTCTATGTTCAGTTTTGGGCCCTTCACTACAAGAATCATATTGAGGTCCTAGTGCATGCCCAGAGAAGGGCAACAAAACTCGTGAGGGGTCTGGGTCACAGGCCTTATGAGAAGTGGCTGAGGGAGCTGGAATTCTTCAGTCTGGAGAAGAGGAGGCTCAGGGGTGAACTTACTGCCCTCTGCAACTGCCTGAAAGAAGGTTGTGGTGAAGTGGGTGGTGGCTCTTCTCCCACCTAACTAGTGATAGGGTTAGAGGGGATGGCCTCATGTTGCAACAGGGAAGATTCAGGTTGGATTTTAGGAAGTACTTCTACAAAAGTGGTCAGTCATTGGAATGGGCTGCCCGGAGAGGTGGTGCAGTCACAATCCCTGGAGGTGTTCGAGAAATGTTTAGATGTTGTACTGAGCAACGTCATTTAGTGAGGAAATATTGATGGTAGGTGGATGGTTATCTGGATGATCTTGGAGATCTTTTCAAGCCTTGGTGATGATTCTATTACACAAAAACTATATATATGCAAACATTATTACATCAAGTTTTTTAGTCATGTCTAGAGTGACTCAGGAAGAGATACAAGAAAATTGTAAGAAAATAACCTGACATTTCTAAATTGAACCAGAAATATATTATCTTGTGGGATCACATTCTTTTGCTATTGTTGCTTCCTGTGCTGTTATTCTTCTGATTGATCTAGAGGCTTTCAAGCAAGTTAATATCCCATGTTACTTGGAGGACATATTATTAATAACTGCTACACCAAGTCCCTTATTTTTATTTAGCAGCCACAGAAGATTTCAGAAATTCAACTGCAGCTGCCTGGATAACTTTATGAGTTATTTATCACTTTAGCACAAGCATTCCCTTTGAAGCCCACTAAACTGGGAAATGAAATAGACAATACACTTTCAATACTATAGGAATGTACGAGCTAGTTTTCCCTGTGAATGCATTTCATTTTTTCCTCTCTTACAGTGTGATCAGACACAGTTTCTTTAGACTGTATTCTAGATATGAGATAGAAAGAAGCAGGACTTTTTCAAGGTAGAATTTAAACTAAAAAAATAAAGGAAGGTTTTCTTTATTTCTTTTCCTTTTTGATAAAAAATCATCAGTGCCATTAAAGGGGAAACATGAGCTGCTTGTTCCTAGTACAAAAGAAATAAATTGGAGAAATTAGACTTATTGGTGAAGCCCAGGACATAGTAATACTTAAGACAATTGAGATTTCTGAAACAAAATTGTGAGACTTAACTGTCACATACTACTGGACCGTGTGTTTCCTTGTACCACATTCTGAACTTTTATTGTCTACATAATGGAATCAATTGAATGCTATCTAAGAATTAGTTTTGGTTCTTTATGAATGCTGGCTATTCACGTTTTGTTAGCTGTGCAATAAATGGAATATTTTCCGCTATTACCATCTTGTGTTAATCATCTGGACATAGCCTCAATGACGTTTTGTTGAAAACAGTGGTGCTTTCAAAAAAACAAACATTTCATTTGTTATTGTTTGTTTTGTATTTATTTTCAAAGGGGAGGGTGGAAGTAGGAGTGGTGAACAAATGGTTCTTGGCACATCAAGAGCACTTGTCCATCTGAAGAGGAATGTGAGATTTCTGGTAAGACAATATGAAGTTTTTCTTGTATTCTTCACTGGAATACCTCATTTTCTTCTGCATTGCTGAGATATTACAGACACATCTATATTGTTTCTGCTATACATTTGTTAAAGGATAGATTGGGAAAGTTTGAGTTACGAACTCCTGAAATACTGGTAAATATTTGCAAATGAAATTCTGCTTTGTGACCCAAGAGCATGCAAACGAAGCGTGTGAAATCTAAAACATTTGATGTTCTAGCTGCAAATTACTTCTCAACTTTTTGGAATCATGACTAATCACAGTAAGTTACAATTTTTTTCCTCTAGAAATTTTCTGTTCAGCATATAATTCATTCCAGAAAGCATATTACTAAGCTGTCTGTTGTGTATCTTCTGATAAAATAAGAGTTCAGCTTCTACTATAAGTATTGCTTTTCCTTCACTGCCTTGGTAGTAGTGGTTGTGTTTTTAAGGAATCAAGCATAAGCAGTTATAAATTTTGCCTCATGTAAATACATATTTTTTTTCATTTTTTCTGCCTTCTTCCTTCGTATGTTTTTTTATAATAGAAAATTTTCTATGATTATCAAGGAACAAAAATCTCTCATTCTGTTTTAAGCATGTTACAGCTTTTAGACTGTAAGCTTTAAAAAAAAAAATGCTTTGGGATACATTAATAACAAAAAAGTAAGTCAGTCCATCACTGTGTCTTTTTCCATGCTTCAGTCTGTGAAGGATACCATGGTGTGATTTCAATTTGCTAAGCAAATCGGTCTCACCTGTACAGTTGCACAATGTGTGATGACCAAAACATGTAACACTTTACGTAGGTCACTCCAAAAGTAATGCTTCATACTTAATTCCATATAAACTATAATAGGTACAAACAGTACAATAACACTATTTGGTAAAGCAAATTCTCAGATAAAAAATACTATGCTATGTGCTTCAGTTAATGGGTCATGTTAAACTTTCTGCTCAGCAGACAGTACCTAATCTTCTTGACAAGCTGTGACACACAATAACTCTCACTAAACATTACTGTAGTTTCTAATGGAGTTAGAGGAGAGGTGAAAAGAAATGATACACATCAAACTTGAATAAGTCTTTCTGCAAGTATAGCAGTAAGATTTTAAGGAGAAAACAGAAAGTGGATTCTCAAACACACACATTGCCTTGAAACAGGCATAGTGCATAAGAAATTGATTAATGAGTTTATGAGCTGTGCATCTACCGCATGTAGAGAGAGAAGGAAATGCTATTTTTTCTATCAACCTTTATATAAATGTGAGACTTTGCTTCCTCATCTGTCTTGCATACCATTACATAACTCCACAGTTGCATTGTTAATTATAGATTTTATTATTAAATAGTTTTACTCATAGACTGGCATGAGTTCATTGTGTTTTTATGATAATTATCTGAACAGGTATGTGATTCTTAAAAGTTGAATGTTTAAATAATAATCAAGTGCTTAATACTTTATTGAAATCTTCTGATACACACAGTGAACTTTAAAAGTTAGCGTAAGAAACAGTAGCTTAAGGTATTGTGGCAGAAAATATTCAGCAGTCAGTTCATTATGGTGGATAAACATAGCTGTCACAGTCCAGAGGATATGAAGCAATCTTGCCTTGAGAGCTGCATGAAAATTGTGCCCTGTTTAGAATTAGAACTTATGGTAGCTGAACATCTTCCAGTGTGTAACAGTTCCAGAAAATCCACAGAAGCATTCTGTAGCCTCTGCAGAAGTGTTTTTGTTTTTTTTCTTGAATGCCAGTGACCTGAAATGCATCAGGTAAATTTACCTCTTAAATTCTATGTCTAAATATATACATATATATATACGTGTGTGTGTGTATATATGTATGTGTGTGTGTGTGTGTGTGTATATATATATATATATATCTTGGGGAAAGAACAAATGGGAGCTCCTCCATTTTGCAGGTAATGTAATTTATTTTCAGTTTATGCCTTTTTATTATGTATGAAAAACAAGAAAAATAACTTGAATCATGGCTGGTGTTCAGCTAATTGTGATACTCTTTGAGTAACTACTTATGTCTGGTTGAGTTTTCTGTAGACAATGAAGTCTTTCAGTTGGGTTTATATTTATTTCAAATATCTGCTTCAGTGTTGGAGCTGTGATCTAAATATGCTGCTACACACATTACTTCATCAAAATCTTAATTAAATAGTTAAAATTACTTTTTTTAAAATTACTTTAAAAATTCTGCATTCAAAGGATTCATAAAAAATAAGACAGGTTTCTATAAAACATATATTTTTCTCTGAAATTTTTAACTTCTGAGTTAGAGTAGTTTCTTATTTGTTTGAGGCATAAGCTACTGTTGGTTTCATTTTACCTTTGCTTTTGAGGAAACATTTTTAATAACATAACACTGATTACTAAGATTTTATCTAGATGCAGAAAACAATTATGTACACAGTATAGAGAAAAAATATAATACATGATGCAAACATTGTACTAGTTATGTGATAGAATTTACATTCCTTTTTTCTTTTTTGTCAATCATAAGAAAAGGCAGAACTTTAGAGGTAGTACTTTCGTTTATTTGGCAGAAACTAGTCAAGTAGATGATGTTACTTTAAAACATAACTGTGTTTCAAAATAAGCAGTTAGGACTTTTTCTTTATTTAAGAATGAATATTAAAACCGTTAAGACAAATAAAGCTGAATCATTATATTCTCTTCCTCCTCTTCACCCTCTCCTGTCACTTTTATAAGAAGTGAAGTTACTTCAGTTGGAGTAAGACTAGCTTATGGATGAGAAGTTTGTCATCACTGAATGTGAAATAACCCTTTTTATCGACATCTTCCTTCTAGATTTTGCTCAAGTGTTCATCCTTTTTATTCTTATTTATGTATGTATGTATATACTTATCTACATGGTAATAGAATCACAGAATGAAAAAAAAAATTATTTAAACATCCCTGAATGGAGTGTGATGTATTTGGAGCAAGTGGGACTGATTATTCTAAGAACTGTTTTTGTTCACTCAAATATGGAAAATCTACCGTAAGATCATTATACTATGGTGTCTTTTGATTTCAAACCTGTTGATGATTGTAGCAGCAAAATCTTCATTTTTAAGCATAGATGTTATTATTTAAATAGCTCCAGATTACTTTTTCTCTGTAAATCTATCATCACTGTTATTTAAAAGAAAACAAAAGCAACCTCTTTCTAATACAAATAGAGGCAAAACTGAAGTCCATACTTATTAAGACAAAAGTTCTTTGCTATATTTATTTTCAATAAAATAAATCTATTCAACAGAAGGTATCTTAAATACACATATATTTTTTTCTGCTATGTGTAGTATGGTCATGAGATACGATTTTAGGAAAATACAATAGGAGTATATGCTATCTAATTCACAGCTGATAGCTGAAGTGTTGAGAGCTCTACTAGATCTGCTCCTTTATGTGGCCCGGTGCCCAAGGACTAAATTAGCAGATTTATTCTGTCATATTATTTAATATGCAGAGCACATGAGCTCATTAGTAGAGTTCAAAACTCTATCAAATTACCTTTAATAAACAACCTCAGAAATATTTTTCATCTCTCATACTTTGAAGATGCATCAGATGGGGGGGGGGGAAAGAAGAATGCAGAGGTCTTGAAAGCTGTAGTTTCAGTTAGTCTAAAGAGCAACCTTTGTGTTGAAATGCAATTGGCTATCATGGCAATTTTAAATAAATTAATTTATTTCCCATGAAAAGCCTCTGATTAAGCAGCATGTTAAATATTTGTTGCCCAGGGCAACTATTTCTGTTGTGGCTAGAATGTAAAGGAAACAAAATAAGACACATTTTGACTTCAGATAATCAGATGGATTTAAGGCTTTTTCCGAAGATTTTATGACCTGACAGTTTATAATGGAAACTTCTGTTTTTTCTTGTTCTTTATTACACAAACTTTTCTCTCTAACACAGTGTGTAATGTAACAAGATAATAGACATGGCATCTGCAAACCTTATGCATAACTATACTGTTCCTCTAGTGTATTTTGCACAAGACAAAATGTTCAATTTGGACAATTTCTTGATGGCACTAGAGTTTGCTTAATTTATTGGTGTGTTTTTTTTGTGAGTAAATGCAAACCCTGGTGTTTCAGAAGGTAACAATTATTTTTCCTACCACATTTGCTTTGAATTTTTCTTTTCCCTCTGAAATTATGAAGTATATGATCCCATCATACAGTAGACATTAGTATAGAAAAATCAGAGCTTTCTGACCTGCGTCAGTATGTTCATATGACACACTAAGATGCCTTGCAGGCTCACCGAGTTGAATTTACTTTTTATGTGCTGCTTTTTATAGTATTGTTTGTTGGTTTCTAAATTCAGTTACAATAATTTGTAGTAGTCCCTGCCCTGCCCCCCCCCCCCCAAGCCCAGCCTCATTCA
>VXAB01013366.1:5451-34186 GCA_013399175.1 Odontophorus gujanensis
TTTTGAGAATGGATATTTTCAAGATGCCAGATATTGATCAGAGCTTGCTAAATATGTATCAATAGATGCGTCAAAAAATCGATTTGTTCTTCTGTAACAATGCAGAAAATAAAGACATAATAGTTTATAGCAAGCCAAGGTCATATTAAAGAGTCTATTTTATCACTTTTACCTCTTTGCCAAATATATGTGCAGGACAGGTGTATTTCCAATGCTGCTGAAGTCACATAATTTACTTGTGACTACCATGAGGGACACTGTGACATAGAACAAGGGAAGAAAATTAATTTCATGACAGGTCAACTGCCAATAAAGGAGCTGGTAGGAAGTGAAGATTTTTTTTTTTATTTTTTCTATTTTTTTTTTGTGAAAGGCACCTCAAGGACTGCTCAACTACAAAAGCAGATGAACTTTCTTTTCACACTTACTCCATATACTAGGCTCAGTATACGTGAACAGGAACAGAATGCTGCTTCTCCACCCTGGCTTTCTGAAGGAGCTTGCCAGTCTTAAATGAACCCAGCTGTGGATGCCCATCTCAGACATGATTTACACATCCATTTCATCCAGGAGCTGCTGAGCCTCAGAAGGACCTGTGAGACTATCCAGTCCTACAGTAAGCTCTGACCCTTCTGGCTGGCAGTGCACAGCCAACACTGGGGAAGTTCCTCACACTGGGACATTCAGCGTGGTAACACCAGGCTACAGGGAGAACAGGGCCGAGGGGCTCCCTGAAGGCATAAGGCAGAGCTAAAGCCTCTCAAAGGCAGCCTGTTCTCTGGTGTCTGCCTTTCTGACTGGGGAAGCAGACCAGCTGCTTGCAGGGATTCTCCATGCTCCCATCCAGGTGTTGTGTAGCACCCTGTGATCTTTGCATGCTTTCATGGCAGAAGGATGACTTATTCCATAGTTGGAGCTTTCAGGTTTCAGGAGCTGCTGAGTGCTGCAGACTGAGAGTGGGGATGCTGTTTGGGAAAGCTGCTCTAGTGTTGTGGTGGGGGTTAAACTAGATGGCTGTCATCTGTCATTGCATACTACAAATAATACCTCATTGCCTGGTACTAGTTTCATTGTGAACAACTCTTTTGAAAATATTGTGGTAGCTATATATATAGCAGGGTGTTGAGGCTTCTATTTTAGATTTAATTTTGCTCCTTAATAACAACGCGCAGTAGATTTGCCAAACATAGCACTCACTCTCCAGGCTAAATTGTACTTGCTCAGCCTGATGTACAAAATCTTAAATGCAACTAAATAACACCCATCTGGCACAGTTCAGACCGTAGCTTTCTGTACCACTTTTATTCATGGTACAGATGTGGTAGACAAATACAAAATAAATTTTGGGGGGAAGTGTCAGATGCAAATTAAGAACAATTAGCAGTAAGAATGGAAAAATCCTCCCTAAAATGAAAATTCTGTTCAGAGAGCATGTGTGAAAGTCAGTACTGACTGCTTGCCTGAGGTAGGTTTAGGGTTGATCGTGTTTTAAGCCTGTGAAAATCCATTCATTAGAGATAATGTAGTTTTAAAAATACACCTGATTCTCAGGCTCATGTACCTGTTTATCTGCAGCTATAGGCTTGGTGCTTTGCTACCAGAGCCTGTGTTTCCACAGCTGATTTCAGTTCCAGGATGATAATTGTCTGCAGTGCCAAGGGATAAGAATTAAGAAAGCTTAGGCTCTAAACTGAGCACACTGATGGGGATGGCAGGACATCAGGTGGGGCTTGGGGAATGGATTCAAGTGCTACCTTTTCCTACATCACCTAGGTTAATAAACCTGTGTTGGGCATATGACAAAGCTTAGGTCAGCCTGTTCCAGTGCACCTATCAGCAAGCAAGAGCAGGGCAATGAAGGCTATGACTCTTGCCTGAAGGTTGGCAGAAGCCATGGGCCATGTACTGCACTGTCCCACTGCAGCAAGAGCCCTATCTCTGCCTCTGCAAATGCAGAAGTTTGTAGACAACCACTGACAAGCTCCTGCAGCTTTTGTGTAACATCCTAACTGCTCAGAGAAAACTGCTAAATCAAAGGCTATTGATTTTAACCAGACAAGAAAAGCCAGACTCTGAAGTGCGGCTCAGCATTGCTGATCCCAAGAGAAACTGCATTTCCTTAAATGGATGTCCCAGGCGTTGTGCCACCCATATTTTCAGGGACTTGATGTCACTTGGAGGTTTTCATTCTCTCTTTGTGAATGTGGTCTTCCTCTGTGCCTGTGCAGCATGGTGAAGGGTGGCCTTGTGGCTCCTGAGGGGGATTTGTCACCACCAGCCATCACAGTGTTAAGTCCCCGATGAGTTCTAATTCCATCTATGTGAGAAAAAAAGAAGAGTAAGTAGGAGTCATTGTCAAAGGACTAGCAGCTGCATACCCTGTGACCCAGTCCTACCAGCTTCAAGAGGAGTTACACATTTGCACAATATGCAGGATTCATAAAACAGTAAAGCTCCTACATGAATGTTTCAGTTACTCAGTCCTAGTACAGATACAACAATTTTTCTTCCCTCTAGTCTCATTTTGATGCCTTTTCCTATGATTGCAGTTTGGTACATGGTACAGTATTATTTCTTTCCTTTTCCTTTTCCTTATCCTTTTCCTTTTCCTTTTCCTTTTCCTTTTCCTTTTCCTTTTCCTTTTCCTTTTCCTTTTCCTTTTCCTTTTCCTTTTCCTTTTCCTTTTCCTTTTCCTTTTCCTTTTTTTTCTTTTTTTCTTTTATTCTTTGTGATTCTGAGCAAGGACTTTCTTCAAGAATTAGTAATATGAGTGTCTCTGCTTCCTTATTTCAAGATGAACTGGCAGCAGAGCCTCACTGATCATCTTGCTGGCTCCTTTTACAAAAGCAGATATCGCTGTCAAACCCAGCATCAGAGGAAGCTTCTGTTTTTGGGAGCTCTGCCTGACACATCTCACCTCCACTTTTGGTACTCATGGCCATGACAAAGGCATTGGGTCCTTGTGACTTTTGGCACAGTTGTGGTGTCCATGCAGGGACACTTTCAGCAGTATGAAAGATTCTGTTGTCTCTGTCTGTTGCCAATTTGCATGTTCTTCTGTGGCTGTGCTCTAGATCTGCTACTTTCTGTGCTACTTTGACAGTTTGTACGGACTTCTCAATACTTTTCCCAGACATCATCGCTTTTAGCGCTATGTGGCTTCCAAGACCTGGCATATGTCTATTGCCTTTTTGCAAGCACAAATTTTTCTCCCACTTAATAACCTCTCTTCCAGCCTTCTGTCCGTCACATGGAACACAATTTTGTCTTTAAGCATATCATTTTCAGTAATCTTAGATTCTTGCTACTGTCATCCCATCTCAGTTGGGCTATTGGTCAATCTCATTTGTTCCAACATGATGAGGACAAAATTGGTGCTGCTCAAATACCAGGCTCATTCTAGGGTTACAGTGTTTCCTAAGTATTTTTAAAATGTCCAGAAAAATACTTTTTGTCTTCTAACTGCTGAACTGTTAGTGTTGATAGGCTTCAAATGCTTTCTCACCCACAAAAACAGGGATAAACTAGCCACAAAGACCAGACTTGAAATTTTTCTTTTATTTTACTTCATCAACCAGGTAAAAGTACTGTTCCCCTCTCTCCAGTTCTCCGCTGCTAGGCAGTAGCTGCACATGACTGTGCAATTCAGGTTAGGATGCATCGCCTTGTCTTTGAGGTTTTCTGTCTAATGCACTCTACACTCTCCCTCCATCTTCCTCTAAAACTAGGTATTGAAACACATGGTGCATTGATGAATATCGTTAGCATAGTAATATTCTGATAAAATCTGGGTCTGTTAGTGTGCTAAACTTCTGCTAATGGTTCTTCAGACTGGGGCTGAAATCTCAAATCCTGCTTTTTGCTCAGGTCATTATGCTCCCTTCCCTTCCCTCCCCACCTCCCTCTTAGCATTTCCCTGCAAACTAGGAAGAAGCAAAGTACCTGTGCTGCCACTGCTGTAGAGCTCTGTGCTTGCATGAGGCCCCCACCCCAGCCCCATGGGGAAGCAGCAAGCTCTAGCAGAACCTGCAGTTAGTGGGGTGAACCTCCAGCTGTGGAGCATGGGCAGGGTGCTGGGTTATTCATTTGCCCGTGCTATATGAGCAGATGGGCTGGAGAGCAGTGTGTTGCCACAGCACGTGCATCCAGAAATGAGAAAACAGGGATGCCCATATCAGTAATTCTTAGACTAGATATTAGGAAGATATACCTTACTGTGAGGGTGGTGAGATGCTGGAAGAGGTTGCCCAGTGAGGCTGTGGGTGAACCTCCCTGGAAATACTCGAGGCTAGGCTGGATGGGGCTGTGAGCAATCTGGTCTAGATGGAGGTCGGCAGGGGGGTTGAAAATGGATGATCTTATAGGTCCATTCCAACTCGAAGTGTTATATGATTCCATGATTCTATGAAGGCGCTGCTCACAATCACAAAGGAAAGTATGGGTGCTCCATGTACCACCTGCAGTGATAGAAAAAGGCATCATGATAAATTTAGAGGGAATATCTAGTGAGAGGAGCTATTCCCTTTGCAGATGGAAGGCAGGGACAGTAACCAAGCAGGAGAAGCATATCCCTGTACCTTCACTGATTCTCCAGGCAATTCTCCAGGGAGTCCTGAGAGATAGGAACACTGCATCCAGAGTTTCTGCTCAGAATGCTAAAAAAGCAGAAGCAGCTGAACTTAAAAAATGAAAACTGCAAATGCCTCCAGGCAGATAAGAAGGCAAATGTTACCTTTAGTCACACTGAATCACAGAATCATAGAATCATTACTGTTGGAAGAGATCACTAAGATCATCTGGNTACCTTACTGTGAGGGTGGTGAGATGCTGGAAGAGGTTGCCCAGTGAGGCTGTGGGTGAACCTCCCTGGAAATACTCGAGGCTAGGCTGGATGGGGCTGTGAGCAATCTGGTCTAGATGGAGGTCGGCAGGGGGGTTGAAAATGGATGATCTTATAGGTCCATTCCAACTCGAAGTGTTATATGATTCCATGATTCTATGAAGGCGCTGCTCACAATCACAAAGGAAAGTATGGGTGCTCCATGTACCACCTGCAGTGATAGAAAAAGGCATCATGATAAATTTAGAGGGAATATCTAGTGAGAGGAGCTATTCCCTTTGCAGATGGAAGGCAGGGACAGTAACCAAGCAGGAGAAGCATATCCCTGTACCTTCACTGATTCTCCAGGCAATTCTCCAGGGAGTCCTGAGAGATAGGAACACTGCATCCAGAGTTTCTGCTCAGAATGCTAAAAAAGCAGAAGCAGCTGAACTTAAAAAATGAAAACTGCAAATGCCTCCAGGCAGATAAGAAGGCAAATGTTACCTTTAGTCACACTGAATCACAGAATCATAGAATCATTACTGTTGGAAGAGATCACTAAGATCATCTGGTCCAACTGTCAGTCATGTGGGCTGGAAGGATCCTCTGGAGATCACCTAGTCCTGGCAGGAGAATATGGCACTGGCACACTGCTCAGTGCACAAGATTGGTTGATACCATACCACAGAGCCTGTCCTGCCAACAGCTGCATCATTCACATAGATTCCCCACTGACCATACAAACATGAGAAAAATAGCACGACCTTCTAATACAAATAGAATCCTTATTCCATGCTGACTCTCACTGTATTTTCAAGAAATTCAGTTAAGCCAGTGAAGGGTGAATAGTAAACCTTATGGGCAGAAGGGATGCACATGCAGCACCCAGCAGCTTTGCAGCCAGAACAAGCCAGAGCAGCTGTATTCACTGTCTAACAACCTCAGTGCTTCAGTCCAGCCTGGAGTGAACATGCTGTCCCCGCTAACCTGTTTTTAATAAGAGTACTTCCCACACAAAGTAGTCAGACACTGACTATGCCCTAGTGAGGAAGGAAAGTGAGGTTGTGCTTCAGTCAAAACCATCCCAAATCTTGCAGGCCACGTGCAGCCCAGCACAACCCGTCCTATGGTCTCCATCTACCCCACACCATGGTGATGGTGGCTCTGCCTCATGGGGTGGCCTGGTCTGGCCCCAGACATGCACCCAATGCTCACAACTACACATCAGTGTGTGACTGGCACTGCCTTGCTTCTCCAAAAATACTGCCTCCTGTTATATGATGTCAGTCCATACCACCACAGGTAGATGTTGATTATATGGCAGTAGTGGTTGAACCTTTTCCCCAGTATCAGCAGAGTCCCAGTGTTTGGTGTTCCTTCTAGGTATATGTAGAGAGTCCTGTCTTAGTGTGTGAATAAGCACCTGTGGCAAATCTAATTGGCATAGAGGAGATGCTGCACTATGAGAACAAGCACCTCTGCCTGTAGATGTCACTACTTTGAATAATGTGAATTTGCACTAAATCTATTATTTGTCTCCTGCTCCTTTTATCTTCTAGCGTCTTTCTGAAGTACATGTCACGTGCATTGACCAGTCCTTATGGAAGAAAATTGCTTACTGGAAGCTCAAGATAGATGATAGAAGAGTATATTTCCAGTGATTTAAAACTCAAAGAAAGGCTTGTGGGCGAGATTCCTAATAATGACATATTATTTAATAATGACCTTAAAGATCACAGAATGACAGAATTGTAGGGAGTGGAAGGGACCTCTAGAGATCATCTAGTCTAACCCCCTGCCAAAGCAGGCCTCCTACACCAGGTGGCACGGGTAGGCATCCAGGCGGATCTTGAATATCTCCAGAGAAGGACTCTCCACAAACTCTGTGGGCAGCCTGTGCCAGTGCTTCATCACCTGCACTGTGAAGTTCTTATGCACATTTGTGCGGAACTTCCTATGCTTCAGCTTTTGACCATTTTCCCTCTTCCTATCACCATGCACCACTGAAGAGTCCACCTGAAGAATCTCCTCTGCCAGTTCCCAGTGCATTCCATTGAGGCCCATGGATTTATTTACATTTATGTTGTCTAGACACTCTTGGATCATCTCCTCCCCCATCAAAGCCTTCAGTTTCCCAGACTATTTCACTTTTCTCCAGGGTTCCAGTTTCCCAAAGAGAAAGTCTTTGCCGTGAAGACAGAAGCAAAGACATTCAGTATCTCCACTTTCTCTGCATACATCCCCTGTTACCAGAACACCCCTCATTTAGTAGGGGATCCACATTTTCCCTAGTCTTCCTAAACTAACTTTTAAGTTGACATACTTTAAAAAGCCTTTCTTATCTCCTTCACCAGTTTCAATATCAGGTTGTCTTTAGATTTCCTTGTCGCGTCCCTGCAGACCTTGACAACATTCCTATATTCTTCCCAAGTGTTCTGACCCTTTTTCCACATTTCATGGACCTTTCTCTTCCCTTTGAGTTTATACATGAGTTCCTTGCTCATCCACACATGCCTCCTGCCACCCCTACCTGATTTATTACTCACAGGGATGCACCGATCCTGAGCTTGGAAGAAGAGCTGTTTAAATGCTGACCAGATCTCACAGGCCCCCTTATCTTCTAACACTCTAGCCCATGGGATAGCTCCAGGAATGTCCTGGAAGAGACCAAAGTCGGTTCTCATGAAGTCCAGGGTAGCAATCCTACTTTTTGATTTGCTTCTCCCACTCAGGATCTTGAACTCCAACCATCCTGTGACTGCTACATCCCAATCAGCCCTCATACTTCACTTCCCTAACAAACCCATCCTTACTAGTAAGAACAAGGTCCAGTAACACCCCATCCCTCATCAGCTCCTCCGCCACCTGCATCAGAAAGTTATCTTCAACACATTGCAGAAACTGGTTGAAGCATGCATGCCTGGCTGTGTTGCTTACCCAGCAGATATTTGGATAATTGAAGTCCCCCATAGTCATTTCTGGAAATGAAAATTAATGTAAGGATTATGTCCTGCAAATACAGATCTGTTCTCTTATCTTTTTGCTATGGATTCCGTAGCCTTGTAAATATCTTACACATATCTGCTATTCCTTTTTTGTTGATCTTAGGCATAACTAAGACTTTATCTCATTGATGAACTAGTGAAGGAAAAAATAAAGAAGGAAAAAGCAATTTAACTGAAGCTATCCTTAAACAGAGTATTTAAATACCACTCAGGGTGAAAGCTATTATAGGATTGTGGGGTCATATGATGACTTGGGATCTGCACAGGGAGCAGTTGATAGCTCTATCTGCCTGACTTCAGAACTCTCTGGAAGCCATGACTCA
The DNA here is from genome assembly GCA_013399175.1 of Odontophorus gujanensis. Classification (NCBI taxonomy): domain Eukaryota; kingdom Metazoa; phylum Chordata; class Aves; order Galliformes; family Odontophoridae; genus Odontophorus; species Odontophorus gujanensis. The sequence goes on from VXAB01013366.1 coordinate 13,602, forward strand.
TGGTAGTGTAGACTAGTGGCTGTCTAGTATAGGACTTGGGCTCAGAGGTGGCTCTTACCCAGACATCTCAGTGAAAGCATAGTACCGACTTTTCTCTGTGTGAGTTACATATTCAAGTACCCTTTCTACAAACCAGCACTAACCAAGATCCCTAACAAACTCTGTCACTCCTGAGATAGTCTCTGTTGCCCTTTCCCCTCCCCATGCATGTTCTGTTTTTGTGAATAGGTTAGTGATGGGAGAGGGCTGTGTGGAAACATATTATATAACCTTGCTTTGCATATGTGTTGCTAGTGGTTACCTTCTGAAATCTTGGATCATGATACCCATTCAAAGTCAGAGGACACCTTTACAGTTTTAGTGGAATAAGTCTTTATAGTATTATCAGATTAGTCATAGAGTGCATTTAAAATGCACGTAGATTAGTCATTTAAAGGGTAGTTTCTGCTGTCTGGATAGGTAAGAAGAGCCTGATTCTCCAGAGCCCTTCATATAGAAAGAATAGCAGCTGCTACCTTCGGGTGACCCCAGGAGCATGCTACAGAAGTTTCCTGTGCCTTGCAAGAGCCAGCGAACACCAGCATTTTGTCCCAGATTTTGTGAGTGAAATTCTGATTAGCTTTAGCAGTGATCTAAGTGGTCCTTCAGAATTGACTCTGAATAAGATAAAGTCATCTCTGAGGACAATGATAATAGCTATTATCCTGGATGTATAAAGAGGAGGCTGATAGAAAAGATGGCAGATGTGAAAGTGAGACCTGTCAGGTCTTTAAACATCCTACAGCAGGTCAATAGACAGGTGTGTGGTACTAGAAAATCTTACACAATTCTTACTGCTCAGGACATGTCTCGTGACTCCATATCCTTTGCATATCCTTTCATATTTGTGAGTGATGGATATGAGGCTGAGGAAGAACTTTGCATTCTAGGTGGACTCCTATTTGTTATAGTTGGCTCTAATACTAAAGGATAGTTCCTAAGGAAATTGTTGGAAGATCTACCAGTACTCTTCAAGTATGCAGACCAGAATGTCTGCTGTCCATCTTACACAAGCTTAAGAAAAATGCTCTGAGCCTTGTTGTTTACAGAAGAATCCCAAAATCTGTATGTTTGGCGAGGACTGTTTATAGAGTCACATGGATCTCTCCCAGAAGCTGAAGTTTTCCAAGGATTCAGGCTGCTAACCATAAATTCTATCAGGGTAATTTGCATGAAGTTTCCATCAAATTTTTCTGTACAAATTGCAAACCAGGTTGCTGAATCATCAACCAAACTGTAGTGCCAGCTTCCGTTTTTATGGGGGCCAAATGAAAAGTACCTTTATATACAGAGCAAAAAAAGTTCCGTAAGTCTTAAACTAAAGTCTTAAAGTCTAGTGAAATCGTAAGTATTTGCCTATCTATAATGAGTTTAACTCTTATATTTCAGATTATATACAGTAAATGTTTTCTTATATCTGATTTTACCACTTACAAAGTGAATCAATATTCCTTGCTCTCTTTATAATGTCTGAAGCTGGTTTTAGCCATATCCAACGGTTGTATTTGTTTACTGATCAGTAAATGACCTTGGTGACTTTTTGTAGCTCTAGTATATGTAGCTCTGGTGTCTTACTTTGATTATATTTTCAAGTTTTTTACTCTCTTCCCATGTCTGTACACTTCTGTACTGCATTTTAATTCTATAATGGTCACACAGAATGGATACTTTCTGTTGCTTTATCTCTCTCTCAAAGACAGCAGAAAACTGGGGGTCCTGCTCCCTTTTGGAGGTAATACCACTCAGAGAGCTACCATCTGTGTTTAATATAATTTTCAGCTATCAATATATTTCCAGATGTCCTAATTGAAAGAAACAATATAGTTATTCCTTTTGTAGCTGGAATTTGTTTCCTTTACTCACTTCTAGCAGTACAGTGTGAAACCTCTTTAATGACTCTGTTTTTTTCAGACTCCTTAAAAAATGACTTTTCATGACATTTTAAACTCAGTTCTCTAACATTTGATTTTTTACTCTTTTTTTTTTGTTGTTTGTAAACTAATAGTTCTGGATGCTGAAAAATACGTTGACATTCTAAGTTACTTCGTTTTAAAGAGATAAACTGTTCTAGTTGGTTTCACATCATCTTTCCCTGTTTTTCTCAGATAATCCTCATGAAACAGACTCATCTTCTCCTCATGAAAGTTATGATGCAGCTATTTCACAAGTGTTTCCATTCAAGATATCAGATTTCTAGACATACACTTGTACAAATGAGTATTTTTTGTTTCTTCAATTTAAAATATTACCTTTCTACTGCAAGAATATTTTTTAATAGAAGGAAAGATTGCACATTTTATAAGGCTTGGCATTTTTATTCTGATTTTTAATACAGCTCAGCAGCTAGAGAAGAACTAGAAAAGAACCGGTAGCAATGAAAAATAGTTTTCTTGAGGATGGAAGAGAAGGGAAAAACTAAAGGCCAATACCTGGAAGGGCAGAGAGAATAGCCTAGGTTAGGACATAGTGAACACTGACAATGAAACAAAACAGGGCAAAACTGATTTGTTACAGAATATGAATTACTATTAGTCTTGCATGGCTGGGTGAAACAGTGCTCCTCCTCAGAGCAGCACCTCTCAGAAAGTGTGTAAACTTTCTACAAAAGCATTTTGGGATCTTGCTTCTTTATGCTATCATTTGCCAAAACATCTCAATTCCAATTTTCTCATTAGACACAGGACATTCATCTGGGTTGGTGGGAAACTACTGCTTACTAGCAAATACATTTCATTTCAATGTAAGCTCTATTCTTAAAGCTAACCATGTTAAAGAAGCTCAGGTGGAACCTTGTTTTCATTTTGTTAGCCTGGACATTCCCTTGTATTAAATGGGTATGCTGTTCGGATGTCTTTTCTTGCCTGAAAACTACAGGTACAGCAGCACCTGAGCTCTGATTGACGGCAGGAGTTGCTTGAAAAGTTGTGCTCTACATGAGAGTTCTCTCATCCACGGGACAGGAAGATGCAGTTTTATTGCTTCAGGTTGCTTAAGCAGTTTTGATACTTCTCTCACAGTCAAGTTAGGGTGAATGAAAATGTGGAAGGAGCTAAAGGCTGCAAAAGAAGCTGTTCTGGACACTGACTCTTTGAGGTCAGTGTGCACATCAACACTGTTGTAAGCTGTACCTGCTCACTGGACAATACAAAGACACAATTTTTTTTTTTCCTCCAAAGTAAACTACTCAAATAAATACAGGTTTAGGCCATACACTGCACTCAGTGGCACTCCATAAATAGTTCATCCTTTTTGAAGTCTAAAGAGACCAAACAAGGAGCTGTTAAATGTCCTTGATTTCTCTGCTTTTAAGTAAAAGTACATATGGTCACACATCAACCATTCACAAAGCTTTGAATAATATGACGTCAGTGGAAAATGTAAGCATCAGTGGAAAATGCTGTTTTAAATCACTCCTTCCTCAGACAGCAGAATTCAGCAGCGACTGGAAGGCTGTGCTGTCCCTCTGTAAAGCCGGAATTTCTCTTCCTTCATTGAGAAATGCCGTCTGTTTGATATACAGCAAAATGAAGTGGAGCAGATGTAAATCCAGAAGACCAGGTCATCAAGTCCCAGGCTGGACCTTGCACTAATTAAGAGAAATCTCTGCAAAAAGAATGTTTTGATCCTGTTGAACTTTACAGTAAGACTCAGTGGCACTGTGACACAGTTCTGTACCTTTTACATTCACTGAAAGAGCGAATTCTTCCTCTGTATAACGATTTCAAGGTTGGTGGAGCTGATCTCTGCTTTTCTGAAAAACTGATCATTTATTATTTTAACCTGCAATAAGGTATTAAGCAGGTGAGTCTGCAGTAACTTTGTCTCCTGATGCAAATACATTATGACTTAGTCCATAATGATGCTATCAGTATTATTCAAATTGTACAAAATACTGTCACTGAGTGTAGTTATTTTTTGATTTAGCACTGACCACTTCCCCCAGTTATCTTTTGTCCCTGCCCTGCTTGATGCAATTACTTGGCTCTGGATCTTGTTCTCTAATGCACAGCACCACACCAAAGGGGACAGTGCTCTGCTGTCCCATGGAGGCGTAGGGGAGGGCTCATACTTTTTTTCCAGGACTGAAGATGGTGGAGGCACGTGGATGGACTGCATTGCTTTATCTTGTCATTACTCACTGATATTCTTGAAACCAAGACAATGATGACAAGATATCCATACCATGGATATTTTGTCATCATTGTCTTGGTTTCCCAGTACCCCTGTTGCTCCCTCTGCCCTCTCCCTGGGATGGCTGTGAGGTCAGGGCACCCAGTGGCTGCCTTGTTGCCGGGGAAATTGCACATGGGCAAGGTTGCAGGGTCTGTCTGGACTGGATGGATCCAACCATGTTGGATCGGTTAATTGCTGTGCAAGCCTTTGGACTAGTGATAGCTCCTGGCAGAGAGGAGGCTGTAGGGCTGCAGAGCCTTCTCCATTGAAAGGCAGTGCCCCCAGGAGCCGTCTCCTGATCTCTGCCCTTCATCTGCTAATTCTGTGAGCAGTTGGAAATAATTAGCTTCTGAGTGGCATGGGCAGCTAATTTACTGTTACATTTGGGGACACACAAGGGCTTGCATGTGCCCCAGTCCCTTTGAACACAGGGTTAGTGCACAGAATGAGCTCTCTTTGCTCTTTTTCTAACACCAGCCTCATTTGAGAGAAAATCTCTGTGCTGCAGTCACAGTGCTTTAGCTGCTCTGTCAATAATAGCGATGTGCTGTTACTGAACTCGCTCCTGCTCATTATGGTCAAATGGTTAGCTTTTGAGAATATGAGAAGGTTCACACATTTCATTTTGTTTATTCAAGTGACATCTGTGAGTGCTAGCATATCACCATAAATGCCCTTAGCAGTTACTGCGTTTTCCACCATGGTCTTATGAAGTAGCAAATAAGACTTGAGAGAGATCTTCAATTAGAAATGCTGGAAGCATGTGATAACCACAGATTAAAGATGGTATTCACCACTCTATTTCAAATTTTCCCCTTACTTAAGCGCTATGAGTGCTGCCGGGAGTCTCATGGCAATGGGACTGCTCCCTAGATGTAGGCTGTACTCTTTCGTAGGTGCGTAGCTCTTGCCCTGTCGGGATTGCAGTGCCTCAATGGGGTACCTCACTGCCCTTCCATGTTGGATCGGGCAGGCTTCTCACAAGACACCTGTGCCGTCTAGATGTCTCATTGTATGAGCTCTACAGGTCACACTTCCTTATGGTGCTCCAGACATCTCTGAGAATGGAACATAACTGCCCATTCAACTGAGAGGCTGCTAAATTTTCCTAAGATATTTATTTAAAGAAATAACATCGTCACAATTAACATTTTCAGGAGCACTGCAGAAGAGAGATTCTCTGCTTGCCTTCCCTCTCTCTTCCACTCTCCCTGCAGATTTCAAGCACCTTCCTGTGTTGTGCTCAGAAGCACAAGATATGACTACTCAGGCTGTGTCAGCCCTCTGCTGTTTTTCCAACTCCCTTCTGGTATCCTCGTGGGAAACTCTTCACGCAGCAAGGTGCATTTCTTTTGTGGGGGTGTGTAATTCTATGTTTGCTGCAGGAACTACAGGCTGACATCTGAGAATACCATTAGGTCCCATTCAGAGCAATCCATTCAATGATCCAGGGTCATAACAACTTCTATGCATGCCTTTTTAGGAGCAGTACAGCCAATAGTGTAACATAGGGCAGCTGGTCATACTTTAATCTGATATGGATATCTTCAGCTTTGGAAAAGCTTTACCATTGTACACCACTTTGCTTCGGCCTTTGTAGTATGCCTGCTTCTGAGACAGGCTTTGGTAACTGCTAACACAAGTTAGCTTGACTGTTGTAATTAGGTGAATGAGCTCATCTTAAAGCGAGTTATGGGTTCATGATGGGCAAAGAGCCATTGCCCTTGTAACATGGGGCTGGGGATGGCTGCTCTGTGAGTCATGCAGGGCAGTGGGTTGGACTTGCCTGTTACTCTGTGCATGTTGCTGCTTTTCTCTGCAGATGATCTCACCAGGCAGCTTGTTTGGTTTTTCCAGTGAAAATTACACTACCTTATTGTATAATTTCTAAAAACCCAGGGGAAAAACATTAACTATATTATATTCTAACTATAATTAAATAAAAACTGATTTAGTCCCTGAATTTTTACTGTATCTAAAAAGAAAAAGAATAAATGAAGAAACAATTTTATTTAGCCACAGTTGTGCAAATTGGACTTATGCATGTTACCATCTTGGATACTGTCTGACTTTTTATAATCTTGAGCTTTGGATTATCTTCTTAACTAGGCATGGTTTTCCTGCAGTACCTCACAATGTGCAATCCAAAAACACAGTCAAGACGCAAGGAAACAGTGCTATGCTATGATCTCCTTTTTCATGCTTGCAGTAGCAATCAGGCATGGGTTTTATGTAGAATTGCGTAGTGAGACCTATTTTTACAGAGTAGTTCAACTGAAAGTGTCATATGAAGTTCACTGAGTCCAACCAACGGGTCACTTCAAGGTTTAACAAAAGTTGAGAAAATTAAGGAGAAAAGCACATCACAATAGTCAGACCCTGAGACAACCCACAAGCTTGCTCATATGGTCTGTCTGATAACAGACCATATTTTGTGCAATCAGTGTCCCACTAAAATTTATAGGAGGGAGAAGAGGTTCTATTTAGTATAAGTATACTCAATGGTGAGATTAAGAACCAAAGGGTCAAATGTTAGCCCAACCAGTTTATTATAAATCCCAGTTGGTTAGGGATATGGGGAAGGGAAGATGAGTGATAGAAAGGAGATAAAAAAGCAAGGAGTCTTGGTAGAAATCAAGAGCGATATAATAACCACCGTGGATTCTGCGAGGTTCGTAGTAGGTCCGTTGATTTCAGGAACTTGTTTGGTCACCGTGGGGGATGGGAGGAAGCCAGGAAGATTCATCGCAAGCAGGCCCCAGGTGAGTTCTTCCAAAGAGGTTTTCTCCTCATGGAATTCTTCATAGAAGGTTTTCTTCTTTGTTAGCTCTTTTTCAAAGTCCTTAGTTTAGTGAAGGGCTTTTTCCCCCATTTATCTGTTTTTATGTTGCTTTTCTCTGTCTGTGTGACATATCTGGCCCAACAGATAAGCCAGTGGGAAGTGGTGCCTTCGTTGCTATGTAGAAGCATCATCATCTTTTGCAGTGATCATCTTCTCCAAGCCATACCCCAAAAAGACTGCTTGCCCCTACTTCTGCCTATCTTTACAACCATAAGCAGAGGCGCTGTGGCACAGTGAAACCCCCCTAGATAATTTGCAGTTGTCAGAGCAGCCTCATGAAGCAAGCTTTGAGACAAAAAAAGAACCGTTTTTGTCTTTCACAACCAGACAGGAAAAACTGAGAACTGATAGGCTGATATATCCAGTTCTGATTTATAGTAAGCCAGTAAGCATTATAGTAGCCTAAAAATGTGAAAACTTTTGGTTTTAAAGAAGTTACTGTAATTATGATACTGTTTGCTTTTCTCCTTAAGAAAAATGTATAGGTGGCCTTATGGTAGATGATGCTTAACTTCCCTACTGTCATTGCTTTGCCAAGTGTCAAAACTTCTCAATTCATCTTAAGGTCTGCATTGAATTTTTATTCTGTATTCTCCTCTCAGTGCAACATATGAATCTTCTTGCCTAGCACATACTCTTCCTCAACCTCCCTGTAGTGCTTGTTTATTAGCAGATGAGTGGGTGTGTAAAATACAAAGCATCTTATTCTAAAGTTTTTGGTGTTGCTAGAAGTCATGGTTGTGATTTTTGCAAGCCCAGATTCTGAAAGTAGAGCTACAGTTTCAGTCAACTTTTATGTTTACAAACTGTGATTGCAAATGGCTTTCACATTTCTGATTCATCTGGATCAGAATCACCACATTTATTTATATTTCAGCTAAAGCTAAGTCGTTAGTGTCCAACAAACATGTACGGTGCTATGATATCCACTGTATTGCAAACCAGAGTTCTGGGCATCACACTGCATACAAAAGGAGAAGAATTACAGTGAGTGGTACACATAGGTTCCCATTCCTCTGTCCTTTCTCCCACAGAACACTTAATTGATGCCTAGGAAAGAGCACAGCTCAAATGTATGTCGTTGGCACAGATTCCCAGCTTCCAGTGATTTACATTTCTGGGGCTTCTGAACCATAGGCTTGTGTCTCCCTCTTTAAGTCATGACAGACCCTCTTGGAGTCTGATCTCCAGCTCAGGTGTGCTGGGTAAGAAAATGGTCAGGCAGCTTACCATCAGGTAACAGAGAAAGTGTAGTGGGGGTATGGCATTGTCCAGCCTTCATTATTTGAAGAAGTTGTTCATCTAATTCTGGCAAAATCTACAAAACACTGATGGAACCTCTTTGTAAACTGAAGTTTTTGCTTCACCCCATCTGGATATGCTATTGAGATGGTAGGCAGGGAGATTTAAGCTCACCTCACAGAATGCTTTAAGAAGTGTGTTTACGATTTGAAGAAGAGTGAAAATACGGAGACACTATATGACACAAACCAAATTTCTTTCTTTTTGTTGAGATGACTTTTTTCAAGATAAGTGAAAAACTTTCAGAAATATTGAAATATCACCATGCATTAGGATGACAAGGAGAATGATTCTAGCTCCGAATGTGTCCATTTTAATGTTGATGATACATGAAGTCAAAGCATTAGTGGTCATGATTGTTATTCCACTCTATTCCCCCAAGTCTGAAGAGCAAATATGGTGGCCAAGACTTTCATAATGATATCCTGGAAAAATATTGACTTCTTCTGAATCCCAATCTTCTGAATCTCAAGGATCTCCCTGCTTGTCCTGTTGTTCTCCTCCTAATATGTCTTTCCTTGGTTCATGGAATATTCTTATCCGCCAATGGAGGCACAGAAGATATTGTGAGGATTCACAACTTGTAACTTACATCATAAGTTGAAGGTGAAAACAGTAAAAAACTCTACCTCAATCATGTGCTTAATCAAAACATAAGAATCCATTTCTTCACATGGCTGGACCTCCACATCCAATGAAATAATGTGGCAGCACTGGACCTGAAAAGTAGGGGGGGGATAGAAAAGCCTTTGTGCTCACCATCAGACTTTCACTAGTCCCTGATGTAGTCAACATCAGTGGCTGTTCCACCAGTGCACGCCCTCTGACACCTGAATCTTGATATCATACATCAGCAAATAAGGCATCAGCTAAACAACCATTTTTTTACATTGTTTTCTTGTTAGAGGCTTAAAAAAAACAAGTAAATGAAAAAAAGCTTGGAGAGGGATAGTAAAAGATTGCCTCTGATCAAACTGTGAGTGTGCAGAAAACCTGTCTGGGTCTCAGCATCCCTTCAGATGTCCCTGGAGGACACTAGAGACCTTCTTGCAGGGTGTAAGTCTCACCTTGCAAAAGGGGTACCTTGCAAGACTTCTCTTCAGGCATGCTGTGGATTTCCTGGTGCTTCCACTTCCAGCGTTACCTGATGTCTTGTTCTAAAAATTGTAAGAAATGAAAGGTTTTGTTTCTGGCCAGGCTGAAGACCATATTCAGTACATGAATGAGGCACTATTTTGGAGGACTGTCTGAGCTTTTAGTAGCTTCTCCTTTTATGTGGGGTGCAGGGTGGAGATGGGGAGGTATTATAGTTCAGACATTAATGTAGACTACTTCTACTGACATACTGGTACCAGCTCTCCCCTTCCCCCTTTCCCACGCCATTTTCAAGGATAATGAGTGGGCTCTAATATTTCTAAAAACATAACTGTTACTGCAGCAGAGGAGTATGTTTTCTGGGTACATCACCGCCCACAGGAAATTGAAAGGTTTTTTTTGTTGCATGTTTTTTGTTTTTGTTATTATTGTTATTTTTTGAATATTGGTTAAATTCATGGTGTACTTCTGTAAGGGAAAATGGAACAAGCCTCATGTTTACGTGTGCCTTGTAACTCATGGAGGTATACAGTACAACTACATTCCCAGACATATATCTGTGTCTCAGTTTTCTCTGTAAATGTCTGTCCTGTTTTCAGCACTTTCAAAGTCACATCATTATCTTCTCTCCCTGAAGCTTGGCTCCCTGTTCTCTGCCATCAAGACTCAAACTCAAAAATACACAAACAGGAAATAAAGATCAGCAATAGCTTTGAATCTATCAAGATCTTTGAAGCAGCTTCCGAGAAAACAGTGTTCACCTCACTTCTGACCCCTGAACCAGGAAGAAATTGCATATTCTTGAAGTCCTTCAAAGCAACAGTCTCTTGCCTGTACAGACTGTGGCACAAATGGGTCACATTTCAGGGCAGAAGGTGATCTGCAGTGTGCAACATGACTTGTGATCCTACACCCGTAGCTCTCACTGATCCTATTACTCTGTGCAATAGAGGCACTGCAAACCAAAGAGAAAGAGCAAAAGCTTTAGTTCTGGCCGTACGCTCAGAGATTAATCCCTCAGAGTGTTGCACATACACAGTGGCATCCAACCCTAAGTATTAATCTAGAGTTGCCCTGTCTCTCGTTCCTATTCCATGTATGATCCTGAGTTATGAAAGCTTCTAATACTCTACTGATGAAGCAAATTTTAGAGGCTTAACACTGTCTAGAATTAATTCTATTTCACAGTGATACCGGGACACCACTTGCTCCATGGCTTTATGCTGACTTTACCACACAGCCACCTTCTTTTCTGCCTGGAGGGAAAGCAGCTGTCTCCTTGTGGCCTCACAGCTCTGACTCTGCTTCTAAGCTCTACCTCCTACTTCAAGGTAGGAGGTGAATCCAGGGGCAAGCATAGCTTTCTGGTGTTTGTATGGGAGGAGGAAAGCATCTGAATCTTTTGATCGTGATGTAAGAGAAAGTGCAAAAAACCCCTTCTCTGGTTGGAGGCTGAGGAGCTATATGAGGGACAACATTATGTGTCTGGAGGGAATATTGTTAAGAATAGGTACCATCTTCATCACTGTGTACCTCTACAAGTGCTCCTGAACTCTTTATAAGGCTGTTCCAGAAAGTCTCTGTGATGCTTTTGCAGTAGACAAGAAAAAAAGAAATCAAAAGAAATCTTGAAAGATTTCTTTTTTCTTTTGTAAAGTTTTTGTAAGAATATGATGGTGCATGAAAATAGTATATAATCTCATAAGACCAAGCATATATTTGCTCTTCCTTGAAGTCCTTTTGCTTTCCCATTCCTTCAGTGTTCAATTTCCCCATTCACCAGTGTATTAACATGGAAGTGAATTCTGGTACTGCCAAGCTTGAGTTATGAGTATTTGAAAGATCATGAGTTTTGTGCCAAAAAATACAGAAGTTCAGCTTTAAAATAATGAGATTTTTAGAAAATCAATATGTCATGTATTTCTTTGATTTGCTTTCTGGTGTTTGACTCAGTAGTAACCTCACAGCTTGAAGTTTCTTTTCCTGGAAAATAGAAAGTATTTTTCCTTCCATGAACCTGGTAGCTGGGACTAAAAAGAGAAAATGAATACATGCCAAATACTAGAGAAACTTGTTTATCTTGTCGACACTGGAATACTGATAAGATCGGTGCATCTATAAGGGCACTAGAAGTAAATCTAGTAGTAGACCAAGCCCCTAACGTAAAGAAAAAACAAAAGAACCCTTTGTGACCTTGGAATTTGGTAAGATATCCAGATACTTACCAGACTTCAATTTACTTGCAAAGTCTAAAGAGAAGAGCTCTGGCTCCCTCTGTTATAGGTCCGAAGTAAAATACAGTATATTTCAGCAACATTTTTCACATGCGAATAGTGATAGCAGACTTTGGTATGTATGAATGTTACAGAAGAACATACATTTTAGAGTACTTCGATACCAGGATGTTTTTGACAGCATGGGGAGTTCCAGTTTCTTCCTGTTGCCCCTTGTTCTTTTGCTGCGTGACACTGAAATGAGTCCACTTTCATCAGCTTGACTCCTAGACTTTAGTAAGCCATAATATGATCCTCTCTCAGTCTTCTCCACGCTGAACAGACCCAAGTCTCTCAACCTTTCCCTATACTGGAGTTGCCTGTGGCCCCTCAACATCTTCTTGGCCCTCTGATGGACTCTTTCTAGAAGATCCCTGTTTTTTTGAACAGGGTGTTCCAGAACTGGTCACAGTAATCTAGATGTGGCCTCACCTGGACAGAGTACAGGGGAAAGATTGCCTCATTCAACCTGGTCATGTTCTTTGTAATATGCCCCAGGATAAAACTGACCTTGACCACAAGAACAAACTGCTGGCTCATGGAAAAAAAATGCAACTGTAGTCTTCATAACAAGGTCTCATGGGAGAATAATTCAAATTTCATGCCTTGAACATATGTAGCTCTTTCTTAGCTTCCAGTTCTTCTTGCAGATTGGATATTTAAAGATATTCTACGGAATTGCCTACCTACCCTGTTATTAACTGTCTTCACTGGGGCACAAGAACATCTGAGACAAAAGATCCATTGCATAAAGGACTGCTGACACCTGTTGTAAAAGCCAGTCCCTTTTAGAGAGGATTAACAACCTAATTTATCAGTCAGTGACTGAGAGGAGAAGGCAGCAGCAAAACTTTGATATACCATTTTTGAGAAGCAGGAAGAAGCATAATGAAATGTCTCTTCTCAGAATTTGTGATGTTAGGAACATAGTTTTATTAGAAAAACAAGGCACTTCACAGTCAGAAAGGACTGAACGGCATCCACGTAACAGTCATCTCTTCGCTGACATTCAGAGAGAATTTCTCCACGAAGGAGTATCCCCTCAATGCCCTGTGCTAACGGACCTGTCCAGGGTGCTACCCTTCTACCTCTCTAACCTAGCGTCACCACACAACCTCGAAAGCAGGCCACCCTTCTCTGTCAAATTTCACCTTCCTGGTGCCTTATATTTTGACTGGAAGCTTTTCAGAGCAGGTATAATTCATTTATTACAGCCTGAAAGTGTATTTTGTCGATTTCTCTTGTATGTAAAACGCCGGTGCTTCTTCAGTTCAAACTTTCATTAAAAATTTACCATACTGGAGTGAGAAAAATGTGAGCTGCAAGGCACTGTCTGCTCAGGAGCGCAAGCCAGGTAATACCCATGATGTGGAGATGAGGTCTGTCTGTCAGTAGCACTCCCTTGCCTAGCCCCCAACAGCTTAGGAATATGAGGCAAGGACTGCAGAGAAGTCTCTCCCTCATTATGAAAATAAAGCCTTTTCCACCACATTTACATAAACAAAGAGTTGTACAGGTCCCTCCTTCCTGAATATCGGGAAGGATGTTTTAGCATGCTTGCTGAACTGTAAAACAGCTAACTATTTTTCAGAGTGATTTTGTTTGCTTCTAAGTAAATTAGGCAGTGCTGCTTTTTGTTCCTTAATACACCATGTTAAATAAAATAAATACAAAACCAAGATTGAGTTAGTTACCATAGTGGGTAACCTCTGGGACTGCAAGCAGTAAAGGAGGTATTAATATTGAGAACAGTTTGCTAATATCAGCTGAGAGCTGGAAACCTCCATTTCATTAAGAATATAGGTGGTTCAGGAAGGTGTGTCTGTTTTCAGAAACTACTTTTTCCCTATTACAGGCAGCTGAACTGTCTGTATTTTTCTGATCTAATTGTCGGAATGGGATGTGCGTGAACTGCATTGTGAATCCTAACTTCCAGAACCAGAAATAAGAATAACGGTTTTGTTTACTCATCAGTATTTCTGTGAAGAATAGGATAAAATACTCTAAGTAGCACAGCCATGTTACCAGTTATTGCTATCTTTTATGAAGGTGAACATTGATAAAATTTCATATACTGAACTAGCACAAGTAACTTTTACCTTACGGTATAGATTTGAATTGTGTATCTGAGGCTCCGGTTTTTGGCACTCATCAGCGATCTGCCCCCCATTCATTAGCTGTTGGCTGGTGGTTTTGTTGCTGCCCCCAGCTTTGTGAAGGACTGAGGTGAAGGAAGCTGCTCTGCTGTGAGAAGAGACACGTTCATGTTTTGTTCTGTGCTTCTTGAATAGAAGCTGCAGAAACTAATAGACACCTTACAGACTCAGTCCTGTGAGACTGTTGTGAATCTTGATCAGTACTCTGTGCAAAGCACATCTCATATCCCTAACATTCCTCTTGCTGTAATGTGGAGCATTTTTCTGCTATACCTTTCGTTTGTTTGTTGTTTGCTAGTACTTTTTCTCTTCTTCATAAATATCTACATAAATTGTGAAGATATAATTGATCATCACCAAATACACCAGACATTCTTAAGCTGACAAGAGTATGTAAAGAATTAGAACATGAAGTGCGCTTGCAAATCTTAGATATTGGCCCTTTACATGAATTTTGGAAACAGAAATGCAGATTTCTCTGATTTGATACTGAATAAATAAGAAGATCTTACGTTGTGTCATTTCATTTCATTTGGAGAAATACCAAACATACCACAGAAAGTCAGAAAGTGTTTTTTGTCAGTCCTTTGCATCTAAGGATGTTCTTTTCAATTCCCCAACCTGACACAACCACCTTGAGAGGAGACCAATTAAACTTCCAGATTTAGGCTGGCAACTCCATTTAGTGTCTAGAGTGTGGATGTAGGAGTATTCCAGGCTGCTATGATCAGAGAAAAGGCTTTCTGTGGCTGAAGATGTTGGAAAGTAGCCTTTATTCCCAGTCTGACTACTTATAATTTTAGGTCAAACTAAAGCTCTCAGATGGTACCAAGAAAACTTCTACTGAAAATCCAGATAATTTGAGATTAGGTCCTCTACTATTAAATTAAAAGATGTCATATTCACATCACACAGAAAATGTAAAATCAAGCTGCCAAAGAACATCCGTCCCAAACATATTGCCAGGTTGTTTTTTGTGACAGAATATTTCTTGTTTCCCTCCTGTGTCTGGAGTGAGATGATAACATACTGCAACATATATTGACTAGCACATGTAGTTTGAATTGGTTTGGTACACTACAGATCTGGTGCTGGTATCTGAGGAAATGTGCACTGTGTATACCACCTGAACTGAAGTATTTCACCTGTAATTGAGAAGAAGTTCTGTCCTTATTTTCTCCAACTGTCCGTGCACATTAACTATGCAGTGAGAGCTGTCACTGTTCAAATGAGCTTTCTGGCATGCTGATTTTGCAGGTTAAACCAGAAAGAGCACTTTACCAGCAAAAAATGGAGTCTAGGACACTAAGAGACATCACTGGAGGTGTTAGTCTAGCAAAAAACACATTTTGTCCACGTGTAATCTAGCACAAGATGCAGAACCTTTCCTTTACTTCCTCTGATATTTCTGTAGTCTTGCTATAACTGGTTCATGTGTGAAACACCTGGGAATAACATTCAGTGTAAAAACACCAGGTGTTTTTTGTTGGACTTTTGTATGGTCTCTAGATGTTACAAATAATGATCTCCTCTCTGAATGTCAAGAAAAGATGTTTCCAGAAACAAACTGACCAATCCTTTATGTGGTGTGGACTGTCTTATGTATCTGTAGTAGTCTGTCCTTGTTACAAAAAATGGTGACTGGACAAAAAACTTGTCCATTTATTCTAAGCATGTCATGATCAATAGTTAGCAATTGAAGCTCAGGAGGCACGAATTGGTCTCACTCAGCTGAAGACATCAGGAAAACATAGATACAAACTGACAAGGAACTAACTTTCCTCAGCTCTGGATTTTTGTCCAGGAGAAAAAATCAGCTAGAGAGACAACAAAGCATAATAAATCAGACCACAACACTGATTTAGCTTTGGACACCTCGCGCTCACATTACTACCATTAGAAGCAATAGTTCTGATAAGTTACTAGGAAGGGAACAAGTCATATTCTATCTTGACATTCACATACCAAAATAAAAATAAAAATAAAAAATTATAATTCCAGGTACTATCATTTCTCTAAGTTGTAAATATTGTTCTGAGTTAGATGAATTATTTCAGTAAACAAATATCATACTTCGTATGCTTACATTCTTTATATTCTCCTTATTTTACAGAAAGAACTTCTTTCTGCTAGGAAATGTTATTGCACTGCAATAAAACCTAGTGATTTACTGAACTCGCTTATCAGATACAGATGTGGTCGACAACAGTCACTTAGTATTTCCTGAGCAGAAAAGGGAATTCAGCATTTTCTTGTGGCTTCTATTAGTCTCTGCATTAAACATTCATGTCATTTGCTATTCTTTCCCTTACTTGTCCAATAAATATACCACTAGGCCCATTAAGCACCAAGAGTTAAGTTGTTTAAGTGCAATAATATATGTCCAGCAAATCATTGGCTCCCTAAGTATTGGTTTTCTGTCTAGATACCTTGTATTTTCACAGTCCCTTGAAACCACAAATCCAATCATCTCTGCAGAAGAAGAAAGGTGATTGAAACATTAGGCACAGCTTCATCCCCACAGGAATGAACAATCAAAAGCCAGGCATGGCATTCTACAAAGGTGCATGTATTCTGCTTTAGGAAAAATAAATAAATAAAAATAAATAAAAAGCTTTGCTGTTAGAATCAAAACCCTTCCTCATCTAGAACTCTTAATGTTACTAGGGTATTATGAAGGGAAAACATTTTTTCTGTGTTAGTTGCTCAAACACTGTGTAATAAAATACTTATCTGGAATACAGATTGATAGTTTGTGGGAGTTTTGAAATCCACAGCTCAGAGTAGTTCCAGACCTGGGGAAACCTGAAAATGTCAGTCCTCACCTTAGATTGCATCTGAAAAACAATTTTTTTTTTCCGGTTCATGCTCAGCCTGTGCAAAGCACTTCAAGGACTAGGAGAAGGATGATCCTCACACTAAGGAGAATGTGAATATGCAACACGCACTAGAAAAGGAGGACAAGAGGTGATTTATAAAAAGTTACTTTGAGTCATTGTAAGAAAGAGAGCTGCTTTTTAGGAGGACTTTGAAGTGAGGGAGGGTAGAGCCCTTGCAGGTAAACCTGGGAAGAAGAAGTCCTGAGCTGCCATAAAAGAAGATCAGTAGTCATACGGAGAATGCTAACAGGCTGGCACCAGTGAAAAAGGAATGTTAATGAAAAAGAGAAAATGATGAGCAGGGGTGCGGCCAATCACCTCCGCATGTGCAGAGGTGATTGCTTTCATCTTGATACAGAAGGTAAGAAAGGAAGTGTGCAGAACAACTTCTTGGTATGGAAGTGTCTTGAGGTACCCTTTGGAGATCAGAATTCCCTGGAGACTTAATGTAGATGAGAAAATACATGTTTCAGTAAAAGATTTTCATCTGGAGACTTGTCTACTTTTGTTTCTGCATGCCCTATCCGTCAAGTGAACTACAAATCTGGTGTCAAAATTGTCATGAAGATTATGAGAAGCTGTCGGTGTCTCACAGGTCTGTCAGGAACAGCTTTGAAGATGGATTTCAGCCTCTTCTTGCATTCAAATTAACAGACAAATGGCAGCTGTTTTTCGTCTATGTCTTTCCAGGCTATCACTTTGGGACATTGTATTTATAAACTCATCTCTAGAATGCAGCTCAGCAATTTACAAATAGTGACTGTGTCCCTTCTCCTCCAGTGTTCTCGTGCCTGTGAAGTGTAGAGCACACCCATTTCCCTGGGTTCTCTGCATCTGTATTTCACCATCCCACTTTCTGCCCTAAAGAACATCTTCTTGTTAAGTAACCTCTGCAGAGCATTAAAAAGCAGATCTTGTGCTTTTTCTGTTGATCATAAAGTAAAATCTCCTGGTTTTGAGGAGGCATGTTACTTTCTCATATATTGTGTATGCTGACAGTTTCAACTGATCTGTGGCCTACAAAACACCTGGGAGTTTTATCTGGCAGTCTGGTAAAATTTTTTAAAGGGGAGGATAATCTCTTAACTTTTCTATCACTGTTGTTTTTTGTAGGATGAGCATTGTCCTTAGCTAAAGTCTAGCTGAAATAAAATTTTTCCTGAGTTCCTTTGAACGTGAAACCATTTTACTCAAATTATAAGGTCTCTACTTTTTTGTAGAACAGAGACAGAAATACCCTTACTTAGGCTTTCATTCTCCAGTTTCTTTGATAATTTTAATTGCGTTAATTGGAAGTACTCCTTGACAAGGAAAGTGCTTCACTTATTCCTCCCATTCTCCATGTGGAAAGACCTCCTATATAATGGGCAAAAAAAACTTTGGCTGGCCATTGCCCTCCAGTCTGCAGTCAGACAAGCCAGTTGTTGTATGAAGTCAGCAGGAGCCCTTTCAGCTTCAGCAGGCTGCTGGATCCCTGGCTGCCTGAATATGCTGATTGGATAACAGTGAGAGGGAAGCCTTCGTTGCCTGTGCTGGCCAGAGCCTGGTAAAGTGAGCTGACTTGCACAACCTACCTGCTTTTCTACCCAGAACCCAAGATTCTGTTGGAAGGCTGTGCTAGGCATGTTTTGCTTGATCTGTCCCTTTTGCAAATATGTTGTGATGCAGCTGAGCTTGAAGTCACATTTGACAGAACCAGATGAGTGTGAGAGCTGCAGTCAGGTTTGTCTCAGATAAACCCATTCCCAAAAGCCTGGGAGGAACAGAAAGCCCCAGGCATCATTCTGCTTCCTGCAGTTTGTCAAATCCTTTGTCAGACGCGTTGTGCAGGCAATATTTCAGAGAAAATCTCTGTTTATGATTAAAGATTTATAACATCCCTAGACTGCTGTCACTAAAGACTGCAAAGTAGTTTTTAATTAAGATTTTTTCATCAGTTATAGATACTAAGCAATGAGTAAAGACTTAGGAATTATTTGGTTCTTACAACAGGATCTTAGAAAAAAATCCATCTAGATTTCTATGAATTAGTTAATGCATATGGGAACTACAGGGATCTCAATTACCTCTCAATCTCTGCTGACCTGCAGAGCTAAGCTGAAGATCATTGTGTAGAAAAATTTGTTCCACAGGCAAAACTGGGCACATGGCGTAAACTACTGCTCTGCACAATGCAGGTGGACACAGCAGAGGCAGCCACCCAGAATGACAGGTGGATCTCCTGGAGCACATAGTGTCTTTTGGGCTGCATGTCCTGAGCCAGTCTCCATGCTAGTGGAGCAGACGTTTGGTCAGTGTGGAATGCATCACATCTCCCACTCACTCCCCACTGCTGCTCCCACCTCTTTTTGAGAAGTGCTGTGAGATTCGTTGCCATAGGAACTGTGGGAAGGAAAGGAAAACAAGCACCTGGAAGCCCACTGCTTCATTTTTGTACTGCAGGGCTGTTGCTGGGGTGCAAACACAAGGAAATTCATTGCCGTCACTCCCACGGCATGGAAAGGCAGGGTCTGTGCTGCAGGCTGCAATATGCTCAGGCTGAGCGGCCTCTGATGGTGAGATGTGAAGCTTTGACAGCGCCAGCACAGACACCCACAGCTGTCAACCAGTCCAGAATATTCAGCTTGATCTACCCGGAGTAGCTTTTTGCCTGGCAGAAGCAGCAAGCACCTCCTGAAAGTCTGCTCCATTTACGCATACAAAATCCAGGGATGTACAATGCAATGAATAAACAAAATGGGCAGGATGTCCAATCTCCATGCATCTTTTTCCTCCGTCTTCCTAGATGAGTTGCCTATCTTTTTTCTTCTGTGTTTTCTCTTGACAGTCATGGGGAAGCTCACTCCTTCCATTCCCATTGCTGCTCATTGCAAACAAGCAAACCTTTGTCTCCTGTACTTCTAGGGCTCAGACTACCAGCACAGACCAATGGAGCATGATAACTTAATGCAGAGAGCATACATTGAAGTGAGTGAAATTCATGGAGCATGTGAAGTTCATAAAAGCTGCCACTTGGCATCAGATACCACCACCTCATACCTCCTGATTTAGGTCCACACTGCTGCTGATCTTGCAGTCCCAGAGTCTCAGGCTGCACTTCGGAACAAAAAATGGCAAAAAACAATTTATAATCATTTATAAACTGAAAAAATTGTATTACAATTTTGTAATTGTAATTAAAAAATACAACTGAAAAAAGGTAGTACAGTTTCTGAGTCTTAAAAACCAGCTTTTAAAAGACCCTGCAGTGAAGTGCTTTCACTGAAGTTATGATGGTTCGGCTGCTCCCATCAGCTTTTAGGAGAGAGGAATGCATGGCATCCAAAGGCAATAGCTATTGTAGGCTGAGGGAAATTTGTAGTTTTCAGAAAGGAATGAAGACCTCTGTGAATTGTGCACAATAATCTGTACAGAAAATTATTTGTAAGGCACAGGCAATGACTGTCTCTTAAATAAGAATTCACAAGAGAAGGGCTATTTAAATTGCTTTCTCTGCTGAGAAGTGGTAGTATTTATCAGGGCTGACCCTGAGTTCCTAACAAATTGCCTTGGTTGCCTAATAAATTGTTGATGAAGGTGGATTTATGCAATTTGTTTACCCACCTCCTTCTACTAGTCTTCTCTGACGGTGAAATAAAGTTGGGAGTGTACCACAAACTTAGCATTTACTTTTCATATTTGTCTCAAAGAACAGAACAGAACTTCTTTGGTTTGTAGTCTCTGAGCATCAGAAAAATAGTTGTTTTAAACTCCTATCTCTGTTTTCTAACAACTGAAAAGTGTTGACGCGATGTGATTTCTGTCCAGTGCTCTGAATGTCAAAGTG
>VXAB01013367.1:0-13674 GCA_013399175.1 Odontophorus gujanensis
GGGGGGAGGGGGGGAGGGGGAGGGGAGCGCCGTGAGGGGTCCGGCTGCCGCCTCGGGGCCGAGCGAGGCCTCCCTCGGTTCGCCGCAGCGTTGAGTGTACGCGGTGTCCCCGCGCTGACGATGTCTGTCTTTCTTTCTCTCTTTATTTCCCGCACTGCGTTGGCTTCCTTCGCCCCTCGCGCTGGGCAGTGGGTGTTTGTCCCTACCCTCCTTGTTGTGTGTGGGGGGTCCCCTTCTTCGTGTCCCCTCCCCCCGCGCCCTGAGCGCTGTGCATCGCTGCAGTTCCTGGTCCTGACGAAGTCAGAAAGTCGTGTTAAGAAATTAGTCGAGGTTCCTCTCTCGTTTAGTGCAGGAAGGATTTAAAAAAAAACAACAAAACACGGCTAAATTATAACGTGAACAACCTATGCAGACATCTTACAGTCAGCTCTGTTTCAGTCTGTCACACCTCAGCTGTGGGTTTCAGCTAGAGCTGCTTTGATATCCCGTGTGTGGATGGAGAGCGTGATACAGTCCTATTATTCACATAGAAATTCCCAAAAGACACAGAGAAAAAAGAGCAGGAGGATATGGGACAGTCCTGCCTCGGCGCAGTGCAATTCTAGGTGTGAATGGTTGCCTTCTTGAAGAACGGTATTTGAAACCTTATAGTCCCACCCAGATGATGTGCTTTTGCTTTCAGCCAGCCCTTACCATGGCTGCAAGCTGATAGAGTGACTTCTGAAATATTCCAGTACTCGAGTGCAGCACTGGGTTCAGTGCAACGCTCAGAGGTACCACTCTGTTCCCTGCAGGGTAGCATTGCCAGGCCATAAGGGGGAAAATGCAGCTCAGTTCTTATTCATAAGTTATAGTTCTGTGGGTTTTTCCCCCTTCCCCAGAACCCTTGATCTTGAAGATGGTGAGTAGCCAGCCTAAGTACGATCTAATACGGGAGGTTGGTCGTGGCAGTTATGGTGTGGTGTACGAAGCAGTCGTCAGGAAGACCTCTGCCCGGGTCGCAGTGAAAAAGATTCGGTGCCATGCTCCAGAGAACGTGGAACTAGCTCTGCGTGAGTTCTGGGCACTTAGCAGTATCAAGAGCCAACATCCCAACGTCATTCACCTGGAGGAGTGCATCTTGCAGAAAGATGGCATGGTGCAGAAGATGTCACATGGCTCCAGTTCCTCCCTTTATTTACAGGTACATGAAGCTGAGGTAATGGGGTGGAAGTACTTATGTGGATGTGCAGCTGGGAGGGAAGGAGGTGGGTAGCTCAGGTGATTTTTTTTTTTTTTTTGAGGTATGCTTAGTTAGGAGAGGGTTTCGTTTGCTTTATTTTATGTCTTTAAAAGAGCACATCTGTTGAACAATCACCTGCGTCTTTTAATTTGAAGCCATGCCACTCTAAAAGACTCCAGGACTTGCTTTGCTAAGTCGAGGAAACATCACAGATAATGCACGAGGGAGGTGCAGGCTCTTGGTAGGAGTCCTGCTGCAGAGTTAGTGTGCAGTACTGATGTCTTGAGACAGAACTCTGAAGAATTTCTCAATCTCAGATGCCTTTGGAAGGGTCTGTCTCGATATAGTAAGCCCGTGTTTAATTCTCTCAGCAATTGTAAGCAATTAGGAGAGTTCACTGAGCTGGTTTAGTTTCTTCTCAAGTAGAAATAGATGTGTGGTATGTAGAGCAATAGAGGAGTTGCTTCCCATTATGGGGCTGCTGAAAACTGAGTTGCCTTGAAGTTGGCAGGCAAGTATTTCTGAGCGACACATAGCTCTGGAAGGACCTCATGTGAGCTTGCTAGGAGTCTGCCCCAACTAGAAATCATCCCCCTGGCAGAAATTTGTCTCTCTGATGTTAAAAAGTCAATGGCCTGCTGAACATTTGCTGTGTTATCCCTCATCAGCTTCTGTCATTTCAGTTTTTATTGTTGTCATTCTTGCATGGCTGAACTGAACCTTTTGTTAGTGAGCACTCATTTGCCAACACTTCACGGCTGTCCTGATCCCGTTGTGCTGGGTGCTGTATGAGCCTGAGAAAGGATTCTTGCCTTTGTCAACTTGCTGTAGCTCAGTCATTGTTGCTGGCACGCTGCCATGAAGGGATTAGGGTCAAATAATACTGATCAGCTCATGTGGGGAAAAAGTAGTACCTTATCTTGCTTGTCATTAGTGGAGCTGTAAGATAGTGCGTCAGGCTTGGCAGGCAGCGGTGCGGGGAGCAGTTTTGGGGGAAAAGGAGAGAGGGGTGTGAGGGAGTCTGCGGGGTGGGAATGAGAGTGAGGAAGAGTTTCCAGGTTTTGCTGACGGGCTGCGAGCAGTGCAGCGTGCAGACCTTGCCCGTGTTTGGGGCACAAGTGCTGCAACTTGTTTTCCTGCTCCAAAGAGCAGAGAAGAGCAAAGGGCAGAGCCAAGCGCTGAGATCACTTTATGATAGCATATGCTGAAAGAGAGAAACCCAGATCTCCCTTGGCTTGCCCTCTCTTCTGCTCCCTCCAGGTGATATTACATTACTGAGCTGAACTGGTGCATTGTGAGGAGGCCTGGGAAGGGCTGTGGGTGTCTCCTGCAGTGCTTCGAGGCAGGTGCTGCAACTGCTGTCAGCTGAGCCAGGCTCATGTAGTGAGCTGGCGTGGCTTCCTTGTGCTGCAGTCCCAGATCTGGAGGTGAATTCTGTCATCTTGATGCTGTGAACTGAGACCTGAGCACAGCTCCAGTGAGGCCGAGTGGAGGGAGAAGCTGTGTGTCATAGTGGCTCCCTCCTGTGCTGTGCAGTTCCCATCTCGCTGTTACTGACTGTAAACCCTGAACACACAGTTTAAGTTCTAACACAGAACTGCTCAGAACTGGTTTGAGTACTAACTGTGCTCACAGTTAAATGTAGTTTTAATTTGTTACTAATTTTGCTCTTGAATGGGGAAAAAAGCCCCACTTTTTACAGAGTATTCTAAAATGTCTCTCTGGGTATTAATAGCTACGTTAACTTCTGAAGGCCTGTAGAGGCTGCATCTGCTTTAGTAAACACTGGTGTAGTGCTAACAGAAATAATAGTAAGTCTTACCTTCCAGAGTATGCAAAGAGCCACCTCAGAGGAGCTGAAAAGACAAATTTGGAGTTGTGTGAACAGAGTTGAGCAAGAATAACTTCTTGTTTATGTTGCTCACTGTACAAAGTGGCCATCAGAACTAGCTGCTGGAGTTATTCCTTGCTCAGTTCTAGAAAATAGCTAGTGTGTTATGGTGAGAAAGGTGTTGCTTGCAGCAGCTGTTGAGCTGTGCCTGTGGATTAGCTTCTCCTTAGCTAGGAGAGCCCGTGTTAATGCTTGCTAGAGTGCATTCACGTGTAAGGGATTCAGTGCAGGCTCTAAAAACGTGTGGTGAGGCTGCCTCAAAAGCAGAGGACAAACACAGCCCCGTGGTGCTGTGCAGGGGTTCCTGTTTGAGGCTGTGTTTGTACTTAGAGTTAGCAAAATGGGTGGGACGCTGTCCAGCTGAAACAGATGGGAGTGCAACGACTGCTTGATATCCCTCAAAGAGCTGTTATCTGGGGCTGGCTGTGGCTTCTGGGTAGGGGCGTGAGTTTGATAATGCTTCACACACACAAAAATAACAAGGCTGGCAAATACATTGTGATTTTTTTTTTTTAATCATAAGTTTTACATAAACTTTTATTTTTACCAGTTGCAGTAGCTTACTCTCTGTGTTGCTGAGAGGAAGATCCAACATTTGTGCTTTTATTTTCTTTTTTCCATCATATCTTTACATTTTTGTGGTCGTCAGGTAGTTATGTCACTTCTTTTCCTTATTGCAGCTTGTAGAGACCTCATTAAAAGGAGAAATAGTCTTTGACCCCAGAAGCGCTTATTACCTTTGGTTTGTAATGGATTTCTGTGATGGAGGAGATATGAATGAGTATCTGTTGTCTCGAAAACCTAACCGCAAGACCAACACCAGTTTCATGCTTCAGCTCAGCAGTGCGCTGGCTTTCCTGCACAAAAATCAGATTATTCATCGTGATCTCAAACCTGACAATATTCTGATATCGCAGAGCAGGATGGATGCCAGTGACTTGGAGCCCACCCTGAAGGTAGCTGACTTTGGGCTGAGTAAGGTATGTTCAGCTTCAGGACAGAATCCCGAGGAACCAGTCAATGTAAATAAGTGTTTTCTATCGACTGCGTGTGGGACCGACTTCTATATGGCCCCTGAAGTCTGGGAAGGACACTACACTGCCAAAGCAGACATTTTTGCACTGGGGATCATAATCTGGGCAATGCTAGAAAGAATCACATTCATAGACACAGAGACAAAGAAAGAACTTCTGGGTAGTTACGTCAAGCAGGGGACAGCAATTGTGCCCGTTGGAGAGGCACTGCTAGAAAACCCTAAGATGGAACTGCTCATCCCCGTAAAGAAAAAATCCATGAATGCACGGATGAAACAACTGCTTAAGGAAATGCTGGCTGCCAACCCACAGGACCGTCCTGATGCTTTTGAACTAGAGCTGCGATTAGTCAACATAGCTTTTAAAGACAGCAGCTGGGACACGTGACCTGCGGAGCAGTCGCCTCCTGGAAGAGCTGCTCCTAGCCCAGCTGATGGTGCAACTTAATGGCAGTAAAGAGACGAGCCCGAGCTCAGACCTGCAGGGTGTAGTTTCTGTTGACGGAGTTTTGTTTGAGTTCCATAAATTATTAAGAATGTGAGTTGGTCAGTTGTGTTAGCGACGCGTTGTGTTTGTTAGCAGGATGTTATGTGTTCAGTCTTAAGATGTGACGATGTTCATTTGTGTACGTTGGCAGTGGGACATCCCGAGAGCTGAGACTTGATTTCCAGCTGTATCTCAGAGTATTTAATACATTCCAGTTTCCTATATCAGTATTAGGAACTCTTCTGGAAGAAGAGATTTGCATGCTGGTAGTGCAAATCTTCAGGTTTGTAAAGTAATCGTGTATATATTTATGCATATGAGTGACTGAGAGCGTGTGCCTGCAAGCGTGTTGCATTCCATGAAGAAATGACACTTTTCCTAAATTATTTGCTGTGGGTCTGAATGTTTGGGGTCTGCTAGAAAACTGGGTGAAGAAGATGGATGAGAATCATTCCTTCTCCGGTCCGGAATAAGTTTATTATTTATTTTTATCTAATGTTAAAGATAGGGTCTGAGACTTGACTTTGTGAACAAAAAATACAACAGCAGCTCTGAAAGTGTTGAGGTGGCCAAGCTTTGCACTCACAGCCCAAGGAGCTGGGCACTGAGGGAGTCCAGTGACAAGTGTCTGCAGCTGGCTGCTAGCATGTTGGCGAGGTCATTAATCATTCCATTTTGCTTTCTCCTACTAATCAGAGACTTTATTAATCCACTAATCTACAGTTTCACAACATGCTCGCTGCTCTTGTATCCGTAGTCCAGCAGCAAACGGAGTATTTAGAATAGGACTGTACTGTGAGCTTCCTTTATGAGAACATGAATGCCCAGTGTGGGAATCCAGCAGCACGAAGCACTGCTTGTAAGAGCACTCAGAGTAATGGTTCCAGCACAGCTGGATTTCATGTTCCTGGCCATGGGCTTTTCTGGTGCAGACTGTCACCTGGGAGTGACGAGAAGAAAAAGGGGTGACTGTCTCACTGAATGCATGTGTTCTCTTAGGAGCCAGTGGAAGGCATCTCAGGTCTGTGTAGCAGCCTTGGCCTTTCTTTGGGTTTGTTTTCCTCCTTTTTGAAAGCTGTGACTGGTAGGACAAAAGCTGTGCAGACTGCAGCAGCAGTTCTGACCTGTAGCCCAGACTTTGGGTCCTTAGCCCTTAATTCTTGTCACTTCACATCACTCTGTGTAAGGCAGCTTGCCTAAACAAGGATGCTCAGACAGGCATACTTTGCTGCCTTGAAACAAAGCCATGCTTCATGTTCAGAAGGTGTCACAGAAGGAGCTCTGAGGTGATCCATCACCTGAGTGCAGCAGAGCACCTCTGGGAGCATCAGTTGGTGGGGATGGAGATGAGTGATGGAGGAGGGGTCTGCATGGGTGTTCCCGTGTGCTGCTGTCCCTGCAGGGAGCTCAGGCTGCAAGGCAGGACATGAAATCTGCCTGTGGGTAGTGGCAGGCAAGGAGAGATGCACCTCTTGTGCTCTGCAAGTGGAGATCTGCTCATACTCATGTTTTAACTGGGTTCACTGCAGGTGAGGACTCAGCTTGTTACCAGCAGGAGGAGAACAAACCTCTTGCTGTCTGCACCAGTGCTTTTACACTACTTTTATCCCAGCACTGATCATCCAGTGTGGATTTTGTGAAGTTTTAAGAGGATATGTCATCTTCCATGTTAAACTTGAGAGGTTTCAGAAATACATTGGCTTCTTCCTCTCACCTACCCACCCCAAAGACAGAATCAACTGTGTTAATCTTATAGCATTAAATGCTGCAGAGCAATAGCACTTCTCTTTAAGGTGTGAGTCCTCTGACTCTCCCCTTGAGCACTTCAGAGGTTGAGCACTGAGCATGCACTGAGCAGCTCCACAGAGCTGGGTGTTAATAAATGGCACAGAAAAATTGTTTTTTGACTCCCACAGTGTTAATTTGCACTGAATGCCACTTTAAAGGGTGGGGGTACCTGAAATCCCTCTCATGGTGCTTAGCATTGCTGGTGGGTGTCACTTGTGGAGCAGTGGTCCTTGAGGTGTGTGTTCTGTTTGTTGTCCAGGTCTGTTTTAAAGCCTTACGATAAATCAAACTTGTAGCAGCTACAGAATTGTTCACCAGCACGACACAAAGTCAAGATATTCTTCAGCACTCAGAAAAGGTTTTTCAAATCTTTCTTTAAAAATTGTAAGATATATTTTATGCAGGATTTATAATGGAGAGATTGTGTAACTTATTAAGTTCATGCTTTTTTTTTTTTTTAATAAAATCTGAATTTCAATGAAGCTTTTGAACTCTACTGAGAAGTGCTTTCCTTTCCTTTCAGTTGGCACAGCCATCTCCCCCTCAGCCAAGCTTCAGGATGGTTTATTAGAATAGCAGTGAGCTGTAGCAGTTCATCACGGTCACACTGGAAGTGATTTTGGGCTCGTAAAAGGTGCTGGGTTGGCTGACAGAGGCAGTGCAGAGCTTTCAGTGGCATGTGATGTACTGCTGGAGGTCTTGACAGAGCGAGGCCACGCTGGGTCTGAAAGTAGCAGGCTTTTGGAGCTGTGGCCTCGTGGATCTGTCTGCTCCTGCTGAGCCTCTTAAAATCAAAGCTGTGCTCCTCTGGGCGTGCTGCTTCGTTTTCAAAGACAGGATTAAAGGCACAGCAGTGTTACATCCTGTATGGACTGGGAGCTGTTCCTGCAAGCGAGTACCACCCTGACCTGTATGGGAATCTCTGGCAGGCTCTGCTGTTACTGGTCTTACTGGATTTATGGGGCTGTGAACCAGATGCTGCCGCTTTCCAGGGCGCTGATGCTCCTCCCTCTGCAGCCAGCCTTCCCTCGCAGGGTGTCTCCCTCTGAGTGCTGGAATTAGAAGGTTTCACCCAGAATCCTCTGTTGCTGCTGGGTGAGCCCTGCTGCCCCCTCCTCTAGCAAATCAGGATCCCCTGTGCAGAGGGATGAGTGCAGCCTTGTGGGTGTCCTCCTGCGTGTGTCCCTCTGCTGTCTGTGGGCCGAATGCTGTTTGATCTAGGCCAGCTTCCTTGCAGCTGCTGGAGTGCTCCTGGGGCTGAACCAGATGTAAATGGTGCCCTGGAGGCTGGGGAGGTGATGGTGACCTGCTGGTTTCACATGCCCTGGGAAACCTTAGAAATAAAGGCAAGGGAACGCTATTACTTATACATGGCACAGGAGTCTGAAGTCACTTGCATGCTTTAATTAAGTGTGCTCCAGAGCACAAGGTTGTTGTGCAGGCTGGGAGTGGGAACAACCTGAACTGGGAACCTTGTTGCCCTGTTTGTTATCTCAGCAGCCAGCACAGACCCCACTGTGTGCATTGTTTGCTGTTCCTGGTGCTGCACACACGCAGATCCCCACCTGGCTGGGAGCTGTGAGGTTAGACCTGTGTGTCAGCACATAAGAGAAAGGGATCAAAGCTGTGATTCTTTTCCATTAAAGGATAATTAAGCACCTTAATTAAAGGAGAAAGTGGCCTCTCTGGTTAGTTGGAAGAGCAGTGATTTTGATGCAAGCTTAATTCTTCCTCCATAAAGTGAAGAAAACGAAGCCCACACGCTTGAAATACACCCAGTGCATGGAAAAATAATGTGAAGAAAGGACCCACGACAGATAGGAGGTGTAAGGAAGGCTGCATCCCAGCTCCAGTGACACAACCTCTGCTTCGTTTTCCTGGTTGTGCAGAGCAGATTGCCTGTCCTGTTTCCTTGGCTGTGACGTCTGCCCTGCCGTGCTGGGGTTGTGAACTCCCCTCGTTTGGATTTTCTTTTGCTTTGTGTTCTTTCAAACAGAGCTTTCCTCAGTGCTGTCCAATCGCAGCTGCTGCTGAGCTGCAGTGTGATCTGGCAGGTGTTGCTCTGTGATGTCCTGCCCCTTGGAAGGATGCCCACGTTTCAAAATCACTGGGTTTTTTCCCTCTCTCGCACGGTGTCTCGCTGAGCAGACACGCTCAGGTGCACTTTGGACTGTGGACAGAGCAAACTTGACTTGTGCATTACTCTCTGCCTTGCTGTACCCACGTCCTGTGAATCCTGCGTGGTGTCACAGTGCTTTCAGTCCTTACTGGGACCTGTGCTGTAAATCCAAGCAGTGGTGTCCCAGGGAGAGGTCATTAAAGGATTGAAGTGTAGTTAGCAGGGCAGCGCTGAGTTTCGTTTCCTTTTTGGTCAGGGTCTGAGGAGCAGTCTCATATCAAATGTCACAAACTGCCTGGAGTGTCTGCCCTACATATGAGGAGGGGTGGGAGGTGGAGGTACTGGAACAAGCTGCTTCTCCTCTCTGATGGCCTGGTCTCTAAGTATTTGGGGCAGCCTGAGATGCTTCTCCTCTATAAGCAGAGCAGGGGAAGCGTGGAGGAGCTGAGTGACCCAAAAGATCATCCAGCAACCCACTGCATCACAGCAGGAGGAGCCGTGGCTCAGGTGATACTCTCCTTTAAGTCACTTTTTTTCCCAGATGAGTTTCCAGGTTTATGTGGGTGCCTGAAGCACAGAGCTGTTGCATAAGGGCTGTGGTTGGTGAGGAGCAGACAGTGCCTGAGCTGCGGGCTGAGCTGGCAGGTGGCAAACTGGAGCTGCGACTGCTGCAAGACTGGGCCAGGAGGAGGAGGAGGAGGAGGAAGGCTGCCTCCCTGCAGTGCCTCCCACACACAGCTTGCACCTCTCGAGCACCTTAGCCAGGTAAAGTATGCAGGGGTGGAGTGCTGGAGGATGTGGCTGACTTGCTTTGCCTCTCTTAAAGCGGGCAGAGGGAGAAGCAGTGTTAAATCAGGAGCGGTGTGCTGAGGCCTCTGGGGTTTGTAATGAAACCGTGCACCATAAAAACCTCTGTGGGTTTGCTGTAGCAAGGGGTAGTCATCACAGACACGCCCTGGGGAGGCCCTCCATCACAGCAGCTCCTCCCCCCTCTCCCAAGAGCTTTTTTACTTCCCAGACAAGGGTGTGAGGAGCCATCCAGGCCCAGCACCTCCTGCAGTGTTATGAAGGTACATGTGTAGGGCGTGAAGCTCAGGGTCCTCCTTCTGTGCTCAGCTGCTCTCCAGTTTCTGTTTGCGAGAGCTTGTGGATGGCTGCCTTAGATTAGGTGTTGGTTTCAAATTTATTGAGGCCCATTTGATGCCCATTTGAGCCCTTGATATTTTTAAGCTAGTGCACTCCTGCTGGCTCCCCAATAAAAGTCCGTGCATCTCGGGCCCTTGGCACGCAGCCGTACTGCCCCAAGCCTGCCAGCTCACTTCAGCTGCTCTCCTGTCCGTGGCATTTACATGGCCTCAGACCAGAAAGGGCTTTTGTGGGTTGGGAAAGTAAGCCGACAAGTAGCAACAGATGGTAACGTTATCAGTTTTACAGTCGTGTCTGCACCTGGTCACTGCAGTGTTAGTGATTTTCAGAGGAGAAAGGCATCTGGAAAGGTGACTGAGGGGCACGTTCAGACCTGAGCACTCTGCCAGGGGCAGACTGAACTCTGAGAAGTTATTCAGATCCACTTATTTATCACTTACGTGCAATAGTCCACAGATTGGGCTGTTACCCCTTCTGCTTTTCCTTATATCCTGGTGCATGTTGGGCTGTTGGGGCACGGGAAGCCTGGGGGTCAGACTCTGCTCCCAGGAGTCTCTCTGACCCACAGCTTTGCTCGGGGCGTGCAGGGGCAGTAGGTCAGTGTCCTGATGACTATACAAAGAGCCCTTCTCTTCACAGGAGTGGGCTGTGAGCTCTGCCAGCCATGCCATATTCCCCCTCTGGCAATCAGCTCATCCTCCAGTCCTCCCTGCAGCATCCATTGGCCACGGACAGCTCAGCCTCCTCTCAGTGCTGCTCCTGCTGCTCTTCTGGGACAGATCAGAGCTGTGCCATGCCAGGAAGGGCCCCTCAAACCATCCCCTTCTGTATCCCCAAAGGAACTGAGGTGGTTGGGATTTTAACAGTTCAGCAGTAGATATGTGCTGTGCGTGTCTCCCCTGTCTGTCTGCCTGTCTGTGTGTGCGTCTGTCTGTCCATCCCTCTCCCAGCAGGGGAAGTGGCAGCGCCTGCTGGAAGTGCCTCACAGGAACACCAGCATCCGCCAGAGCGAGGTGAACTGAAGGCTGCTCTTACTCAGGGTGTCCTTACTGGAATGGCAGGCTGGCTTCCAGCTCACTCAATAAACGTGTTTTGACAAACAGTGATTGCTGTTGCCTGGCATTAACAATAGGGTCCCCTCCTCCCCCAGGTGGAAATCTGTGTTCTGTGTGGGAGGGCAGCAGATCCCCATCCCCCCCCCCAGCATGGGTTTCTCAGTCCCTTCCCCTTTTCCTCATCTTCCTATGGAGCACTGCATCCTGCATGGGGAGCACAGTGGGGGTCCTCCTCCTCGGGTCGGCCCCTCCTCAATTTCAGTGGGGTTTGGCCTGTGCCAACAGAGCTTGGACAAACCCTTCTGCATGGGTGTTGCTATGGTCTCAACTCCAGCGTTGTGCCCCCAGCACTGGGGTATGGCCCTGGCCCCAGTGCCCCTACCCAGGGGCACGCTGGATGCTGGTGGAGGGAGTTTCCATGGGGATGAGCAGGGCTCGGTGCTGCCTCTTTTCTCTTTCAGAAACAGAACCTACAGTTCCCACACTGAATGTCACATCTCTGTCCCCACTACAGCCCGCTGGTTCCCTGCAGGTAGCAGTAACACGGCTGCAGCCTGGGCTGTACCCTGATCCCATTCAGCATGGGAGGGATGCAGGGAGCTGAGGTTCTGGGGCACAGGCAGTGGAGGTGGGCTGGGGCTGGAAAGGACGCTCAGCCCTCCAGGAAGGGGAGAGGACAGAGGTAAAAATAACCCCTGGTCTGGCTCTGGTCCCCGTGGCTTCCTGCAATTTACAGCCCTTCCCGGGGGATGGGGAGGCAGGAACCTGCCTGGATCAGAGCTCACTTTGACCCTTTCACCGCTGACAGACTGTAGAAGGACCTTGCTTTGCCCCATTCCCGTGGGCTCGGGCAGGACCCTGGGGAAGGGGATTGCCGTGCCAGGTACTCGTTGTCCCCGTTCCCCAGTGCACATGGGGTCAGACACAGTGGGCTTCACTGGGGGAGATGAACACTGCTGCCATGGCCTCAAGGGTCAGAGAGATGGAGGGGAGCCTATCCCTGAGCTGGGATCCTGGGTGTGACCCCATAGGAAGAGCTGGGAGAGGGAGCCTGTGGCTGTGGGGGAGTCTGAGGTGCAAAGGCTGCAGAGACTGGGGGCACGGTGCTGGCAGGGTGGTGTCACAGAGCAGGATGTGCTGATGGGGCTGGGCCGGCAGGGGTTAATGGGGTGGCTCTTCCTCCCCCTCTATATGAGGCTCCTGCGGCTCTGGGCTCAGTTTGCTGCTGGCTGCTGGAGGGAACAGGAGCAGAGGAGACCGACCAGCACCCTGCACAGGCCCAGGTGAGCACAAGCAGCCCCAGCCTGGGCACAGCCGGGGTTGGGCTGGGGGCACAGGGACACCACAGCCCTGGGGTGGGGGGTGGGTGACAGGACCACGTGCTGGGTGCAATATCCACGGAAGCACTGCAGAGCTGCGCCTGAAATGGAGATGTGTGAGCTCGCCCCTTAGGAGCACAGGATCTGAAAAACTCTGTGCCCCAGTTTACCCATCAGTAAAATGGGGCTGGATGTGATGCTGAAGCCCACGGGCTGTGCGTGGAGGCAGAAAGCTCCCAGGCTGCCTGCTCTCTGGTCAGCATGTCCCCATCGTCACCCCAGAGGTGGCTCTCCAGGCCCATTTGGGCCTCTTTTGCTCAGGGACACCATCTGCTTTGGGCATTTACAGCCCCCACCAGACTCCACCTCTGCTATTCAATTTATGGCCCCGCTGCTGTGGGTCTGCTTGGTCCCAGCCTTGTCCCCCGGTGTCCCTGCATGGGTGCTTGGTTAAAGCTGAGAACTGTGATGTCCCTTTGCCCCTAGACACTCCCCAATTAACAGTAATATGAGAGGAACTGATTACCCCTTAGATAAGGGCTTTGGGACCCCTTGCTGCAGAGGGACGGGACAAGACAGGATGAACCCTCTGCCCTTGGCAGAGTCGTGGTGCCGACCAAACAGCCTCTGCTTAAAATAAACCTTCCCGGAGCTCCTTTGTTTTCTTTTCCTGAAAGGGAAACAGAGCAGGGAGCCCGGCCCAGGCCAGCACCATGGGGAGCCACGATGCCCCACATAGCACAGAAACCCCAGTGGTCAAAAGGGCCCCACTGCTGGCACACGGGGAGGGAGGGCTGGGGAAGCACATCAGCTTCCCCATTCTGTCTTTGTTCTGCCGTCCTCGGGCTCATAAAGATAAAGCAGCAGCTCCAGTAACTTTTCCTGTTTGAAGCTGCTCTTGGGATCTTGACGAAGCCAGCGGATGCTTGGTGCTTCCCTCTTCCTCCCCATGATTGTTCCTGCACCGGTTTGCAGGGCACCTCCACTGCAGGCAGGGATCAGTCCTGCACAGCTCTGTGTCGCTCCCGATCCTCCTGCTGGTGCCACATCCCTTCTGCCAACCCCATATCCCCGCTGCTAACCCCACCGCTCCTCTCTCCTCCCAGGATTGCGTCCGAGCGCAGAAGCTGAGCACATCTTCGAGGTTCCCCATCCCACGCAGGGTCGGCTGGAGGGCGATGGTCCCACTCGGCAGCACTCCCCGCGCCGTCTGCACCTCCGGCCGCGGCGTTTCCCCGCTGCGTTTGCTGAACCGGGGCCCTGAATACCTACGGGAGCAGGTGGCGGGGGGCGGCGGGGGCCGCACGCCCAGCGCCGCGGAGCGGTTGGAAGCGGACAAAGTGAAGTACGTCAAATCGCAGCAGGTCATCAACAGCCGCCAGGAGCCGGCGCTGCGAGGATGCTCGCCCCGCGGACGGCGGCTGCTCACCCTGCAGCAGTGCCGGGGTTCGGACCTGAGCTGTGACAAGGTGCCGTGTCCCTCGTCCCCCGTGCCTCGGAGGGGAGGCGGCGGCGGCAGGCGGCTGCTGAGACCCGACTCGCTCATCATTTACCGCCAGAAGCGGGACTGCCCGGTGATCGACAAGGAGAACACCAAGGGCTACGGGCTGGTGC